>CANSZD010001751.1:0-419417 GCA_947648045.1 Beta corolliflora
TTGTGTTAAAGTGATTGAGCTACGCTAGCGATATATTTTAAAAATGGAATTCTTTCGAACAATTACCAAGCTTGATTATTGTATGAAAAAGGTTGCAAACTAAAACCGTTTGTGGTGGCGTAATGTTACGGTTTCTGTTCATTTTAGTTTTTGTTTTGTTTTGTATTTTTTGCTCTATAAATTGTAGGTTTGAGTAGGTTTGAGTTGGAAGGTCGAGCGGATTCAAGCGAGCGTTGGTTATCAAATTGTAATTAAATATTGAATTTAGAGGTTGTATTTGGAATATCTAGTTATTAGTATAATTGAGAATTAAGTATTTATTATCCGGAATTTGAGTAAAGTATTTTAAAGTATAATATTGGCTTTGAGGTTCTTATGTTGTGGGCCCACGACCTACGGGTCCCAGGATCGTTTTATAGGTTATGTATCATTTGCGAATAAATGTAAATTCGAGGTTTTGTTAAGTGTTAAATGAGGTTTTATAAATGTTAAGTGTGATTAGCTAGCGGCTCGGAAGTGCGGGATGTCACACCATGTCCCCAACAAGATGACAAAAATCAGAAGCCACGATCTAACGGTTGAAACTCCGGCAAATGACGGTTTTGTGCAAAGCGTCTTGAAAAAACCAGTTGCTCTACTCTCTTGTTCTCCTCTCTTTTGAGTGTGTGTTTTCGATTTTCTTGCGGTTAACCCCTAACTCCCTCTTAGGTCATAATCATACATAAAAAAAAACACTTCAAGGCTTCTAAGATAAGACCTGACCCAATTAGCCCAAGTGGACTAAAAATATAACCCGACATTTTGGGCTCACGAACACTCAAGATAAAAGGCTTACTTGTGCAGCAAGTGGGTGGACCCCACCAACAATCTCCCCATCCCCGGCCCATCACGGGAAGACACGGTCACATCTTGATCACTTGAGCCTCGTCTCGGCAAGCTTACTCCAAATCTGACCTTGCTTCGGGAACTACCTTTGTCAACATATACGCACTATTCTTGTCG
Source organism: Beta corolliflora (assembly GCA_947648045.1). NCBI lineage: Eukaryota > Viridiplantae > Streptophyta > Magnoliopsida > Caryophyllales > Amaranthaceae > Beta > Beta corolliflora. Next base: position 1,003 of record CANSZD010001751.1, read on the forward strand.
GTGTGGACTTTATTCGATTTCATTCTCTTCTCTTCAATCATATCTCGCAACCAATGATATCTAATGTCGATGTGTTTGGTGCGAGCATAAACATTGAATTCTTACTCGGAAATCCATAGCACTATTGCACGTCACGAATACTACATACTCACCTTGCTTCGAACCCAACTCTTGAAGGAACCTCTTAAGGCAAAACATCTCCTTGCTCACTACCCGCTGCTCTAATATATTACGCCTCGATTGTGGACAATGCTACACATTTTTGTAGCTTGGATTGCCATGAGATGGCTCCCACGAAAATGTAAACACATAACTTGAGGTAGACTTTCTATTATCGAGATCCTGCCATCGAGAATCGGTATAGCCTTCAGAGTATAGGTTGCCCACCTCCATAGCATATAATCAATTTGGAGGTGCCCCGCCGAGTATATGAAGATCCAATTCTTGCTTCCCGGTGAGCCTTACCGGATTGGATAAGAACGACTTACCAGGCCATTTGCGTATGTGTCAGGTAAGGAATGGATGACATAGTTTCTTTCTCCTTCTGTGTTGTAGGACAAGATTTCTTACTTAGCTTGAAGTGTGTAGCTAGAGGTGTACTAACATGCTCGGCATGCTTCATATTGAACCTTTCAAGCACCCGTTCAATATATTTCTCTGAGATAACCACAATTTCCCGACTTTCTATCACGAGCAATCTCCATACCTAAGATTTGCTTTCAGGACTCAAGTCTTTCATGTCAAATGACTTGGACAAGGCTTTCTTCAAATTTTGAATCATATGCATCTTGTCCAACTATCGGCATAACATCGACATATAAATTGAGGATGATGAAGTTACCTTTAGGGAACTTTCTAAAATACACAAAAGGATCGGTATTTGTAGTTTGTTTATAACCATTGCTTGTCATAAACGAATCAAATTTCGGTGCCCTTTGCGTTGGTGCTTGTTTAAGTCCATAAAGAATCTTCTTTGACTTGCAAACAAGTTTATCTTTCCCTTTTTCTTCAAAACCTTTCGGTTGCTCCATGTAGATCAATTAAATTGCAAGTCACCGTGTAAAAATAGCTTGTTTTTTTACATCAAGTTGCACCAACTCCAAGATCAAGACTTCCTTGCTAAACCCAATTAATTCGATAGATGTCATTTTGACCACCGAGAGAATATCTCATCAAAGTCGATGCCCTTTTACAGTTGCATCCCTTTACCACCAATATGGCTTTACGCTTCACTATCTTCTCACAATCTTTCATGTTCTTGAAAACCCATCTATTTCTAAAGACTTTCTTGCCCTTGGGAGGCTTCACTAGCTCATAAGTATCATTATTTTTCAAGGAATCCATCTCCTCCTTCATAGCATCGAGCCACTAGTTTTTCTCATCAAAAAAAGACCTCTTGATAGTTCTCTAGCTCTCATCTTCACTAACTAGAATGAAGTCGAGCTTGGATACTTTGTTGAAGGTTTATGCTCTCTATTGGACCTTCTAACATGTGTATCCTCCACTTGAAGGTAGGTGCGCCCCCCTTGCTCATGAACCTCTTTTCATGAACCATTTCCTCATGTGCATCCACCTCTTGGATTTCTTCATCGGATGAAGGCTAATCAAGATCATCATCATCATCAACAATAATATGATACGGTACATCATTATCGGGTTGTACCTCACCCAACATTATCATGTATATCATCAAGTACATCCTCAACATTCTTATTCTCATTTCTTTATTTGAATCACGGGAGGAGGCGAAGTAGGATCATTAGTAGTATCTAAAGACTGACTCGAAGTAGAAGTGTACCTTGTACTCTAGAAGATACGCACCCTTCTCGTGCTAAAAAAAAATACTACATCCCTACTTCTCACTACCTTCTTCTTTTACGGATCGTAGAGTACGAAACCATACTTTTCATCCCCATACCCAGCAAATACACATGGATTTGATTTCGAATCTAGCTTTGACCTATGTTCTTTAGGCACATGCATGTATGCCTTGCTTTGCCAAAAACTCTCAAATGTGAATAAGTGGGATCACGTCCCTTCTATGCTCTCTCGGAATGTCATGACTAAGAGGAATGGATGGAGATCGATTAATTAAATACACTTCACATTGCTTTGCTTCGGCCCGGTATGTCTTAGGAAGATCGAGACATTCTAAGCATGACCTCACCTTCTCTACAATGGTTATGTTCATCCTACGAGCAACTCCATTGTGTTGTGGTGTGCTTAGGGCTCGTGTTCTCATGTCTAATGCCATGTTGTGAGCAATAATACTTGAACTCATTGAAGTATACTCACCATCATTGTTAGATCGAAGGCAGCTTCAACTTTCTTTCGGTCTCCCTTTCTACCATGACATGGAACTTTATAAAAATCTCGAACACTTGGCTTTTTGTCTTCAACATATACATCCAAGTTCTTCGAGTAGTATCATCAATTAAAGTGACAAAATATTTATTGCCACCAGAGACTCCACCTCGATAGGATCACAAACATCGAGTGAACTAACTCCGACTTTTCTTGCCTTCGGTGGACTTCCTAGAGAAGGAAGCTTTATGTTGTTTACCTGCCAAACAATGATCACAAGGGTCAAGAGAAACCGTTTTATCCAACGGGCTCGAGAGTTTTACTGCTAAGAGTTTGATCCCTGGTCACTCATATGCCCTAGCCTTCGATGCCCACAAATTTGGAGAATTCTTCAAGTTGCATTCACCTCACCGGATCATACATTCAAGTATGTCTTATACAACACAACTCGCCACGAGCAGCGTCATCGAACCCTTGGATAATTCAGCTTACCATCACCAAATGTATGTCGAAACTCTTCTTGATCAAGGACATTTGCAGGACGACAAATTAAGACGTAAATCGGGAATATGGTGCATATTCTTCAATGTAAGCATGCACCCAACACTTGTCTTCACCACGAATATCACCTAACCATCAATGCTTGGTGAGCTCTTGTTCCCTATCTTCACCTTACCAAAATTACGGATTGATAGTTGGTGAAATACTCCCTTTTAGGAACATGATGGTATGAAGCACCGGAATCTACAAGCCCTTTGTGTATACGAACTTTCTACATGATGACACTCACTAGTTGCACAAATTAAAGTGACCTCATCATCACTCTTAGAAGCGATTGATGTAGTATTTTTATCATCTCCATGCTTTTATGGGTCTTGCTTCTTACCTTGTTCTTTCTTCCAACGGTAGCAAAACTTTTTGATATGGCTAGGCTTGTTGCAGTGATGACATGTCCTAGTCTCTCTGTCTCTAGACTTGGACCTCCCCTTTGAGTTACCACAACCTTTGGGAACTATACTCTTACTTCTTCCACAATTCTCAAGAACAAGAGCATGTGGATTATCAACTCATTGTTGTGGGTCCTGCCCACTTGTTGCACAAGTAAGTCTTTTATCTTGTGTTTGTGAGCCCAAAATGTTTGGTTATGTTTTTAGTCCTCTTGGGGACTAAATGGGTTGGCTTATCTTAGAAGCCTTGGAGTGTTTTTTGATGTATGATTAAGACCTAAGAAGGAGTTAGATTAGCTGCAGTAAAATCGAGAAAACACACACTCAAAAAGAGAGAAGAAAAAGAGAGTAGAGCAACTCGGTTTTTCGGGACGGTTTGCCGAAGCTGTCATTTACTAGAAGTTTCAACCGTTGGATCGTGCTGAAGTTTTGTCAGCTTGTTAGGGACACATAGGGACTCATTTTGAACGGTTTGATTGTTGTTGTGAGCTCTGGTTCTTTCGTGGACGCAGCAGGACAAAACCTACGAAATTGGGTAATATTCTTCATCTTTTATTTCTCAATTGTGTATCTCTTATGTATGCAAGTGTTGGTGGGTTGTGAAACTTTGTATGACTGATTTGAGTTCTTTTGCCCTCAATTTTATCATAATAAAATAAGGTGATAAGGGTGGACTCCTCAAAAGTCCCGTGGTTTTTACTCTTCACATCGAAGGGGTTTTCCACATATAATTCATGTGTGTTGATTCTATTTTATTCTTCTACACTTGATGATTAGTTGCTGCCCATTATTGGTTGATTGCTAGGTTGTTTGCTTGGTGAATTATTTGTGGTGTATTTGAGTTGTATTGTTTGGTTGATTGTCTTGGAGGTGATCCTTGTAGGTAGTCGATATACTACGAGGGTCCTATCAAATGGTATGAGAGCCGATGGTTTGGCTAGGAGAACGCACATACAATGATGGACCCCATGGTTGGCTTGCTGGAGCACGCAGGGTGCAGAGCGGTGTAGCTTTAGCGCGTGGGTGCAAGTCTTATGGTGGTATTATGTATGGTTCTCGAAGATGGATGACTCAATTAATGCATGGACATGCGGTTGTAGAGCCAGAATATGTCAGGGGTGCAATGCGGGAGCATGGAGCGGAAACATGTTGGTTGCAGACGTAGCTCGGAGGCTTGGTGCATGAGATGTGGAGGCTCTCAGTGTGACCTCGCGATGGGAAATCTGTGCTTGGTGCCTTGTGTTGAAAGTCTTCCTGATATTGTGGTGGTCAGGCGGCGTGTTCCGCGGGTTGGCGGCGGTACAAGATGATTAGACAGATTATAGCTGGAGGGGAGGCTTGTGAACCTTGGTCTAAGTGGAGAATTGTTGGGTATTCATCCCAAGTCCCACATCGGAGAGATAAGGAGTTACCTAGTTTATAAGAGTTCAAAAACAAATTCGTGTGGGTTAGGCCCAAAGCGGACAATATCATACTAATGGTGGAGTTGTAGGTGGACCGTGGGCCCTACAGAAAATGCATCTCCAACTCTCTCACATCTGTGGGTCAAAATACTACAACTCAACAATGAGTAGAAGAACAAGCAAGTTTTCGACCACCCTATAACCTCCCTCTATAACCTATATCAAACCTTAGCTAGAAAAATGGTCTAGTATTACCTAATGTGAAAGCCTCCATACGCGTAGTAAAATTTGCTAATATAAATAGAGGAGATGTGTGTGCATTGTTTGTGTGTCCAGCTCAGTAAGATTTCTTTGAGTGAAAAGAAGTGAGCTTGTATGAGTATAATATTTGTGAGTGTATGCAAGCAGCAACTATAAAAGTAGCCAAGTTTGTTATATTATTTCATGCTTGCACGTAGCTTCACAACTTCTTGCTATTATCTTTACACTTATTACCCTACTACTTTGCATATTATTTTTTTAGTCTTCCCACATTAAATTTACCCCAAAATACTCTACAATTGGCATCAAAAGCCGTACGTTCCGATTCGTTAAATTTTTCGGGACCATTTTTTTTGCTAAGCAAGTAAGGATTTTCATTATCGTTTAACGCCAATTACAATCTAGCTATGTTTAAGGGAAGCAAACCAACAAATTTGCACTCCTCCACCAAAAACATGCAACCTCAAGCCAACAAGAATGAGCATACTATATACAATTGACAACTAAACACTACTTAGCAACTAGCAATCATTTACAATTTTGAAAACCATTCATGATCCTGAGCTTGAAATCTTCGGAGGCATAACAACAAGAATGCTAATTATAACTACTTGCTTAACTCTCTGAAATGTGTGTTGCACAGATGGTACAACTTGTTGCCAGTGGCTTCCATTTCTCCATTTCACATTGAGCAACTAAGATTCTCTTAGAGCACATGGGCACTCCTAAGTACTGACGGTCGGTTGACTCTGTCTAAACCACGATGCATCGGTAACTCTCTCTAAACACGATCTTCATTCATGCCACAACAATCAATAGCAGATTTTTGGATGTTTGCTTTCAAACGACATGAATCTGAAAATAGCTTGAATGCTTGCAACAATAGATATATTGAAGGTAATATAAGGTCATCAGCAAAACAAACATGTGTAAGCTTGACCTCCTTGCATCTTAGATGGAATTGAAAGTTATCCAATTCAACCATTTACTTCAGTATTATGGATAAATGCTCCATCCATACAACAAATAGCTTAGGAGGGGAGACATGGGGTCCCCTTGCCTCAAACATCTAGCAGAGCTAAAGATTCCAGAGAAACCCCAATCTACAGTATCATATGCTTTATGTAGATCAAGCTTGACTAAAGAACTATGATTGGCATTCTTCCTCCCATAATGCTTGACTAAGTCATGTATGACCATTATATATATTGTGCCCAATGAGCCTACCATGCACAAAACCACCTTAATTATCAATAATTCAATCGGGTAAAATGTGTCTCGATCTCCCATAAAGCAGATTTGTAATGCATCTATAGAGTACATTATAGCATGAAGTATGCCTGAAATCACTCACATTTTGTGGACACTTACTCTTGGAAATCAATGTAATCAAAGTTGTGTTTAATTCTTTCAATAGCTTCCCACCTTGCAATACATCAAGCACAACATTAATCACATTATTTCCAATGATGTTCCATGTGCTTTAAAAGAAAGTGCTAAATCCATTTGGTCCTTGCCTCCTTGGGCTTTAGTGTCAAGAATGGAGAATAGATCACTCTTCACCTCCTCAGCTGTATAAGGAGCTTCTATAATGGCCTTCAAATGGACCACCTTTGAATAACTTATTGAAACCCGAAGTCCTATGTTCCTATACATTGTCGAGCAATCCCAGTATAATAAGAAAGAAATGCAGCTAAAACTTCACCAATAGAATCTTGCCAAACTCCCTAAGTATCACGTCTACTGTAAACCTGATTCTCAATACTCTGATGAAACAAGGTTATGTTTTCATCTCCAGCCTTAATCCATTGCAACTTAGCCTTTTGTTTCAAAAATTCTACATATGCCTGGTGCTTCATCATCTAATCCTAAACAACAATCAATTATGCATCTGCTAATTGGGTTTGTTCGAGTCATTGATGCATTAATAGGATAGTAAGTGGATTGGGTGAGCCGGACTTTGCCAAATCCAAAAGGAATCCAATGTTTTTTGGACTCGAGAAATTGAGTCCAAATCTGACCCAAACTTTTTTCAGTCCAATCAAGTCTAGTTCGAAACTTTTTTCTTAAGTCCGAATAAAGTCCAGTCATGTTCGATTATTATATTTTTTTTTTCTAATTTAGGTTCACAATGTTTACTCATGATTGAAATTCGAAAGATTAAACTTATTATATACATTCCATAAAGTGAGTTACATACATCTTTAAAATCTATAATAACATGCAAATTGCAAATACAAGATTCAGCCCAAAATAATAATTGAAAAGCCTTCTAAGTTGAGAGGAAACAGAGAAAAGGGAATTTATATAGCGAGATGAGTTATGAATTAGGATAGGAGACAGAGAGACAGAGAGAGAATGCAAGATAGAGAGAGACCGAGAAAGTGAGAGAAAATGAGGAATTGAGGAGTGACTAATGAGGAAGATGACTAAGCCGGCTACAATAATCATTTATGATTTTATTTAATAAAAGGCTTAAAAGGTTACCAACTTTCGACTTTTTAGTTTTCACTTCGGACTATTGGAGGGCAAGTCTAGAACTTGAAAAATACCAAAGAATTTTATTTATACATACATTACTTATGTACATATACATTTGTATATATATACACATATATATTATACGGATTTTTCACCATATCCCCCCTTAATCTCTTCAAAATTCATCATATGCCCTTTAGGACAAATGGGTGTCAACTTTTTACTCATTAAACACTAATTCCATCATAAAACCCTTATTAACCTCTAACTGAGTCGTTAACCTTAATTGACCACCATTATAACGCCAAAAATAACCCGTTTTGTCACTCTTCCTCCATAACAAACTTCTTTTTAGTCTTAGGTGTTGTTTCAATGCTAATCTGTTAGGGTAAATGAGTAAAAGTAGGGATTAATTAAGGTTTAGTAACGAAATCAGGTATATATTTGGACTGGATTGGAGTTTTTAGACTCCAAATGGGTAAGTCCAAATCCAGCCTAAAAATATTTGAACTCAAAAATTTGAGTCCCATTCTAGTCCAAAGGTTTTTCGGTCCGGTCAATCAGACAAGTTTAAGGTTGGATTTGGATTGGACTCTGGACTTTTCACAGTCCGCTTACACCCCTATGTAATAATGATTGAGCTGCAACAATGTCATGATATGCCTTGAACTCAGCAGCTTGAATATCTAAAAGTCCCACCTTGTTAAGCTCTTTTAGTGCCAGCTTGACTTGCTTCAAAATTTTCACCACATTATTTAATTTGGAGCCATTTACAGGAGAATTCTACTGATTTCTCACCAAATCATCAAATTGTGGAGCCAATCTTCATATAGTAAAATATTTAAATGGCTTCCTACAATTATTTCTAGGATAAAATGTGTGAAGCTTATGGGAGCGATCAAATTCATCCTCATTCATTTAATACACCCCTGCTGACTTATACACATCTTTCCAAGCTAAATTAGCTAGAAATCTGCCTAACTTGGAGAATACTCTTGTACTACTTTGCTGCCTGTTGTTCCAGGTGTAGAAGTTCCCAGTACATTTAATATCTTCTAATCTACACTTCAACAAACGTCCAGTTATACCTTCCGTTTTCGCTTCTCTAATAGAAACCCCTATTCTCTCCTCAATAGTCATAACACAATTAACACAACTTTGTCATGAACTAGTTGAGAGTCGTCATTACTGTCTTCATTAAGAGCTTGAAATGCATTGGTTATGCTTGTTTGCTTAACACTAGAAGTTCTCTGTCTTATAGGTCTAAGAGCCCTCTGAAAACCTTCGTGATCAACTTCAATATTCGCCGTATTTGCAGGAGCCACAATCACACCAACAGGATGAGCACTATGCTTTGAAACCCAAATTTGCTTGACCTTGTTGATTCTACAATCTTTTGTCTCATGCTTAATATCTTTATAGTTTGTGGATTGGGTGGGTTTTCGTTCATATGTTACCTGGACTTCAGTTAACTCCCCATATTCATTGATAAAAGTAACGTGTTCTAGAAAATTATGATCAATTTGAATTTCAACTAGGATTCTTGCATACTTCATCTTCTCTCTATTCCTAGTTGTATCATTCCTCTTAATGGAATTTCCAAGTTGAAAGACAATCTTATGAAGATATTTCTCACCCCAATACTTGATACCAAGCTTCAATTGTACCCAAATAGGCTGATTCTTAACATATTCCTTTTCAAAAACCATATTTGGATTCTAAGGTTTCATAATCAATTGTTTATTGTTGAAAAATAGTGACCATTTAGATTTTTATGTCTAGATTCCATAGCCTTAAAACGCACCAGATACACTCCTCTTTTCACCACTGCAACCTTATAAACATTAAATGATCTCCAAAACCTTTTTATGAACCCTTTCATTACTTGGATTGGTGGATCTGCACCCACAACATAGCAAACTATTGAAGAATTCTAATAGCTAATCTCAACCTTTATATCCTTCAACTAAATTTGAACATGTTCCAAATTACAAGTTAACATCATCCACTGCAACTAAACTCACTATTTCTTCATCAGAATTCACAATTTCATTCACATGATTCCCAATTATTCTCTTTATTACAATTCACATTTTCCGCATTACCAGCTCTAGTTACTTGTTTAATTCCATTACAATTATACTCATTTGCAACCTCATCAAATTGTTGTAAAAATCGGGATTAAAGACATGCCTTCATTCATCTCCAATGCTCGTCTCTGAGTTTTTGGATTTATAGTACTCCGATGAATTGATTGAAGTCATTCATGAAAAGAATGGCGATTTCGGATTGCTTCGTAGTTCTTGAACACGGCTTACCGGATCTCCTAAAAGTCCAAGGACCTTTATAACTGAACCCTACCCCCGAACTCGCAACCATCGCGCCAAGCAAGATCGCGCTTGTCCCTTTCCTTTCTCTATTCTGCCTTCTTCTTTGCTTTGCTCCTCCAAATGTGATGAAAGAAATGCCTTTTTTCTCTCAACCCTATCAGCCCTTCAAGTGCATATCGCTTTCCCTTTCCCATATGTTCGCCTTTCTAAGTCAAGTAATGGTGACTCGTCGAAGACTGGATCTTGAAATAAGGGTTCGTCCTTCTTCCTCCCCTTGACTTATTGAAGTTGCCTACCGTAGCCCTAATCCTGACTCTAATTTTCTTTTTCTGCAGCATTGCTTCTATGATCTTAGGAGCACTGGCCGCCATGGCCCAAACGAAAGCAAAATTAATGATTCTGGAGAATGAACCTCACTAGTTCCTAGTCCAAAATCCAAAGCTTCCACACCAAGTATTTCATCCATTGATGGAGGTTTTTGCACCTGAGAATCCGAAGGACCTCCAGACTTTAATTTTCCACATTCTTCCCTCGACCTCCAGGATTTCTTGTCATGGCAACAGTGCATAATAACAGTGTGTGCCAAAAGATTACTTGGAGGGAAAGAAAAACATTAATATATTAACGTCTTTCGGAGCAATTAATTGGCAAAATTATCTACCAGGGTCCGATATATTGCAACAATATATATACTTAAAATATTTTTAGCTATCTTCACGGTCGGGGACCGTACTGTGAGGTGATTTTCCATTAGTGCATGGCCGGGATTGTGATGCTTGTTTGTCGGGGACCAAGCTTACTTGTGTATTATCAGGCAACACTTTGTCATAAATGGTGGACATTACTAGTTCATTAATATTGAGAAACTCAGCAATGAAAATTACAGTACGTGGAGTACACATATGCTATGTTGAGAATTGGGACAAGATCTATGGGGTATACTTCGTGGTAGTGAAGCTACATTATCAACCGATCCTTAAAGAAGTGGAAGATTACGGTATGAAGAACCACTGCGCTAGCAGCAACCGTCGAGGAAGAGTTGTTATATTGCATCAAGGATGCAAAGACACCTACGGAGACGTGGGGCACCCTTTCATTTTTGTTCTCTACGAATAATGATGCTCAATTGCAGCTTCTTATGAATGAGTTATTGTCTATCCAACAGATTAACATGACGGTGAATTAGTATTTCACCAAAGTCAAGACTTTGTGTGAGAAAATCACAAAGTTAGATCTTGAAAATCCCATCATCGAGACGAGGATTCTTAATATTATTGTCTAAGGCTTACAACTTGGATATAGTAGTCTTGTCACAACGGTCCAAGGTTGGGCTACATAACCATCTATAATTGAGTTTGAGAATGTGTTGGCTAACCTGAAGGCTCTAGAAAATCAAATGTTTAGATTTTACGTTAAGGATGAAGAGAAAGCTCTTTTTGGCAAGAATATAAATGTCAAATGAGGGAGGTGATAAGAGAGGCGAGTCGAGTAATCAACTTGGCAAGTCAAATAGAATGTCAAGGGGATTGAGAAAAGGACAGAGAGGAGGCTTCTATTGAAGGGGAGTACTACAATATCCACAATAAGACGGGAAGGAAGAGAAAAATAAAATGTGGCTAGATGTCGTGTGCTATAATTGTAAGAAGATTGGACACTATGCTCGAGATTGTTTGTCTTAATTAGCATAAGGGAATGCTGCAATTTCGACGAAGTATGAGAGCCGAAGTGAAGTCAAGTGGGAGGTACAAGCATCCAACGCAATTGAAGAGGATTACATCTTCGACATGGAGGTGGTGTCACCCAATTGCACGTAACCATAGGAAGCTGCACTTGTAGTAGTCAACGACAAGATGATCAATTATAAAGATGATTGGATCATTGATTTTGGTTGCTCCCTTCACATGACTGGAGACAGAGAAATTTTTGACCATGTCCAGATACATGCATGATCGAGTTGTGATAACAACAAATAACTCAGAATTGCCAATAACCGATATTGGTAAGGCGGTGGTGATTCCACAATTTAGCAATACGTAAGTTTAGATGGATGAATATACCATATTCTCGGTATGGCAAAGAACCTATTGTCACTTTCACAACCTATGGTATCCGAAAACCATGTTCTTTTTGGTCCTCGTGACATTAAGGTGTACAAAACGATGGAAGAAAATTCTTCTTCAATCTTGGAGGGGTGGCGTCTTGAATCAGTCTACGTCATGTCTGCTCAAACGACATATATAAACAAGGCGAGCAAAAATAAGACAATTGATTTATTATATTAAATTCCAACCCATAGAGTCTTTCACAAAGCTCTATAAGGTAGGCCTGCTGATTGAAGAAGAGGTACAAGCCAACAAGAACAAGGGCTCTAACAACAACGAACAACTCTTTCAAGATGAGTAATAACAACCCTTCTACCTCTAAAATCTACGACATCAATGCCCTAACTACTGACAAGAGAGGTTATCCAGGACCTCAAAGGACATTCACTCCTTGGGCAGTGCCTAAATAATGTCGGGGCATGGTCATTTAACACTAGTTTTTTAGGTTGAGTCGGAGAGTCCCTCCGCTAGCTCCTTCATTTCCTTTCCTGTCAAGTCTATGTCATTTAGGACTTTATTTCTAATAAGCCTTGTTTCTATTTATTTCTAATTAATACAATAATTGCATTTTCATTGGCCTTCCATCATTTTATCTATGCTTCTAATTCAATGATGAAACTTAAATCACATAATGACTTTGATTAATAAAAAAAAATCTAAAAATAAAGAAAAATAAAAAAATGGACATAGTTTGGATTAAGAGTTATTCCCCTCTTCCCTCCATCACTCCAATAAGCCATCACCTTCAATAAACCATCCTCATCCATGCAATCCAAAATATAATCCCATAAGCCATCATTCTCCATGATTTTAGCCAAATAATCCCTCCATTAACCAAAGCTCCACAAATATCCTTCGAGCCTTCCAATACCCTAAACCAAACTTGTGTGCAAGCCTTACTACATAAAAAAGATCAATGGCAGGAAAAAAAAAGTGAAAAAGATCAAAGGGCGAAAGAAAAAAGCAAAAGCAAAAGCAAAAGAAAGCGCACCGATGAAAAAGAAAAAAAATGCAAAAAGAAAAAGCCAAAGGCAAAGAAATAAAAAGTCAAGTTAGGGGGCTTGCACACAAGTTCAACCCCTCATTCAAATCCTTTAACCCATCAAAACCTTAGCCTATATAATCCAAATCAATGATCCTATGTTCGCCAAACCAATTGAAATTTCATCAAAGCTTCAAGCCTTAAACCTTTCAACCTTTCATCAATCCTAACTCCTTCTCCAATATATGTCCAAGCCCGCTAGGTTGAAAACCCGAAAGAGCGGCATAGGCAAAAGTTAGGGCACAAAAAAAAAATCAGATAAAGAACTACGAATGGTCTGATTCCGCAAGGATACATAGGAATCCTCATCTCGAGGTCCGATCGCTTCAATAAAATAAAAATTAGTCATGGTCTAATGATTTGACTTTCTAGAATTCAGGAGCATACTCTTTTTAGATCCCGACATAGACTCGAGTCTGCACTTATCCTAGTCAAAGCCTTTTCCTACCTACAATTATTTAAGTCACAAATTTAAACCTTTTATTTTTCAATCCAAGCTCTCTTTGTCCCTGACGGACTCTCCGATAATTCCATGATTTTTGGCGATATTTGACTTTGCCTTAATCAACTCCCCATAGAAGAATCCCCAACAAAGAACTCTGAATACTCAAGACATATCAAGTACATGCCAAATTCAAGACAAGCTCACCCAAAGTGGGGGCTTCCTATGTGTGGTTGTTCCTTCCATTTTAAATCAAACTCCCGAAGAGTTATAATCCGCGAATCTCGTTTACGGACCCCGATTATTTACTAAAAACGATTTTGGAAAATCATTCTATTCAATCCCGATCATTCTATCATTCTACACATCTTTTAGCCCTGCAAAATCCTGACCTTGCATTGCAGCCTTGCAAAACCCTGACCTTGTATTTCATACATTCTAGTCTTGCATAACCCTGATCTTGCATGACGTGTCATCCCTTAGCTTTGCATAACCTTAATCCTTGCATTGCGTTTCATGCATCCTTAGAGAGTCTAAGTTTGCATTATTGCATCATTATGTGCTTTGTCTAAGTTGTTTGCACCTATCTGCTGACATCTTCTTCTGCAGGTAATCAGATTGCTTGTAGTCATTGTCCTGCATACTAACTTTATTTTGCAGAGACCGACGTATATAGATCAGTTCTAAACTACAGAGGGTTTAGAATCGTTCTCCGTCCCGACACCGTATACTTTGACTTTCGGTTTCCTGAACCACAGTCAAAGTGGGGGCTTCTGTAGACACAATAATCGTGTCTCCCGATTTAAGGGTCCAATGATGAAACATACCGCGGTATTAGTTGGCGCGGCCTAATGGAAGAGCAATCCGAATAACCAGGCCATGTTGTGTTTTGAAATGATTATCTAAAGCCTAATTAATTGTTCATGATGATTAATTGTATTTTAAGCCCATTAAATGTTTTAAGTCTATTCAAGAGCCCAATTAAATATTTATTATTTTAATAAATATTTTTTATAAATATTTTAAATACAAATCAGATTTTCATCCCGTAAAATTCAATCTTCGGGTTTTTAGGGATAAAAACAGCATCTTAAAAGCACGCGAAGAATAAAAAACGAATATGCTAGAATATGCGCCGGACGCAGAGGCTGCGCTCAGTGCGCCACGTGCATCCAGCACATAGGCCAGATCCTGCGTCTGACGCAAGCTATTTTTCTATCTTTTCAAAAACGCGTTCACACATGTTCGCATCTGATTGGACCGACGATGTCAGACGCGCCAATCTGCGCCTGACGAGTGTCATTGCTTCTGCCACGTAGGACTGAGCCTAGCGCAGGACGCGCGTACGGCGGAGTTTTCTTTTGCCTATAAATACGGGATGATTTCCCGAATCAAAGACGACTTTTAATTATTATTTTTTACAAACACAAAATCCTTACGAATACTTCCGAATACTACAACGAATATCAAAATACTTCAGTCCTTTCAAATCAATTTCAATTACTGATCATACAACGTTCCTGGTTCCACGATTGCTCCGCCTAAAGGTCGTTGTGCTCTTCAATCTAAGCCGCATAGGTATAATTCCTGAGGATCCTTGAATAATCAATTATACTTATTGCCTAGAAGTTACAACTGTATATTTTAATCCTTTTTCTATTCTTTATTTTATATTCATATTTTTTTTATTTTTTTAATATATTATCATATGCTTGCCTGATTATTATATGATTGTCCTGATTTATTGCTTTTATCACCCAAGTGTTATTTTATGTTAATCAAAGACCTAAAGAACTGTTCTAACATTAAATCAGATAATTTGGACAACCTACTAGGAACCTTGTAATAATACTGCTTAATAACTTGTGACTAAAAATTAGTCTTTTTATGTGTTTCCTGAACCAACCTAGACTAAATATTTTTATGGTGCTTGAAATATTATTTGGTTATTCTATTGCATAAAACTTGACATGAATCGATATTTAGTAGAGGCCAACAATGGACGAATGTGATTCATTATGACCGTGTTCGTACCCTCACCCCCGAACTCAATCTTTGGTTCATTTTGACCATCTATGGAGTCAGGACGGGAAAATCTATATTGGATAAGACCCACAATTTGTCCCTACGGTTTCACAATATCCAATTAGGTTTATGATTCTTCCTAAAAAGAATTGTTGGCGGCTTCTTTCAAAATAATTTTCAATAAACCTATACAATGGGGTAGTCAAATCAAATATGCGTTCACACCGTGTAGGCGAAATAAAAACACGCCTACACTACTGATCCACCAAATGCTGATGGTGGAGGACCTGATGTAGAAAGAGAATAGAATAATGAGGATTCACCTGAGGGGGAACCAGATACTGATGATTCCCATAGAGATCTACAGGTAAACACCTCAGGGGGAACCACCACACAAGTTGGTGGTAACCCTAATGAGGGACATGTAAGGAATGAGTAGGGAACCAATTTACATCCCAGCACATTCGAGATATCTAACTTAGATGGTGTTGGAATGTAAGCTGGTTCCAGTCAGACTCTATCAAGAGGACAAGATGGTCCAGTCTCAAAGAGTTTTAGATATCAATCTTCTCATCCCTCTGATCAAATCATTAGTGATTTTAATAAGGGAATTCAAACAAGAAGAGTTGTTTATGAAAACTTTTGTGCCTTTTTCTCTTTCTTGTCCAACATAGAACCAGTTGAGTACAATACGACATTGAATGATCCAGATTGGGTGTTGGCCATGCAAGATGAGTTGAATCACTTTGAAAGGAACTAGGTGTGGCACCTTGAGCCAAGACCAAGAGATTGGTCAGTAATTGGCAGTAGATGGGTGTTCAGAAACAAGTTGGATGATCTTGGCACAATAGATCGAAATAAAGCAACGCTTGTGGTGCAAGGCTACAATCAACAAGAAGGCATTGATTATGATGAGACTTGTTGCTAGGTTAGAGGCTATTAGAATTTTCATTGCTTTTGCTGCTCACATGAATATGAAATTGTTCCAGATGGACGCGAAGACAGCATTCTTGGATGGCTATTTGAAGGAGGAGGTATATGTAGAACAACCACCTGGTTTTGCTGATCAACTATTTCCCCATTATGTATTCAAACTTGATAAAGCTTTGTATGGTGTCAAAGTTTTTGATGGAAAATGAATACGAGAGGGGAATGGTTGACAAAACTTTGTTTATAAAAACCAGGGGGAAACATTTGCTAGTAGTTCAAATTTATGTTGATGATTTCATTTTTGGAGCTACTAATCAGTTGCTATGTGATGAGTTTTCTAATCTTATGCATATTGAGTTTGAAATGAGCATGATGGGAGAATTTGGCTTCTTCTTAGGCTTACAGATTAAGCAAACAACTGATGGAATTATGATCCACCAGCAAAAGTACCTTAGAGAGCTTCTTAAGAAATATGGTTTGGAGAACATTAAAACTTGTAATACTCCTGTTCCCACTTCCACAAAACTTGATGCTGATTCGAAGGGAAAGGATGTGGAAGCTACACAGTATATAGGTATGATTGGTTCCCTCTTGTACCTAACAGCTAGAAGAGTGATACTAGGTTCTCTGTAGGATTGTGTGCAAGGATTGAAAGCAATCCCAAGGAGTCTCATCTAAAGGCTGTTAGAAGAATACTTGGTTATTTGGTGGGAACAGATGACTTGTGCTTGTGGTACCCCAAAGGCACTTCTATTGAGTTAGTAGGGTATACAGATGCAGACTATGCTGGTTTCCTTGTTGATAGGAAAAGCACATCAAGTATGGCTCATTTCTTAGTCTGATCTCATGGGGCTCCAAAAATTAAAATTCAGTGGCTTTATCCACAACGAAATCGGAATATATAGTTGTTGTAGCTTGTTGTTCCCAACTGTTGTGGATAAGGAACCAGCTGAAAGATTTTGTTGTTGTCTATGAAAATGTTCCTATCATATGTAACAACACGAGTGCTATTAATATTTCTAAAAATCCTGTTCAGCACTCTAAAACCAAGCACATTGAAATCATACATCATTTTCTGAGTGATAATGTTGAGAAAGGCTTGGTTGAATTATTGTTTTGTAAAAGTGAAGATCAAATTGCTGATATTTTCACAAAACCTTTGTGTAGATAGTCTTTTTGTAAGTTAAGAGTCTTATTAGGTTTAATTAAGTTTTAGCAAGTGTCATTTTTCTTTAAGAGTTATTAGATTTAGGTTAATTGGCTTCAGCTGTTTTCCCCCAATGGTTTGATTAGTACTCCTTGATGTGAAATTGCATACATATATCTTTGCTTAATTCTTAAAGTTGTCATGTAGATGCTTTCTGTATCTCTCAAAATTATAAAGAATCGTTACTTGAATAAAGGTGAAATCATGCTAAGTTGCCAGAACCAGGTGCAAGTGTTTCTTGTACGAAACAACTAAGAAGAACAGCATTAATGCACATATATGTTTTTGGTAAGTTAATTCTTTTTGAAAATTAAGCGAACATTTAAACTTCTGCAAGTTGAAATATTTAGGTTCAGTTATCTTTCCTAAAAAAGGCGCGTCAATTGTACATATCTTATACATGCCTTATTTTTCGGCAGTTGAGGTATTTATGGGAAGTTATGATTACTTTTAAAAATTGGAATTGCTTTTCAATATCTCAACTGATTTTTCTTCCTATAATTGATCTGTTATGTGTATATATTATAATTGTCCCCATTTTCTGTGCAATCACTTCAAGTCACAATCGAGCAATCTCTCTCTCTCTCTAAAAGCGGTCTCTTCTAAGCTCTCTGTTTTCTCTATAATGGGGAAGAAATCTTCCGTTGGTTTAAGAAGAAAGGGTGGACAATCAAAGAGCTCCTCCGAAATGCCTCCATCTCCAAAGAAAACCCCTTCTGTTACTCAACCTGAAAAACCTCCATCCTCCACCACAATTTCCGAAAATCCTCCCTCCATCACTCAAACACCAACCACCACTACTCCACAAAATCAACCACCTCCACCACAAAATCAACCACCTCCATCAGTAACCTCATCTCTTACCCATTCTCCCACTCATGAACCCTATCCCACTCCTTTAACCGCTAAACCCTTATCCACTTCTTGAACTTAAAACCGAGCCACCTCAGCTGTTTCCCATAACCTAATTTCCACTACGAAGGGTGAAGCTGTTCCTGAGGAGGAACATCAAAAGGATTCTGTTACTGGTACTATTAAAAGGGTTTTAGATGATTTGTCTGCTGAAGTTCCTGTTGAGAAGGAAGAAAAGGAGGAAGAAGATCTGGTGGTTACAGGCCACAAGGAACAGTCTCCCTCTGCCTCTACTAGGGCAAGAGGAACGAGAGTGACCAGATCTAATATGAAGAAGGAAACATAAGAAGTTTATGAGGATCAATCTGATGGTTCTACGAGGGGAACCAAGAGGAAAGGGGTAACAACTAGACCTCATCGCGCTGCAAATGGTAAATCTGTTGAAACTCCTGTTTCTACTTGTTCTACTCCTATTGTTGAGAGAAGTGTGTTGTCTGGATGTTCAATAGAAGATGGTTATTTTGATATTCCTGCTTTATCTTAGGTTCGTGATTTATTCGAATTTCAAGGCTGGATGCCTTTGTTTAAGGATGTTAAGAATGTGTTTGTGGATCCAGTTAGAGAATTTTATGTGAATTTATGATATATCTTTGGGATCTACTATTTTTGGAAGTGAAGTCTTTTTTTCTGTTTCTTGTGTGGCTTCTCTGCTTAATGTTCCTAGAGATGGGTTTGATAAGTATGCTAGGATGGTTGGTCTATTATTGTTGGGGTAATAGTTGAGGATATTTATAAGTTTTTGTTTACTGTTCCCTATTCCAAGATGGCTAGTTACCAATTTGCTAGTTTACGTGAACCCATTATGTTGGTGCTCCACTCCATTTGCAACAAAGTGTTAATTCCTAGGGCTCAGGGCAGGGGAACAGTTTGTATAATGGAGATGGTCTTAATTTACTTAATGATGAAAAAGATCAAGATCAATTTCCCTGCTATTATAATTGATCACATCATGAACTGTTGTTCCACCTCTCACCATGCCCTGGCCTATGGTTCAATCCTCACCCTATTGCTAAAGAAGCAAAAGATTCCTCTTAATGGGGAAACAATGCCCATTCAGGTGTTTACTAAGAAAATATTAGGGCAAAAAGGGTTGGATGTCTCCTCAGATATGCTGAAGTTCAAGGAGTTTGGAGTACCAGCTGAGAAGAAGAAGAGAACAATAGGGGGTGTAATCCCCCACAATTTTATGAATTTTATAAATATATATTAAAGTATATTAATATATATTTTAGTATTTAAATAATTAATTTCTTAAAGTGTTGACTATTTTAAAGTGAAAGGGATTATTTAATGTTTTAAATAATCAAATATTTTATTTAGTCATACTTTGAAAGTTATTTTATAATTTAACTAGTGGAGTTGAAGTAAAAGGATTTTAATATTGGGTTAGAGGAGCCCAAACCTTATAGTTTCTCATATGAGCATCTTTATTAAACTAACCCATCAAAGCCCAACTCTCTTTTGGACCCCTAATGGGGGAACCTATAAATACCCCCTCATTAACAATTTTTGCCACATTAAATACACTCTATTTTCTCTCTCTTCCTCTCTCATGGCACTCTTTCTTTTCTCTCTCCCTGACTCGAGTTTCTTTCTCTCTCCCTCGGCTCGCCGTCGCCGACAAATGCCGCAGCCGGCGTCCTCCCCCCCGTTTCGCGTGCCTTATTATTGTGGTACTCGATTTTTTACTGTCTTAATTAACGGTCTGAATTCCACAAAAGTCTCTCATTGGACTATGATTTTTTAGAAAACTTTAAAGTCGTCACCCTACTAATATTTGAATAGGGACATATTTATTTAATAAATTGTCTTAAAATCAATTTCAAGAAATATCATTTAAAACGATGATGACTTCATATGGATAAGGCTTTTTGAAAAGTGGTCTTTCATACCATGAGATAGGGTTCAGGGTTTAGGTTAAGAGGTGCGAACGTCTGGAACTCGTCTCCTCTTCCGTTCTACAATATGGGCTCTTACTAAATGCGTTATTTTCCATTTTAAAGTAATCATGGCTATTCAAAAGAAAAAAATCACATAATTTGCACATATACACATCAATCATTTTTTAGAGGGCCAATATATATCATTTGTACATGGTAGGTTTGAGCACCGAAGTTGCACTACGTACCAATCATTGCGGGATTGGAATCCACTCATGGATCAAAACCATCGTAGTTCGATCTTATGTCTCACCCTAAATGGCCTATTCCACTGGAGAAAGAAACGGAAAGAATAGATTATGATTAACTCACCTTCAGAATTAACCAAAATCTATTAGGAATAAGGTAATCACTCCAATTAGTGATCGAGATGGGGTTCAGATAATCACTTTAATTAGTGATTAAATATGAAGGAGGATCAAGATAATCACCTTAATTAGTGATTAAAAATGAAGGAGGATCAAGATAATCACCTTAATTAGTGATTAAAAATAAAGGTTAGGAAGTAATCACCCTAATTAGTGATTATTCAAGGTTTAAGATAATCACCCTAATTAGTGATTAAATAAGAAGGGTTAACCAAGGTTTAAGCTAATCACTCTAATTAGTGATTAAATATGAAAGGTTAAATTAATCACCTTAATTAGCGATTAAAATGAAAGTTACGAAGTAATCACCCTAATTAGTGATTATTCAAGGTTTAAAATAATCACCCTAGTTAGTGATTGAAATGAGAAGAAAAATAATCGCCCTAATTAACGATTATTCAGGGTTTAAGATAATCACTCTAATTAGTGATTAAATGAGAAAAATAATCGCCCTAATTAACGATTATTAAGGTTTAAGATAATCACTCTAATTAGTGATTAAATGAAGAATTTGAGCTGATCACCCTAAGTTGCGATTAATCAAGGATTAAAATAACCACCTTAATTAGTGATCACATTTATAATTTTCAAGAGGTCTTGGAGGTTTGCTTCTTAATTGAAGGCTTTTGAGAAATAATCTTAATTGAAGATTATTAAGTCATTTTGAGAAAAATGATCAATTTGAGATCAAATTTGGAGATTATGTTTGGCTAATTGGAATTTGGCCATTTGAAGTGAGACACGTGAAACGGCCTAAAATCAATTCGGATATCGTAATTACGAATCTAAGATAAATTATGTCAAATTATATAATTGATCCATTTGAAGATGGAGAACAAATTTTAAAATGTAAGATGGATCATCATACAATTTAACTTAGTTAGATTTGCAATTTTTCCTCTTAATTGAGATTGGGTTATTTAATTCATATACTATGATATATTGGACCCAACATGCAATATTGGTAACATTAGTTGCTCATTTTATTCAAAATAATTATTGAATTATTTATGAAAATTATGCATAAACATCTCCATATTTTTTCATTAATTGAGTGATGTAATAGCTATTTACAAAGAACTATTATTACAACAATATGTACAAATTCTATGATCTATACAAGTCTTCAATCTTGATCTTCACCATGATGCTCCTTGATGTTTATCCTCTTGAATGGGCTTTGGGATTCATGCTTGTTTGTAAACTTGTGAAAATTAGAGATTAATTAACCTCTTTGATTTTGATTTTTGATGATAATTTTTATTGATTTTTATTTACATAATAAAAAAGAATCATTTTAAGAGAAACTTAAAATTTCATGACTTTTAATTAATATTTTCGTATAAAAAAAACATTTTTTATGAAACTTAAGTTAATCACTTTATTTCATTTTCCATATTGCACTTTTGTTCTTATACTGAATTATAAAAATGTTAAATTGATCATGTGATACACCTATGGATAAGTCAGTGAGCTCTTTATGGTGTGACAAAATTTCACAAGCTTTTAGTGACAACTCGAATTATGGTGAATTTTATGCTAAAACTGGTCAAAAGAGGACCTTTATCCAATGTGTTCTTTGAAATCCAACTTACTGAACTTAGTTTGAAGTGAATTTTGGTATGAACATTCTAGACGCTTTGAAAGACTAGAACGAAAATTTTCACTTGAATTAGACATTTATAAGACCCTTTTTTATTTGTTTTATTAACTGAAGAGAAAATCAGTGTTCAGGAATTTAGTGATTTGCATTAACATTTTTGTAAAAAATATATAAAATTGTATAAAATTCATATGAACATGATTTTTATGTTTTTGGAAAGCTACTGATGTCTATTTTAAAGTTGATGCTTTTAGTTTTATCTAAATGATTTGATTTTAAACTTTATTGACAGAACAAGCATATGTGATACTAGACAAAATCAGTTTTGCACAACAATGTTGTATGATTTTTAATTAAATGTACAAAATTTTTAGAAATTCCAAAGCCCAGTTGCTGGAAACATCTTGAACTTCATAGAAAAAATATTACATCCTATAAACTATTCACATAATACAGACGAAGAATGAAATGAAGTAGGAAATTAAAACTAACCATAATTACATCATCACATTCTCTTTTTAAGGAGATGTTTATGCACAACTGTACTTGATTTTTTTTGATAAAAACATGTTTTTGGTTATAAATAACAACTTGATTAACAAAAATCACATAAGCACATATTTTCTAAGAGTCTCCCCATTAGAGTTGACTATTCTAGGTGGGGTGATTTAAGGTTGGGAACCTATTAGGACTTCCACATACCCAAATCACTCCAAAAATTAACAAAAAATGATAAGAGAAAACAAAGAGAAAGTTAGTATGTGATTAAGAAGATAATTAAGAAAATTAACAAGAACTTTAACTTTACCTTGCTAACTCAATGATGCACTTCCTTTTTGCAAAGTTTTCTACTTTTTTTTTGTGATTTTCTTAATTTCTAAGTGAGTTTCTAAATCCACTTAATTACTAATTTAAACCCTTTTTATGTTTTTTCTTTTGATGAACTTCTTTACTTACTAATTATAACTTTTGCTTTCTTTTTTGAATGATATTTTTCTTTGAGGGAGGAATTAAGGAGGAGGAGAGTAGTATTGATATTAGTTGTGAGAAGTTGTGGAGTTAAGTTGTTCTTTTTGAAGTAAAAAGCGGGGTATTTATAGGGAAATGAGGTGATGAATTAGGATTTGAAGAAGGTAGAAAATCAGATTTTTCACCCAAAAATCTGATTTTTAACATCCCATATTATCTTAATGACATCACACCAATCACATCACCTTAATGACATCACTAAATCCTCTCAAATCTTCCTACATCATCAAATTCATTGAAAATACCAATATTCTTATTCTCTTTAGATTTGATTATGATCTTTACACTAATGAGGCAAAATTCGAATTTCAGCTTGTCCTAAACATATCCTAATATGTAGAAATGCATCGAAAAACGTATGAAGGAAAAGCTGACTAGGCAACTGCGCGAAGCGCATGAGTCTGCGCTAGATACAGCCATGTGCGCTTGGTGCACTGGCATGCGTCTGACGCACGAAGCTGTTGTGCGCTGGGCGCATGATCATGCGCCTGGCGCACAACTCGAACTTTCGGAAAAAAATCGGATTCTTGGCTCTTACACTTTGGATTTGATTCTTATTCTTATTCTTTTTCATGATTCTTATTCCTTAACTAATGGATAAAAAGATGTGATTGGTGGTTAAATAATATATTCTTATTCTTTATCCAATGACCAATGACTTGGCCATCAAGAAAACTGATTACTACCGATTTTGGGAGATGATTAAAATTCCGACACCTAATTGCAACGCGTTTTTCGGTTTTTCGAAAAACCAACTTAAAACAATTAACGAAAACTCGTCAACTTAGTAAAGACGAATATGATTATACTACCAATCATTTTATTAAACCGGTGGTCGTAGTTATTGACTACGACTTACCGAAATTTATATTTCTAAGCCGGAATTGTATGACTAAAACGCGAAAAGGGAAAACCATACGACGGAATGAAACTCGCACTCCGAGACGAAACATGCCTTTGACGGGGCGCGCGCTCCACAATAATTGACGATTTTTCGTTATTTTTATTTCTTTTCAAAATCTTTATTTTAAAATTTCATGCACAACAGGGGTTCAAAATTTGGTGTCTACAATTATTTTAAGGATTGGTTTTATGTTTTAAGTATTGTTTTGATGTTTTAATAATTAAAGTTTGCAACTTTCATGATTTATATATAAATTTCAGATTATATAATTAGTATAGTAAAGGAATTAAATTTCAGAATTAATATATATGTTTAAGTTAGGGTTTTAAGCATTAAAGCATGGATTTTTAATGTTTTAAGAGTTGGAAATTGTAAAAATATGTTATAGTTTATGAAAATTGAGTACTCTAATATTTATAACTATGTTAAAGTAAGTTTGAAAGGGTTTTAAAGATGTTATATGTTGCTGGAAATTTTATTAACACACTTATATTATGGTGGTTTTTAAACATTAAAGTGTTGATTTTTAAGGGTTTTTGATGACTAGTATGGTACTACTATACTAGGGGGGCACTAAAAGTTGAAGTTTTAATGTTTAAGAGGGTTTTTAAACACTTGATAAGAGGGTTTGAAATGTTTTAAAGTTGCTGGAAATTTATTAGAGTATTAATACTTGGATATGTTAGTATTTGGTAGGCGGAGAATATACTTTGAGCGATTTCTATGGTTGTGAATGTGGCCTCTCGTTTTGTCTACACAAGGTACCTACAAACCTATGTGTTATTAGACTAGCATCATGTCCTACGACTAGGATTGATGTAGTATCATGTATAGGGAACTTTTTATAGTTCATATGTGGCTTATAATCAAGTGATTTTGTATGTTTTATGCCATTGTGTGAAGCATGTTGCCTATGTTGGTTATTATATGCTTGTATGGATGATTGATGCAAGAATGTGGGATTGGGAACTTTATTTTATTGATTCACATGAGGGATTAATAATTATATTGTTATTGCATCATGAATGGTATCATGTCGTTCCCTTGGATTATATTATTTTACTTACTTTAATTTATAAGGACCGTGGGCCTTGTTTAGTAAAGTTGGTTATTCACCTATGGAAAGGTGGTTGATTGTTGATTTAATTCAGCAAATAAATATTGGTTGATTGTTAAACTAAGTAATGGAATTATTTTTAGATCATTTGAGTTGTTGATCACCTTGTTTAATCCTAAGATAAAAATGGAAGCTTTGTGTATCCATGTTATTTATTTGTGTTGGTTGTCTTACTTTGTGAGTCACAACATATGATAATTTATTAATAACTTAAAGTGGAAAGTGAATAGCAATAAGCTTTAGGCTTGTGCACGTCTGAAGTGTTGGACTAGTATGAGTTGGAGTACATAGTGGTAGCCCATGGCTTTTCTTGGGACCGGATTGATCACCGTGTTCTATTTTGTTTAATTAGTACCTCGATATCGTTGGTCGCAGGAGTACGAAGTCGCGCCCGTACTTCTTCTTCTAAATTGAAGACTGGTTTGGTTTGGACAACTCTATCCATTGCCTATTCAATCTAATTATCATTCATCTATTGGTTTTGGAGTCAAGTTCAGTATAGTCAATCTGTTATTTTATTATATTACTATTTATCTTTGAGTTAATGTTAGTATCATGTTAGGTTTTATATTTTAATTATTAAGTAGAACTCAGCTTTGCTGATTACGTGCTTTTCTGTATGTCGATCATGGTTGTGTCTTATTGATCCTCTGATGACCCATTTGGTGAGCAGTCTCTCAGGATCAATAGAGCATCGACCATTCCAGGTCTGAAGATGATGCATCATGGGTTCCGGTTTTCGTGGAGAGCTTGTATTAGTTCTTTAATACTTTTATAACTTCGATTTTTGTTATGGTTTATATAGTTGACTTTTGGTTTGGTTTGGAGTTTGTCTTATGGTTGACAAAGTTATTTATATTTTCAAAGTTATTATTTATTTCCACTGCAAAATTCTGAATAAGCCGACACGTTATCACACGGGCGATTATACTTTGGTTATTCTCTAAGTTTTATATGAAAAAGGTATTTTGGAAAATAGAGAATTGTCGGGGTGTTACAAAGTGGTATCTTGGAGCTTAGGTTATATTGGCCTTTAGTGCCAATCTTATATTTTTAGGCGCCTAGTTACTTGTAGGCGTGTTTTTATTTCGCCTACACGGTGTGAGCGCGTATTTGCACTAGTAGAAAAATGCAAATTTGCGTCAGTCTATGTGCGTCGCACGCTAGAAGCACTGACGCAAATAGCCTATTTGCGTCGTACATTAAAGAACGTGCGACGCACAAAATGACAGCAGATGGGTGGTAGGATCATTTGCGTCGCACGGGGTTGAGAATGCGACGCAGATGACGAACATGATTTGCGTCAAACACAGCTATTGTGCGACGCAGATGGCTGGATCCCATGATTTGTGTCAATCTTTTTTTTAGGCGCCTAGTTATTTGAAAATAATTTTCAAAGAAAGCAAGTTCCTACTTATTTGTTGTGCTTAAATCATTTTATAGATTCGAAACATGTTTTTGAAGGGATCCGCAAAATTTGGTTCAAGATTTTTGTATAACCGGAAATAAAAATTTTTTTTAGTTCGATTTTTTAATCCGAAATTTTTTTTTCTTTGTTTTTTCTGATTTTCTATTTTTCGAAAATTATTAATTAATTTTAGTTGTTTATTTTTGGTACTCTTAGTTTATATTTTATTTTACTTTATTGATTTTGTGAGAGATGGGTAGAATAGGAAGGGCATATAGGATAGAAATATTGTATGTTTGCATTTAAATGTTTTGTTCAGCATGTTTAATGTTTTTTCCTTGCTTAATTGTATGATGTCATTCCTGGCTATAAATTATCTGTTGATTCCTTGCTTATTATTTATTGTTGGGAATACACGCTAAGTGAGGGTATTATGCATTTATAGATGTCGTATTCATCTGTTAACGGACCACTAGGCATGTCTGATAGTGAAGCTGCCCGAGTAGGAAGCTATTTCAACCCTATTGTCTTGAGTGATGATGAGTATGATGTGGAGTCTGATATTGAGAGCTACACCAGCCTAGATATTATTATGCGTTGTATCTTAAAAGTAGGCATCCCTGATAGTGATGATGAGGTAATCCAAGAGTTTGACCGTGCTAGAGGGCAAACCAAAAAGGACACCTACAGTGCTACTATGAGATTTAATCTGGATAGTGATTGCGATTTAGAGTTGGAAGAGGATGGACCTCAACCTAAAAGGATTCGAAGATCTACTAGAGCTAGAAATTCAGGTTATTATTATTATGGTGAAGACTCTTAAGACTTTGAAAATGAAATGTTTACTCCAGAAAAGTATAAAGAAATAAGGATAGGAATCATAATGTAACTCCATAGAGTATTTATTTATGTTCTAAGATTATAAGTTGAACAAGTAGCTTAGCTACAATAGTTTAAATTTCTTTATTTAGCATCTTTATATTGTTGAGGAATAAGTTGGTTATTTTGGATAGGAAAAAAAATATTCTTATTATCGTTTGAGGAATAAAAGTTATTATTCAGTTATTTGAGTTGAGTGAGAATATATTTTAGTACGCGAAAAGGAAAATATTTTATTTAATTATTGTGATTGGTTTCATTTGATCCTTATGTGATTATTAATGTGAATATTTATTCATGAGTGAATATATGATTGTTATGGTTCATAGTGTGTGAACTTAGTGTCACTGTAATTCCATAATAATTTTTATTTTGATGCGACCTTGTATGGTCAAATCAATTGATGCCTTCGTAGAGAATGATGAGTAAGTTGTAAATCGAAACCTAAAGTAGATTTACGTTAAATTTCAGGTCGCGAAGTACAATGGGAAACAACGATACCGCGTTAGCCTCTACTATTCGGCTGTTGGCTGAGAAACTGACTCAAGAAAGGACTCAGCGTCCCGACTCTGCGAGAGATATGTTTGAGAGATTAGCTAAGATTGAGCCGTTGTTCTTTTAGGGGCGGGCTGACCCTACATTCTTAGAGAGCTGGATTAGGGAGTTCGATAAAAATCTTTGGGCCTGTGAATTGTCCTGAGGCTATGAAAGTAGGTCAGGCTGTGTTGTATTTGAAGGATGAGGCTGACTTATGGTGGAAGGGTTTAATTGGGATTCCTTCTACATTAAGAGGGAAATTTTACCGTGCATTTATGAGAAAGCAAAAGGCTCAGGATGGGGAGTATGACCTTTTCTGAGTACTATAGCAAGTTCATAGCGTTGTCTAGATTTGCACCTGAAGTTGTAGCTACTGAAGAGTTGAAAGCTCAGAGATTTGAGCAAGTTTTGACTGAGGAAATTCAATTGGGGTTAGGTGGTGAGACCTTTGTGTCCTTAGATGTTGCTTATGGGAGAGTTGTCCATATTTATGGTCTTCAGTCGAGGCGTGATAAGAAGAATGTTGTAGTAGGCGAGAAAAGAAAAGATTTCAATTCTGGTGTAAATCAGGGGAATTTTAAGAAGAATATGAATGGGAATGGGAATTTCCAAGGAAGGAATGGCCAAGGCTTTAATGGTAATGGCCAGTATGAGAGGAGTTACAACTGTAAGAGATGTAACAAAAACCATCCTGGTACAGACTGTAAAGGGGATCTAGTGACCTGTCATTACTGCCAAAAGAAGGGGCATAGAGAGTTTGAGTGCTTCAACAAGCAGAAGAAAGAGCAGAATGGTAATGGGAATGGTAGTCAGGGAAGGTCTGGGTACAACCAAGCGAACAATCAAGGGTTGAAGCCTATAGGGTCGCAGAACAATCAAGGAAGCTGCAATAAGCCTGCTAATGAGAGCAACAACAACAACCAAAGCAAAGCTCCGAGGAAGCAATTCGTGATGAGCCGCAATGAAACTGAAAAGTCTACCGACGTAGTTTCAGGTACTTTTCTATTAACTCCGTTCTAGTTAAAGCGTTTTTTGATTCCGGAGCGACCTATTCATTTATTTCGTCGTCGATTGTAAAAAGTTTGGGGTTAGTAGACTTTGATGTAATTGACTTGCCTATAAGTATACCTACTGAAGAAGTTATAAGGTGTACTAAGTTATAAAGAGACTTACCTCTGAAGATAGGAGACGGTGTTTTTCCTTCTAATCTGATAGAGTTCAATCTGGGAGACCTAGACGTTATTCTGGGGATGAATTGGTTAGGTTTCTATAAGGCCAAGATAGATTGTCAAGCTTAGAAGGTAGTGCTGAGAAGCCATTTAGGGAAGTTCAATTAAGCTAAGTTGATAACTGTAGACACAAAATCGTGTCTCCCCATTTAGTACCCAATGATGAAACATACCGTCCTCCTAATTGGTCTGGTCCAAAGGAAGAGTAATCGAACAAGCTAAACCCAAAAGCATTTAGAAAATATAAAGTCTATTTATTAAATCCAAGCCCAATTTTATTTTTAATATTTTATTATTATTTAATCGCGATAATTAATTTTCAAAGGATATTTCGAAAATCAGATTTTTATTCCTAAAGATAGCTGATTTCGGATCTCAAAGGATAGATTTTATCAAAGGATAAAAAAGAATCTTAAAACAACCAAAAACCGGCCAGAAAGCAAGTGCGCGTGACGCGCATGTTGTGCGCCTGACGCAAAGCTGTGCGTGTAGATCTTGAAGGAATTAACACTCTCTTATACATTCTTCCCTAATTTTTTTTATATATTTATTTTATGCTATATTATATATTCATATGCATGATTCTATGTTTTAATGCCTTCGTCACCTCACATGATTATTATTGTTCTTCAATGACCTAAAGAACTATTCTAACACCTAATAAGATAATTCGACAATCTGATTAGGATCCCAATAATTTGATTACATAATAACATGTCATAAAAAATTAGTCTTTTGTTTGTTTAATGAACCGACATAGATTAATATTCAGATTGCATTAATATATTATGTCGTTATTTAATTGCATAAAACTAGACATGAATCGGTATCAAATAGAGGCCATCAATGGACGATTTTGATTCCTTATCTTATTCGTACCCTCACCCCCGAACTCAATCCCTAAGTTACAACTGCAAGAGATGTAACAAAAACCATCCTGGTACAAACTGTAAAGGGGATCTAGTGACCTATCATTACTGCCAAAAGAAGGGGCATAGAGAGTTTGAGTGCTTCAGTAAGCAGAAGAAAGAGCAGAATGGTAATGGGAATGGTAGTCAGGGAAGGTCTGGGTACAACCAAGCGAACAATCAAGGGTCGAAGCCTATAGGGTCGCAGAATAATCAAGGAAGCTACAGTAAGCCTGCTAATGAGAGCAACAACAAAAACCAGAGCAAAGCTCCGGGGAAGCAATTCGTGATGAGCCGCAATGAAGCTGAAAAGTCTACCGACGTAGTTTCTGGTACTTTTTCTATTAACTATGTTCTAGTTAAAGCGTTATTTGATTCTGGAGCGACCTATTCATTTATTTCGTCGTCCATTGTAAAAAGTTTGGGGTTAGTAAACTTTGAAGTAATTGACTTGCCTATAAGTACACCTACTGAAGAAGTTATGAGGTGTACTAAGTTATAAAGAGACTTACCTCTGAAGATAGTAGACTGTGTTTTTCCTTCGAATCTGATAGAGTTCAATCTAGAAGACCTAGACGTTATTCTGGGGATGTATTGGTTAGGTTTCTATAAGGGCAAGATCGATTGTGAAGCTTAGAAGGTAGTGCTGAGAAGCCATTTAGGGAAGTTCAGTTAAGCTAAGTTGATAACTGTAGACACAAAATCGTGTTTCCCATTAGTACCCAATGATGAAACATACCGTCCTCCTAATTGGTCTGGTCCAATGGAAGAGTAATCGAACAAGCTAAACCCAAAAGCATTTCGAAAATATAAAGTCTACTAATTAAATCCAAGCCCAATTTTATTTTTAATAT
Source organism: Beta corolliflora (assembly GCA_947648045.1). Lineage (NCBI taxonomy): Eukaryota > Viridiplantae > Streptophyta > Magnoliopsida > Caryophyllales > Amaranthaceae > Beta > Beta corolliflora. The sequence continues at coordinate 32,165 of CANSZD010001751.1, forward strand.
TTTAATATTAATTAATCGCGATAATTAATTTTCAAAGGATATTTCGAAAATCATATTTTAATTCCTAAAGATAGCTTATTTCGGATCTCAAAGGATAGATTTTATCAAAGGATAAAAAAGAATCTTAAAACAACCATAAACCGGCTAGAAAGCAAGTGCGCGTGACGCGCATGTTTTGCGCCTGACGCAAAGCTGTGCGTGTAGATCTTGAAGGAATTAACGCTCTCTTATACATTCTTCCCTTATTTTTTTTATATATTTCTTTTATGCTATATTATATATTCATATGCATGATTGTATGTTTTAATGCCTTCGCCACCTCATATGATTATTATTGTTCATCAAAGACCTAAAGAACTGCTCTAACACCTAATAAGATAATTGGACAATCTGATTAGGATCCCAATAATTTGATTACATAAAAAAATGTCATAAAAAATTAGTCTTTTGTTAGTTTAATGAACAACATAGATTAATATTCAGATTGCATTAAAATATTATGTCGTTATTTAATTGCATAAAACTAGACATGAATCGATATCAAATAGAGGCCATCAATGGGCGATTTTGATTCCTGATCTTATTCGTACCCTCACCCCCGAACTCAATCCATGGTTCATTAATGAGTCATGATGGGGAAATCTACATTGGATAAGTCCCTAAGTTGTCCCTATGATTTCCCAATATCTAATTAGATTTATGAGTCTTCTTTTAAAGACTTGTTGGCGACTTCAAAAAGGATTTGAATAAAACCTTGAGGTAGTCAAATAGGCGCTCATCCCGCGTACGCGAATAAAAACACGCCTATAATTTGGCCGACTTCACTGGGGAGGATTTTAAAAAATTAATTTTTAAAATGAGTGGGTGAAACTTGAAAAATACGATTCACTCTTTTATGTCTTTGAATAAAATTACTGTTTTGCATATGCATGGCTATTGATTTAAGCCACCATATGGACAGTCTTTCTTGCCTCATTAGCACATGTTCAATGCGCGAGGCCGCCCCCGGGGGGTTTGTGCTTTGTCTTTCCGAAAGCTTCCTAAACGATAGTGTTGGATCTTAGTCATAAGCAAACCTACCCAACCATGGCATTGTTCTTTTGTTCCTAACACTAGTGGAAAAAATCTTATATGCTCGCTTTTTTTGTTAGTTCAGCTGCCGTTTTACTTGGTTATGGGATAGCACGTACTGGTGCTTCAGCTTTCAATGGTACTTATCCTACATACTTTTTGGAGCCTTCCTGTTTAGGCTCTTTAAATGGCATTATAGTTTCTATAGGCTGTCTAATTAGTACAGTTTCATGCAAGCTATTATGGTCTTTATTGCTTAATGTTCTGAGCTAATACATATATTTCGTGTAGAATTACAAACTGCTGTCTTTTCCAAGGTAGCTCTGCGGACAATTCGTTCCTTATCACGGAAGGTAACTTTAATGGTAATGGCCAGTATGAGAGGAGTTACAACTGCAAGAGATGTAACAAAACCATCCTGGTACAGACTGTAAAGGGGATCTAGTGACATGTTATTACTGCCAAAAGAAGGGGCATAGAGAGTTTGAGTGCTTCACCAAGCAGAAGAAAGAGCAGAATGGTAATGGGAATGGTAGTCAAGGAAGGTTTGGGTACAACCAAGCGAACAATCAAGGGTCGAAGCATATAGGGTCGCAGAACAATCAAGGAAGCTACAATAAGCCTGCTAATGAGAGCAACAACAACAACCAGAGCAAAGCTCCGGGGAAGCAATTCGTGATGAGCCACAATGAAGCTGAAAAGTCTACCTACGTAGTTTCTGGTACTTTTTCTATTAACTTCGTTCTAGTTAAAGCGTTATTTGATTCTGGAGCGACCTATTCTATTATTTCGTCGTCCATTTTAAGAAGTTTGGGGTTAGTAGACTTTGAAGTAATTGACTTGCCTATAAGTACACCTACTGGAGAAGTTATAAGGTGTACTAAGTTATAAAGAGACTTACCTCTGAAGATAGGAGACTGTGTTTTTCCTTCTAATCTGATAGAGTTCAATCTGGGAGACCTAGACGTTATTCTGGGGATGAATTGGTTAGGTTTCTATAAGGCCAAGATAGATTGTGAAGCTCAGAAGGTAGTGCTGAGAAGCCATTTAGGGAAGTTCAGTTAAGCTAAGTTGATAACTGTAGACACAAAATCGTGTCTCCCCATTACCCAATGATGAAACATACCGTTCTCCTAATTGGTCTGGTCCAAAGGAAGAGTAATCGAACAAGCTAAACCCAAAAGCATTTCGAAAATATAAAGTCTATTTATTAAATCCAAGCCCAATTTTATTTTTAATATTTTAATATTAATTAATCGCGATAATTAATTTTCAATGGATATTTCAAAAATCAGATTTTTTATTCCTAAAGATAGCTGATTTCGGAACTCAAAGGATAGATTTTATCAAAGGATAAAAAAGAATCTTAAAACAACCAAAAACCGGCCAGAAAGCAAGTGCGCGTGACGCGCATGTTGTGCGCCTGACGCAAAGCTGTGCGTATAGATCTTGAAGGAATTAACGCTCTCTTATACATTCTTCCCTTATTTTTTTTATATATTTCTTTTATGCTATATTATATATTCATATGCATGATTGTATGTTTTAATGCCTTCATCACCTCACATGATTATTATTGTTCATCAAAGACGTAAAGAACTGTTCTAACACCTAATAAGATAATTGGACAATCTGATTAGGATCCCAATAATTTGATTACATAATAACATGTCATAAAAAATTAGTCTTTGGTTTGTTTAATGAACCGACATAGGTTAATATTCAGATTGCATTAAAATATTATGTAGTTATTTAATTACATAAAACTAGACATGAATCGATATCAAATAGAGGCCATCAATGGGCGATTTTAATTCCTGATCTTATTCATACCCTCACCCCCGAACTCAATCCATGGTTCATTGGCCATTAATGAGTCATGACGGGGAAATCTACATTGGATAAGTCCCTTAGTTGTCCCTATGATTTCCCAATATCTAATTAGATTTATGAGTCTTCTTTTAAAGACTTGTTGGTGACTTCAAAAAGTATTTGAATAAAACCTTGAGGTAGTAAAATAGGCGCTCATCCCGTGTACGCGAATAAAAACACACCTATAATTTGGCGACTTCACTGGGGAGGATTTTAAAAAATTAATTTTTCAAATGAGTAGGTGAAACTTGAAAAATACGATTCAGTCTTTTTATGTCTTTGAATAAAATTACAGTTTTGCATATGCATGGTTATTGATTTAAGCCACCATATGGACAATCTTTCTTGCCTCATTAGCGAATGTTCTATGCGTGAGGCCGCCCCCGGGGGGTTTGTGCCTTGTCTTTCCGAAAGCTTCCTGAACGATAGTGTTGGATCTTAGTCATAAGCAAACCTACCCAACCATGGCATTGATCTCTTGTTCCTAACACTAGTGGAAAAAATCTTATATGACACAACAAAATTGATCCGGTTCTCTCAAATCGGATCAGTAAATCCACCAAATTTTTGGTCAATTAACTGATCCGGTTGGGAGGAAAACCGGGTCAATTTTCATTAACTGATCTGGTTCATCCCAACCGGATCCGTTACGGCCCAAAATAAACGGCCGAGTCTCTCCTCTCTCCTGTCTCGCTTCACTTACCAGATCTTTCTTCTCTCTCATTTAACCATACCAGACCCCTCTCCTCTCACTCCCTCTCCTCAACATAACCCTAAACCCCAAAATGAATGGTGAAATTCATCTATCTCCTCATTCCCCTTTCATCTCTCAACTCTCGTATCTCATCTTCTCCTCCTCTCCTCTCTTCACGCCCAACCGAAAAACAAAGACCGCCATCAGCACCGCCATCTCTCTCTCTTCATCTCCTCCTCTCATCACCAGCAATGCCATCAGCGAAGACCAACAACTTAGCGAGGCGATTTCAATTGATGCGATTTCGTTTCGTTTTCCTGCCATCAGTAAGTTATTTCAATTCGTTTTTTAGTTTAGTTGCGATTTCAAATCTTGTTTCGTTATTTTAGGGTTTAGAATGATAGTTAGATGCGATTTTCAATCATTTTTTCGTTTTTTAAGGGTTTAGAATTATGCTCTGATTTTTTCGATTTTCGCTGTTTGATTGAAATTTCTTTGTGAGAATTGTGCCCTAGATTTGTTATGAAATTGTTCAATCTGTTTTTATTTTTAGTTTTTTATGTTGATACGTTTTTTTTTTGTTTAATGTTTTGGATTTATGTCGGTATACGTTTTGTTTTAATTGAGTTTTAAAACATTAGTACAAAGGATTAGCTTTTGAGTTTTAATTGAACAAGATGTGAATTGTGCTTGTTATTGTATTAATTGCAGCAATTAGTTCTTGAATTATAGCAATAGATAAAATCAAGTTCACTTTAACTGTGAGATTAGTTTGTTGAAACTTGAAAAGGATGTTGGGAAAGAATTATCCTTAAAATTGTGATAAACAAAAGGCAAATTGATTAACATGCCTCTATTTGCACCTTTTTTGGCGGTGAAGTCTTATCCTTGGATGAGACTTCTCTAGACTGGAGTTCGGATAGCTCACAAATTTAATGAAGTATCACTTTTAAGTCTGTTTCTAGGTATGATTTTTCAAATCATGAAGGTTGGCTGGCTTACTCTTCATGTTTGTTTGTATCTGTGTGCGTGGGTGTGATTATTTTTCTATGTAGTTTACAATTATAAATGTTTGCAGAAGTTTATTATTGGTTGTTTTCCTAAATTTGTAAGACATATGTTTCACAATGCGTGATTATATTTTAAAGCATTACAGCGCACTGGCAGTGAAGATGTAATTTAAGATTGTGATAACTTGAGAAATTTGTTAAACATGTATGTGTTAGTGTGCTATTCCTGAAAAAAGCTTTATTTATAATTATAGATACTTGCTTCTTACTCCCACTTGGAACAAGAAACAAAAATAACCTAGAAAACCAACTAGCAATATCGTGTGACGCTTCCTTGCACGGTATATAATCCACATATTTCTAAGCATATCAGCACGGTGACAAACTAATTTCCATTTGGAAACCGCTAAGTGGCCCATAAACTAATAAAATAAAGCAAAGCCACATTTAAAACCCACGGTAAAAGCATGTGCTTCTTATTATGGAGCAATAATGACTTAGCAAGCAACCAACCCATATAAAGTAGGTTCTTGTTACTCTTCTTCCTTTGGATTTTTGCTTCAATTAAATTATCATGGTCGTTGGTCCTTTCTAATGATACATAGAGCTTATCTTTGAACTTGTTTGGTTATTGCAGGTGGTATGCATCGAAGGGCCAGAGAAAATTAGAGAGCTGATTGCAATGGGTGCACTAAATATTCATGTCGTCAGGGAAATATTCCTAAAATAGGACAAGAGAAGTCTCTAAAAACCAATTTTATGCATGAACAAGTGCTCGATTTGCATGGGGGAGTATCAAGAAAAAGATTTGAATGTTCAGGTGCCTTTCTTGTTTAAACTAGTTGTTGATTTGCTTACAACTGCAACTGGGAATGCCAATGCTCTTGCTTCCTTCACTGTACCAATTCATATATGCTCGCTTTTTTTGTTAGTTCAGCTGCCGTTTTACTTGGTTATGGGATAGGACGTACTGGTGCTTCAGCTTTCAATGGTACTTATCCTACATACTTTTTGGAGCCTTCTTGTTTTGGCTCTTTTAATGGCATTATAGTTTCTATAGGCTGTCTACTTAGTACAGTTTCATGCAAGCTATTATGGTCTTTATTGCTTAATGTTCTGAGCTAATACATATATTTCGTGTAGAATTACAAACTGCTGTCTTTTCCAAGGTTGCTCTGCAGACAATTCGTTCCCTATCACGGAACGTAACTTTAATGGTAATGGCCAGTATGAGAGAAGTTACAACTGCAAGAGATGTAACAAAACCATCCTGGTACTGACTGTAAAGGGGATCTAGTGACATGTTATTACTGCCAAAAGAAGGGGCATAGAGAGTTTGAGTGCTTCACCAAGCAAAAGAAAGAGCAGAATGGTAATGGGAATGGTTGTCAAGGAAGGTTTGGGTACAACCAAGCGAACAATCAAGGGTCGAAGCATATAGGGTCGTAGAACAATCAAGGAAGCTACAATAAGCCTGCTAATGAGAGCAACAACAACAACCAGAGCAAAGCTCCGGGGAAGCAATTCGTGATGAGCCACAATGAAGCTGAAAAGTCTACCTACGTAGTTTCTGGTACTTTTTCTATTAACTCCGTTCTAGTTAAAGCGTTATTTGATTCTGGAGCGACCTATTCTTTTATTTCTTCGTCCATTGTAAGAAGTTTGGGGTTAGTAGACTTTGAAGTAATTGACTTGCCTATAAGTACACCTACTGGAGAAGTTATAAGGTGTACTAAGTTATAAAGAGACTTACCTCTAAAGATAGGAGACTGTGTTTTTCCTTCTAATCTGATAGAGTTCAATCTGGGAGACCTAGACGTTATTCTGGGGATGAATTGGTTAGGTTCCTATAAGGCCAAGATAGATTGTGAAGCTCAGAAGGTAGTGCTGAGAGGCCATTTAGGGAAGTTCAGTTAAGCTAAGTTGATAACTGTAGACACAAAATCGTGTCTCCCCATTTAGTACCCAATGATGAAACATATCGTTCTCCTAATTGGTCTGGTCCAAAGGAAGAGTAATCGAACAAGCTAAACCCAAAAGCATTTCGAAAATATAAAGTCTATTTATTAAATCCAAGCCCAATTTTATTTTTAATATTTTAATATTAATTAATCGCGATAATTAATTTTCAAAGGATATTTCGAAAATCAGATTTTTTATTCCTAAAGATAGCTGATTTCGGAACTCAAAGGATAGATTTTATCAAAAGATAAAAAAGAATCTTAAAACAACCAAAAACCGGCCAGAAAGCAAGTGCGCGTGACGCGCATGTTGTGCGCCTAACGTAAAGCTGTGCGTGTAGATCTTGAAGGAATTAACGCTCTCTTATACATTCTTCCCTTATTTTTTTTTATATATTTCTTTTATGCTATATTATATATTCATATGCATGATTGTATGTTTTAATGCCTTCGTCACCTCACATGATTATTATTGTTCATCAAAGACGTAAATAACTGTTCTAACACCTAATAAGATAATTGGACAATCTGATTAGGATCCCAATAATTTGATTTACATAATAACATGTCATACAAAATTAGTCTTTGGTATGTTTAATGAACCGACATAGATTAATATTCAGATTGCATTAAAATATTATGTAGTTATTTAATTGCATAAAACTAGACATGAATCGATATCAAATAGAGGCCATCAATGGGCGATTTTGATTCCTGATCTTATTCGTACCCTCACCCCCGAACTCAATCCATGGTTCATTGGCCATTAATGAGTCATGACGGGGAAATCTACATTGGATAAGTCCCTAAGTTGTCCCTATGATTTCCCAATATCTAATTAGATTTATGAGTCTTCTTTTAAAGACTTGTTGGTGACTTCAAAAAGGATTTGAATAAAACCTTGAGGTGGTAAAATAGGGGCTCATCCCATGTACGCGAATAAAAACACGCCTATCATTTGGCGACTTCACTGGGGATGATTTTAAATAATTAATTTTTAAAATGAGTAGGTGAAACTTGAAAAATACGATTCAGTCTTTTTATGTCTTTGAATAAAATTACAGTTTTGCATATGCATGGCTATTGATTTAAGCCACCATATGGACAATCTTTCTTGCCTCATTAGCGCATATTCTATGCGTGAGGCCGCCCCCGGAGGGTTTGTGCTTTGTCTTTCCGAAAGCTTCCTGAATGATAGTGTTGGATCTTAGTCATAAGCAAACCTACCCAACCATGGCATTGTTCTCTTGTTCCTAACACTAGTGGAAAAAATCTTATATGACACAACAAAACTGATCCGGTTCTCTCAAACCGGATCAGTAAATCCACCAAATTTTAGTTCAATTAACTTATCCGGTTGGGAGGAAAACCGGATAAGTTTTCATTAACTGATCCGGTTCGTCCCAACCGGATCCGTTACGGCCCAAAATAAACGGCCCAGTCTCTCCTCTCTCCTGTCTCGCTTCACTTGCCAGACCTTTCTTCTCTCTCATTTAACCATACCAGACCCCTCTCCTCTCACTCTCTCTCCTCAACATAACCCTAAACCCCAAAATGAATGGCGAAATTCATCTATCTCCTCATTCCCCTTTCATCTCTCAACTCTTGTATCTCATCCTCTTCTCCTCTCCTCTCTTCACGCCCAACCGAAAAACAAAGACCGCCATCAGCACTGCCATCTCTCTCTCTTCATCTCCTCCTCTCATCACCAGCAACGCCATCAGCGAAGACCAACAACTCAGCGAGGCGATTTCAATTGATGCGATTTCGTTTCGTTTTCCTGCCATCAGTAAGTTGTGTTCAATTCGTTTTTTTGTTTAGTTGCGATTTCAAATCTTTTTTCGTTTTTATTGGGTTTAGAATGATAGATAGATGCGATTTCAATCCTTTTTTCCTTTTTTAAGGGTTTAGAATTATGCTCTGATTTTTTCGATTTTCGCTGTTTGATTGAAATTTCTTTGTGAGAATTGTGCCCTAGATTTGTTATGAAATTGTTCAATCTGTTTTTATTTTTAGTTTTTTATGTTGATTTTTTTTTTTGTTGAATGTTTTGGATTTATGTCAGTATACGTTTTTGTTTTAATTGAGTTTTAAAACACTAGTACAAAGGATTAGCTTTTGAGTTTTAATTGAACAAGATATGATTTGTGCTTGTTATTGTATTAATTGCAGTAATTAGCTCTTGAATTTTAGCAATAGATAAAATCAGGTTGACTTTAACTGTGATTAGTTTGCTGAAACTTGAAAAGGATGTTAGGAAAGAATTATCCTGAAAATTGTGATAAACAAAAGGCAAATTGATTAACATGCCTGTATTTGCACCTTTTTTGGCGGTGAAGTCTAATCCTTAGATGAGACTTCTCTAGACTGGAGTTCGGATAGCTCACAAATTAAATGAAATATCACTTTTAAGTCTGTTTCTTGGTATGATTTTTCAAATCATGAAGGTTGGCTCGCTTACTCTTCATGTTTATTTGTATCTGTGTGCGTGAGTCTGTTTATTTATCAATGTAGTTTACAATTATAAATGTTTGCAGAAGTTTATTATTGGTTGTTTTCCTAAATTTGTAAGACATATGTTTCACAATGCGTGATTATATTTTAAAGCATTACAGCGGACTGGCAGTGAAGATGTAATTTAAGATTGTGATAACTTGAGAAATTTGTTAAACATGTATGTGTCAGTGTGCTATTCCAGGAAAAGCTTTATTTATAATTATAGATACTTGCTTCTTACGCCCACTTGGAACAAGAAACTAAAATAACCTAGAAAACCAACTAGCAATATCGTGTGACACTTCCTTACAGGGTATATAATCCACATATTTCTCAGCATATCAGCACGGTAACTAACTAATTTCCATTTAGAAACCACTAAGTGGCCCATAAACTAATAAAATAAAGCAAAGCCACATTTAAAACCCACGGTAAAAGCATGTACTTCTTATTATGGAACAATAATGACTTAGCAAGCAGCCAACCCATATAAAGTAGGTTCTTGTTACTCTTCTTCCTTTGGATTTTTGCTTCAATTAAATTATCATGGCCGGTTGTCCTTTCTAATGATATATAGAGCTTGTCTTTGAACTTGTTTGATTATTGCAGGTGGTATGCACCGAAGGGCCAGAGAAAATTAGAGAACTGATTGCAATGGGTGCACTAAATATTCATGTCGTCAGGGAAATATTCCTAAAATAGCACAAGAGAAGTCTCTAAAAACCAATTTTATGCATGAACAAGTGCTCGATTTGCTTAGTGTTGGAAATAATTTAGTATGATTGAAATATTCATGAATCACAAACAAACAAATAATATTGACAAACAATAGAATAAGTTAGACTTATCTGCAGATATCTGATAACTGAACTTGCTGAACATGATTTAATCTCGTACAAATTGCGTTGTGCCGTGGTACGGAGGCCACTGCCATAGAAGCGACTTCGCCACCATACCGGTGCAGGCTTCCAATGACGAACACCCCCCAAGGTTCACACAACACCCTAGAATTCTACACCCCGAACCCTTGGGTTGGAATTTTCTTAAGAACTGCTCAATTCTTAGAAGGAAGGATTGGCCATGTGTTTAGGTTAATGAAATAATCATCTCAAAGAAAAAACGGCCAAGAAGGTATTTATACAAGGGTTATAAAACAACTCCGATATAAATCCGGAAATAAGAAGAAAATAAAATATTTCGGATACCTCGGAAACCGCGAGTCGCGGAATATGCCGCGAGTCGCGGTAGGCTTGCGGCAATCTACCGCGAAACATGGCAAGAACCACGAGACGCGGCGGCTACAGCGAGTCGCGGCAAGCCCTCGCAAAAAACCTCGTCAAAAATCTTCGCGTTCAATTTTGGATGAAATCCAACAATCCCCCACAAACGCGAAGACATGAGAAACAAGAAATGAGCAGTAAAAGGAAGGTTTGATACTTACAAGTTAGTGTCCAAGGATTGAACTAACATGTTAGTGAGATGGGGTGTCCCCTCACCTACAAGTGTCCACTGGATTGAACTTGCAGGAGAGAGAAGGGACCCGATAACACATATCTTACCCTTAGAGCTTGAGAAACTCCGTGATGTCCATGAATTGCCCCTTGACCAACATAGAGCAGAGTTGATCATACAATTCATCTTCCCTTTAAGACAAGTCACATGTCTTTCAAATGATTGTGAACATACAAGCAGTTCAACAATCCTGGCCATCACCCTGGGATTTCAATGAGCGCTCTAGAATGCCTACAATTACGACATTTCTACAGAAGGAGGCCGCCCCTTCACACTCAAATATGATGTTCTATTACGTTCAAATAAATTTGAATCAGCCACAAAGGCCATAGAGACATCAAGTCCATTACATTCAATTAAATGAATCAGCCATAAAGGCCATGGACTCCAACACAACCCCTGCCGGTTGCCGCCGAGTACCATCAGCTCCACTTGTCAAACCACCATAAAAGCTATAGACTCTCACGATCCATTAGGTTTGAACAAAGTAGACATCCCTTTTATAGGACTATGATACCGACCATGTGAGATCATGCACAGGCATCACAACGGTGTAACCATCAAGTCCATTCCAAGGACCACCCAAGCCTGCTGGGATATGGAAACATTAAGAGCGGTCAAGCTCAACCTCACATACAATATCTCATTGTATGCCACATACAACATCACATTGTACGCCACAGTGTGTCTATAAGTCCCGTCTTAGAACTATACACACCTTAAGGACAATCACTGCCCAACCTAATATCTATGAATCTACCAAATTCAATTGCTAGTTGAACCACCCAAAGGTAATAGATTCATCAATCCATCAAGCTCAAACAAATTAAGCCACCACAAAGTTAATGCATTATCCTGTCACTATACCATCAAGCTTACTATTCAAACCACAAAGTCTGGTAATGGATCCTCACACATCCATTAAGTTTGAACTAGCTGAGCCACCAAACTGGTTATGGTTATGTGACCCCACGCGAGCATGGCAAGTCCCAACATGGGACCTCAAAAACATCCATCAGGTCTTCTCAATGAACACAACACCAACCTGTGCGTGCTGCTGTCCATGTGTGCCTCCATTGCCTTCACATGACAATGTATGTAAGCACCTGAAACATCACAATGTAAATAAGTGAGTATTTCATTTCCCCCACAACAGGTAACTCGTCAAGGATTTCCTCATCCATCGGCTTCTTGACTCAACCAGTTCAAGTCAATGAACTCATTCTCAATGTTGACTCTGCAACACATCTTACTTTGCATCTCCTCAACAAAGCAACAAGTCAAGAACAACATGCCAGCATATATATGCATAAGCATTTAGAAAATCACTTTCTAAAACCAGATCATAAACATGTACACATAACATAACAGTTCATGCTAATTATTCGACCTTCCAGTCGAACCTGTTTCTAACCATGCTCTCTGAACAAGATTTAGATGAGAGGTACCTTTACCAATACATTGGATTTACATCCATGAACCACATGAATTACCTCATCTCCAACTTCCATCTTGGCTTAGGATTTGAAACCTTCAGTTTCATAAAGTCACCAATAGTGTCAAAGACATAAAGTCAATCTTAGACACATGATCACCAAGCAATGGTAAGTTGATCAATACCACTCAAACAGATACCAACAGGATAAGCCAAGATCCCAACTTAATTCATCATACAGAACTAATAATACAAGTGGTATAAACCAGAGATCACCTATAGACCATTCAAGTCTACTCACCAAGGAGACCTCACAGGGTAGCTCCAAGACCTGGAAGATCTAATGACTTTTCCTCCTCTAAGATGCCATACTAGTATACACATTACAAATCAAAGTGATACGCATACAAATAACCAGATGCCAATGCAAACATAGTCACTAGCCTAGGCAACCTTAGCAACAGATGAGATAACTACATAGTTCAATACTAAAGCATTGATGAACCGCAGAACCATGTACCTTGCCCATAGATTTTCAAGCTTACAACTTCAAAGACTATTGAAGATCAACAAACAACCAAAATATCAACTATGGTCTGGCAAGACATACACAATGAGTATGATAGGTCATTAATGATTCATGTTCAAGCTTGCTCTTCTCTAAGCACTAGCCCCGACTAGAAGTCATAATATCCCCTTGTGACTCGATCATCACGTCCAGAGAATAACCCCTATACTTGATCACATAGTCGATCAAACAAAGATAACTTCCTAACCACGGAGTTTACATGCAAGACTGGACCTTGCTAGCTTAGAGAATCAGCTTTTGCTACTCCTTTGTTGAACTACTCATCAACGTTACTAGGAGAGACACCAAAGATAATCAGGCAGTAATCACATAATCATGACTAGTGAACAGTCATACCAATGACTAACAAATCATTAATAACATCATGAGATTCATCCAACACAGCTCATTCAAGAAGAAATAAGCACATCCTCAAATTCAGCACAACAATAGTCACAAAGTACTAAATCCTCACACCAACTGTGTAAAGGAAGGATAGAAATCATACCATAGTTAGAAACTCCCACAATGAGAACATTCCAGGTTATTACCTTCACCCTCAAAACACATGGAGAATAACTAACAGCTCATCAGCTTATCTGACACAAAGCTATAACTGCTGAAAGTGACGATAACCCCCACATGAGAGATGATACCCAAATATGGTATGAAGAATACTCATAATCCTCTTAGACACCCTCATGTTCCTTCAACCTTGAATGATTTTACTCACTTGGTACAGAGCCACATTTAATCTCACACTTTTGCTTTTAAACATGAAGCCCCAAATGGTCTCACCTAGACCCTTAACAAAAGGAATGCTAGTCCCTCATCAATCAGCACATGAAACATGATAGCATTCACCAATCATTACTCCAAGTTTACTAAAGAAGCTAAGTCCTCAAGAATTAACTCAAATAATTCAACAATCTTAGTAGACACAACTATAGGATTACTACAAGACATGACTTAGCACGAGAGTTGCAACTAATAAACCCAAAAGGTCATTCAACCAATCTACAAGTCCTCATGACTAGACATGGTTAACAGAAATACTCCTCAAGAGTACTACAAAACAACTCCAGAATCAAATTTATACAACATACATATAATAAGCAGAAGAAACCAACTCTCAACCCAAGAGTCAAATTAAAGTTCTCAACAAATTAAAACCCATGGAAGTTTCCTTCCCTACCTCACTCACCTAAGTGAGTCCAACTAACTAGCTGTTAGTCTCAAACAACAACTTAACCCTACATTGCACCACAAATCCAACAATAACATGAATTATTCAAAAAGAACAACCAGTTGGGCACATAATAACATATTATGCAAAGTTAGAGTTTGACAGTATGCATGTAAAACAAATTGGAAACTTCCCTGAAGTTGTCGGAGTTACTTTGGTAATCTAAATGTGTTTGATCACTTCCCTTTTTAATCTTTACCTTTTTGTTTACTCTCCTTGAGATTACAGTATCTCCACACTGTTATCACTTATCATCTTCAGTTACTATACGAGACTTATACCATCATATATTTTCCCAACCCTTACCAAAACAGAGAGAAACAATATAATGCTCATGGATTCATTCCATGACATATTGTTATATTAGGGTTAGTAATAAACATATGAATTTTTTTTCACTAACTTACTCGTTTATGTGTTGTAAATTACAACAACGAACTTTCAAGATTAAAAAGAACTTGAAGACTAGCGACTCCAAATATGAGTATGTTCGGGTCCATGCTTATCAAGATCATGATGGTCACCCTCAAGACCACTTGTCTGCAGTAAATTACTCAATGTACTCCTCCAAAGATATGTGGCATCTCCTTGAATTTCAATCCCATCATATTCTCATGTATATTTATCCAAAGACAAAAGTCATAATTACCCAAATTCGAGACACTAAAACAAAGCTTGAAGCTTTATCCTTCCATGTGCAGCAAATTACATATAGTACTTGGATGAAGACAAATTATACACACGAAATTTTGGGCACATTAGATATCTTAAGTCACAAGGGACAAAAGCCACCTCTTGGCAGTAAACTTGACAACAAATTTTGAGGCAACAACATCAATCCAAGTAAAGGGATTACTCCATCGTTAACAAATTCGAATTGATCGAATTCTTAATAGATATTTCAAGCCCACTGTTCAATCCGCACAAAACATGAATATAACAATCAAGAAATCGCTTCTAAATTGTTGGAAATAATTTAGTATGATTGAAATATTCATGAATCACAAACAAACAAATAATATTGACAAACAATAGAATAAGTTCGACTTATCTGCAGATATCTGATAACTGAACTTGCTGAACATGATTTAATCTCGTACAAATTGCGTTGTACCGTGGTACGGAGGCCACTGCCTTAGAAGCGATTTCGCCACCATACCGGTGCAGGCTTCCAATGACGAACGCCCCCAAGGTTTACACAACACCCTAGAATTCTACACCCCGAACTCTTGAGTTGGAATTTCTCAAGAACTGCTCAATTCTTAGAAGGGAGGATTGGTCATGTGTTTAGGTTAATGAAATAATCATCTCAAAGAAAAAACGGCCAAGAAGGTATTTATACAAGGGTTATAAAACAACTCCGATATAAATCCGGAAATAAGAAGAAAATAAAATATTTCGAATACCTCGGAAACCGCGAGTCGCGGAATATACCGCGAGTCGCGGTAGGCTTGCGGCAATTTACCGCGAAACATGGCAAGAACCACGAGACGCGGCGGCCACCGCGAGTCGCGGCCCCCACCGCGAGTCGCGGCAAGCCCTCGCAAAAAACCTCGTCAAAAATCTTCGCGTTCAATTTTGGATGAAATCCAACACTTAGGGGAGTATCAAGAAAAAGATTTGAATGTGCAGGTGCCTTTCCTGTTTAAACTAGTTGTTGATTGCCTTACAACTGCAACTGGGAATGCCAATGCTCTTGCTTCTTTCACTGCTTCCAATTCACATATGCTCGCTTTTTTTGTTAGTTTAGCTGCCGTTTTACTTGGTTATGGGATAGCACGTACTGGTGCTTCGGCTTTCAATGGTACTTATCCTGCATACTTTTTGGAGCCTTCCTGTTTAGGCTCTTTTAATGGCATCAGAGTTTCTATAGGCTGTCTACTTAGTAAAGTTTCATGCAAGCTATTATGGTCTTTATTGCTTAATGTTACGAGCTAATACATATATTTCGTGTAGAATTACGAATCTTTGTCTTTTCCAAGGTAGCTCTGACAATTCGTTCCTTATCACGGAAGGTAACTTTTGGTTTACTTCATATACTAGTCTGGCAATGTTTGTATCATCTTGACAATAAAAAAGTCATGTATATTTTACCCCGATCAAGAAGCATTGCTGATATCTTCAAAAGAGGGGAGAAAAAGACTCGGTTTTTCTTAATGTATCAATTTATTGGAGCTGTCAGTGATTGCAAAGGCTTGATTTAAATCTATACTAGACTTTACCAGGCCTTCCCATTTGATGCCAACTAACATACCAAAATGAAGAAGGAAATATCTTACTTCATTTACTTGCTTCTTGTTTTGTTCCATCAAAGCAAATCATCTACATTTTGCTGCCCAGAGAAGATACATCTATTATTTCGATTAAGCTTGCCTTTATGCTTTTTGTCATGATGTGCCAAACTACTAGTTGATTTATTAAAATAAACATGGTGAAGTTTTGGCGGCTAACTATGAAAAAGGAGAAAAGAAGTAGACAATAACGACGTTGTGAAAATTGCAAAGTTTTCACACATGTTTCTTTGAAATTAAAAATCTTGAGATGCTAGAACTTAGAAGCAGTAACTTACCAATAAGCTGGGCATAAAACTGAAGGTTTACCCTTCCATGACTTAAGACGGTGTTCAAAATAGGTCTAAAAATAGTAGCAGAACAATTTGGAAATTATACTATCTAAATGGGGCCTATCCCACCTGTCTAGTCAGAACAGTAAAAGGTAAAGCGAAGTTCTTCTTTGCACTAATCTATGCTGCTGTCTAGTCTGCTGTTCTGAAAATTTGTATATGACTTACTGGCAATTATTTTTACTTATCCTTATCTACATCTTAACATTTCCTGTTTGTAAGTCCTTGCTTTTTTTATTACTATCTGTGTAGTATTTGCTAGTTGACTCAAGCTCAGGTTTACTAATAAGTAATTACTATAAATTGTGTCTAATATTTTTTTTATAGCTCTTGCGTTTTAGCTAATTATGTACATACTGTAGTCAGTAATGTTTTCACAGAAGAAACTTTATTGGTTATGATAGGGGAGATATCCAATAAAAAGTTTCTTAAAATAAGAAGGATGGGAAGGATACATTTGCAACTTCTTCAAACTGAATGTGCATAAATTTTTGTGTTAATGTGCAACTTGTTTTTCCTTAAAAAAGATTTGATATCCCCTGGTAGCAGGGCTGCTATGGGAAGCTCACAAGATCACTTTTCATTGGAAAAGGAGTTAGCTAACCTGAAATCTGAATTAGAAGTGAGTGCTTGCTTATTTGGCAGAACGAGTTAAGGATTTATTGTCATTCGATATCTTGGAGTTTTTACATGTTGAGTCTTATTGTAAAGAGAGTCAAAATTGAGCACAGTTGCTTCCGAGTGACAGTGATCTCTTTGTTCTTATATTCTGATCAATGATATTTCCTGATAAGCCGGAAAAATATTACCTTTTGTTCTACCTTTGAGATTGTCCATTTATTATTCTGTACATTTATTTTTCAGTCGATATAACTCTGAGTTTTTTTGTTGTGTTTTTCAGGATAGCAACAACAATTGCTAAATTTCAGGATGATGGGGCATACACAACTATAAGGCGAATACTAGTAACACATGGAACTGGTATTGACTCCATTCGTATCGAATGTGTTTTGCTAAATTTGAACAAAGAGTACTCATTTTTATCAAATACATTCCTATTTCAATTCATGAATGAATTGCTCTATTTCTCTTTATACTATCGTTATGCATTTAACAAAGCTATCACATGCCTTACGGTAAAAATCGAAAGTTAGTACGAGAGAGAGCAGTGATCATACAGACACAAGGACAAAAAGATGGAGATGAAGAAGAAGCCTTTGGAAGGAAGAGTTGGAGCTAGAGAAAGAATTTGATACTACCCTGACCAAGCTCATGCAGAAGTATGCTCCTCATCCATTGAAGGTCTTGATGCTGCATCTGGTAGTGCTTGACCAACTTCAGTAGGATTTATCTAAGAGAGAGTAGGGGTATGGAAAAAAACATTTTAATCAAAGATTTAACATAGTAGTGACTGATGTGTGATGTCCATGTTTCATTCGTGGTTATATAGTGGAGGATGTAAAATGCACAGGTGTCTGGTGCAAGGTGACATAGGAGAAAAACCATATTTGTAGGATGTAGCAGCACATGTGTTTATTTTAGTTTATTTTTATTTTTGTTATTTGTCAAGTTTTTTTTTTTGCTGCTGCCAGCTGGCTTTGTGGGCTGCTAGGTGGTGGCAGTGGCAGCTTTTTGTGATTTTGGAAGTCTACTTTTCTTGGCTGCCATGTGTAGCTGGCGAATGAAAGCCTCAATTTTTTTATTTGTGAATTGATCTTTACTGATCCGGTTGTATCATAAAACCGGACCAGTTCACTCACCTAACTGATACGGTTTTGTGATACAACCGGATCAGTTAAGTGTCAACTGATCCGATTTTAGGCCGGATCAGTTGCTTACTCTTAGCTGCTGCGAGCCCAGTAGATCCGGTCCAAAACCGGATCAGTAAGCCTGGTTTTGACCAGATCCGATGGGGTTTTTTCCACTAGTGTAACTTGAGAATTCGAGTGCGTCTTACACATGGCCACCTTTATAAGCAAAGGTATGAAGCGTGGGATTAATCTCTTAGTCATGGACCATTTTCAGACTTAACCTAAACCTGACTATAGTTGAAATGTAGAACTGGGCTTTATGTTAAGAACTTTTGGATCCATGTTATATGACATTTGTTTGTGATTGCGATTTTTGCCTTTTATCAACTTGTCAAAATGTTGATGTGTATTGCACCTAAAATCACATCTAAAAAGATCGTCAAATTTGACCAAACCTTCGCCGAATTGGCAAATTGCATGTCGGAGGGCAGTGCGCCAAATGCGCCAAGGTGCGCCTGGCCCACACCCCTGCGCCGGACACATAGGCTTCGCCGAGTGCACTTTTGTGTGTGGCGCCCAGCTTTTACGTCTCATGCTATTGCCAATTCGGCTATAGTTTAAGTTAAAGTCTGTGAATAAATCCGTCATAATGTCTTGTTTGTCGTCGCGTCCCGAAATTATATGGAATTAGCCAAAACCTCACCTAAATTACCAAATAGAATGCCGGGGAGCAGTGCGCCAAACGCATCATGTGCATCTCATGTTTTTGTTGATTTAGTCATTGTAGTGGTCAATCTTGTATTTTTTCCGTGTGCATTCATGTAGAGTCATGATCGTTGTTAGAGTCCTTTTTGTCAAAAGTGAATCTCACCTAATTCAAACTAAGAAAAATCAATTTTTTCATACATATTTTCTAAGGTTGAGTCTATCCGAAAAAGTGCATCTAGAAAAGTGATCATGTTAAGAATCGTCATACATGTCCACCTCGTTGCATCTCAACCCATCTCTAACAAATCTTCCCTATCAATCCTACCCTATCATATTCCATCTCCTTTAAAAAACATACCTTTTTCCAAATCAATCCTACACCCTCTTCTATTCTATCTTTTTCGAAAACATTTACTAATCATTATCCTACCACATGTACAAAAAAATGTCTTTCTAAAAAATTTGATCAATTTTTTATTAATCCAACATCTTTTCCCAATTAAAGAATAAAAATAAAGGGGTTCCCTTCAAAAATGAATTTTAAAAATTCTAAGCCTAGTCCAATCATCTTCATCCAATCTAATCCAACCAACCAAATATCTCCAATCTAATACTGTCGATCCAATGCCAATCAATTTGCATTCATTTCAGGCTCATGTGCATTGGAATCAATCTGCATTCATATTAGGCTCATTTGAGTCCATGCATTCATATTAGGCCCACATTCATTATAATCCATCTTAGGCTCAATCTAAGTCTCATCTTGGCCATTCCAATCTAAGTCTAATCCCAATCCAATCCAAAACTTAGGTCCATACAAGCCCAATTCATACCCTAGGTCTAGTTTGTATCTCTATGTAAGCCCTAGTCAAAGCCCAATTCATACCCTAGGTCTAGTTTGCATCTCCATGTAAGCCATATTCAAGTCTTAGAACTATAAAATCCCAATTAATACCCTAGGTCTAGTTTTGCATCTTCATGTGAGCCCTAGTGAAGTCTTCATACTATATATAAAAGCCCAATCCTAGGTCTACTTAAATCCAATTCCAAACCCATATATAAGATGAAGTCCAAACTCTAAACCCCATTAATCTTTTGGTTTAGTCTGCTTGCTCTACATGTTAGTTCATAGTCTAGCCACCCTTAGGTCTACCCTGCTTATTCTAAATATAAGTTCAAAGTCGAGCCTTCCTTATTACCTAGCCTACTTACTCTCCCGTAAGTTCAAAGTCTAGTCACCCTTAAGTCTAGCCTGCTTATTCTAAATATAAGTTAAAAGTATTGCCTTCCTTATTGCCTAGCTTACTTACTCACCCGTAAGTTCAAAGTCTAGTCACCTTTAGTTTTAGCCGGCCCTGTTCTTTTGAACTTATTTTGGCTGAACTGAACTGAACTTATTTTATTTTTGCTGAATTGAACTTATTTTTGCTGAACTGAACTTATTTTTGTTGAACTGAACTTATTTTTGCAAAATAATAATAATAAATAATAAATAATAAATAATAAATAATAATAATAATAATAAATAATAAATAATAAATAATAAATAATAAATAATAAATAATAAATAACAAATAATAAATAATAAATAATAAATAATAAATAATAAATAATAAATAATAAATAATAAATAATAAATAATAAATAATAAATAATAAATAATAAATAATAAATAATAAATAATAAATAATAAATAATAAATAATAAATAATAAATAATAAATAATAAATAATAAATAATAAATAATAAATAATAAATAATAAATAATAAATAATAAATAATAAATAATAAATAATAAATAATAAATAATAAATAATAAATAATAAATAATAAATAATAAATAATATATAATATATAATAAATAATAAATAATTAATAATAAATAATTAATAATAAATTTTAGATAATAAATTTTAAAATAAATAATCAATAATAATAAATAATAATAAATAATAATCATAATAATAATAATAATAAATAATAATAAATAAATAATAATAAATAATAATAATAATAAATAATAAATAATAAATAATAAATAATAAATAATAAATAATAAATATTAAATAATAAATAATAAATATTAAATATTAAATAATAAATAATAATAATAAATAATAAATAATAAATAATAAATATTAAATAATAAATATTAAATAATAAATAATAAATAATAAATAATATACAATAAATAATAATAAATAATAAATAATAAATAATAAATAATAAATAATAAATAATAAATAATAAATAATAAATAATAAATAATAAATAATAAATAATAAATAATAAATAATAAATAATAAATAATAAATAATAAATAATAAATAATAAATAATAAATAATAAATAATAAATAATAAATAATAAATAATAAATAATAAATAATAAATAATAAATAATAAATAATAAATAATAAATAATAAATAATAAATAATAAATAATAAATAATAAATAATAAATAATAAATAATAAATAATAAATAATAATAAATAATAAATAATAATAATAATAATAATAATAATAATAATAATAATAATAAATAATTACCAAATAAATAATAAAAATTTTAAAATAATAAAATAAAATAAAAAAATAACAAAATGCAAAAAAGTAATAAAATTAAAAAATAATATAAAAAAATTGAAAAAAATTAAATTAAAAAAAAATTTCAAATTCATCGTTATTATAATTATAATATTAATAATAATAACAATATTAATAGTAATATTGAAAATAAAAATAATAATTACAACATTAATAGTAATACTAAACTTATTTTTGCTGAACTGAACTTATTTTTGCTGAACTGAACTTATTTTTACTTATTTTTGCTGAGCTGAACTTATTTTTACTTATTTTTGCTGAACTGAACTTATTTTTGCTGAATTGAACTTATTTTTACTTATTTTTGCTGAAAATAAGTCCAAAAGAACAGAGCCTTACTCTAAATGTAAGTTCAAAGTATAGCCTTCCCTATCTCCTATCTCCTAGCCTTACTCTAAATGTAAGTTCAAAATAAGTCCAAATTCTAGTATTCCCTAAAGTGCAAATGGGTAATCTTTTGTGAGCCTAACCACAACACAACATTAAGCGGACAAATTTCCTTCACCCAATCAGAACACTCTCCTATGAACTGTAATGCATGATCGCCCACAGCAGCTCCTAAAATGTCAAGCTTGACCTTTCTAGGTTAAGGTTGTCTCAACTTATTATACTTCAATGCTCTACTAGGACCAGGAAAAGGACCTGCAAAGAGGAAAACCAACAAATCAGAATACTACCGCTAATTTAAATATTTGAACACTAAATAATTTCACACTTATTACCTTCTCTCTTCCTCTTTAGTGATGGTAAAGAGGTAGTATTAGCTTGTGATTCCAATTGAGCCTCTGAATTCATCTACCTTCAACAAGATACTTACAGAAACAAAACAAAAAAAACTCAATAGCAAATATGACAATAGTAAATATTGGTCCAGAGAAACAAAAATATCAAACGCTACATAATTTTAAATCAAAAAATATAAATATAACAATAATTGAACAAATAAACACAACGGAGCAACTCTAGAGAGTACCACGTTAACTAAACTTGCACACCGAGCTATGGTTAAAGAATAGCCATCAAGAACTTTGCCTTGGATAAGAACTCTAATACTCGTTGCCTCTCTTGTGGTGTCAAGTGATAAGGTGCTCTAGGGATGACATATTTACGACCCACCTTTTCGGCAATCAATTCCTTGTGCATTTTCATCTTCTTCAAATCCTTTCGAGAATTCAAGTTATCCTTAGTTTTACGAGGAATATCAAGGGCAGTTCCTAATATACTGTCACGTAAGTTTTTTTCTGTATGCATGACATCTAAGTTGTGATGAATCAAAACTTTACTCCCGTATGGAAGTTGAAAAAAAACACTTAGCTTCTTCCATTGGTTAAACAAGCATCTACTGGTCCTCTTTTGCTTCTTCCTGAAAACCACTTTTGGAATTCCATAAAATGCCTCCAATATATCATCCCTAAAGGAACAGGAGCTGGTCGACTTTCTATCTTATCACCAAAAGATTTCTTATTATTTCTCCATCTATGGTTAAGATCCATAAATTTACGATCACCCAAGAAGCATTCCTTCCTACCTTTTTTCAGTCGCTTGTGCCAAGTATATCACTACAAGAAAATTGATTTTTTGCAACAAGTTTTAGCAACAAAATCAAAATTTCGTTGCTAAAAATAGTAATTAGCAAATAGCAACGAATACTTTTTAGTTGTTACTAAAGATAGTTGCTGTAAATAAATTTCACTTACCCTCCACAAATTCCATGAGTGGGAATTTGAAAAAAAAGATATTCTTTTTGGTAACAAGTGTTTTGTTGCTATAAAAAAAATCAACTTATGGCAACAAATTTTTGTTGTTGCGTTAAAATAATTATTTTTTCCTACGACTAGATTTGATGGGAAAAGACAACATACTTTTTTCCCGTATTAGAATCACAAAAGTTGTTTTCGGTTTACCAAAAAAAATCTACAGCTTATCCCTCGCAGCCTCCCCAATCCCCATTCCCTTCCTCTCGTTGGCGACAAAAATAATTTCATCTGCCACACACTCTTCTTCACTCTCCTCATCCTTCTTTCGATTTCGTCGCAGGCGACCACCACATCGAGTCTTTCAGTGTTGCCATGGTTGTATAATCCAAATCCATAATCCATACCTTAGCCCATCCAATTAAACCTTTACCAGCTAAACCTCAATTATAAAATCTTTCAACCCCTCATATCCAACCATAACTCCTTCTCCAAGGTATGTCCACGCCCGCTAGGTTGAAAATCCGAAAGGGCGGCCTAGGCAAAAGTTAGGGCACAAAAAAAAGCGGAATCAGATCGAGAACTACGAATGGTCTGATTCCCCAAGGATACGTAGGAATCCTCATCTCGAGGTCCGACCGCTTTAATAAAATAAAATATATCAAGGTCTAATGATTTGACTTTCTGGAATTGAGGAGCATACTCTTTCTAGATCCCGAAATAGACTCAAGTCTATACCTAGCTACGAAAAATCCTTTTCCCACCTATATTTATTTGAGTCAAAATATTTAACCTTCTTATTTTTCAATCCAAACTCTCCTTCTCCGTGAAGGACTCTCCGATAATTCAATGGTCTTTAGCGATATCTGACTTTGCCTGTATCAACTTCCCAAAGAAGTATCCCAAGTGAAGAACTCTAAATACTCAATACAGATCAAGTACATTCCAATCTAGGCTCAAAATGCCTATTTCAAGACAAGCTTATCCTAAGTGGGGGATTCCTAGATATGTGGTGGTTCCTCCAAATCAACCTCCCAAAAAGTTGTAATAATCTACGAATCTCACTTGCAGACCCCGATTCATTGCCAAAACCGTTTTCGAAAATCATTCTATCTCTCTTACCTATCTAGACTCCCAACCCTACAAAACTGTGACCTTACATTACATTTCATCTTTTCTAGCCTTGCATAACCCCGACTTTGCATGACGTTTCATCTTCCTTAGCTTTGCATAACTTAATCCTTGCATAGAGTCTCATGCATCCGTAAAGAGTCTAAGTTTGCATCTTATGTGCATTATTATCTGAGTTGTTTGCACCTATCTGCTAACGTCTTCTCCTGCAGGTAATCAGATTACTTGTAGTTATCTTCTTGCAAACTAACTTTATTTTGTAGAAATCGGCGAAATTGATCAGTTTTAAACTATACAGCGTTTAGAATCATTCTCCGTTCCGACACCGTATACTTTCACTATCGGTTTCCTCAACCTCAGTCAAAGTGGGGGCTTTTGTAGACACAAAATCATGTCTCCCCATTGGGTACCCAATGATGAAACATACCATTGTCCTAATTGGTCTAGTCCAAACTTTTAAGTAAAATTAGCCCAACAAATAATTAAGTAGCTTTATCTAACATTATCTAAATGTGATTCAAGTCCATCAAATTAGCGTAATAATTTAAACTGAGATAATTTAATAGAGAACTAAATCAGTTTAATAATTACAAGCTTAGCCCAACTAGTTAACTAAGTAGCTTAAATAAATCAGTTTTTAAGGCCTGAAACTCAACCTTATCTAACAATATTAAATTGGGAGTTCTAATATACATATAACGGTTATGGGCACCATTTGCCCATAACCGCCCCCCTCTCTCTCTCTCTCTCTCTCTTTGGGTCCTTTCTCCCTCTCTCTCTTGATATAAGCTAATTTTATTGAACTTATTTTACTGAATTTATTTTTAATAAAATTCTAGAGTATTAAAAAATTATAAATTATAAGCAAATTATTTTTTTATATATTTTTATTCGAAATCTAGTTGATATATTAGATGACTAGTATATCATATCTTGACACCATCTTATCATATCAATTGACTATTATATCATATCTTGGCAGCATCTTATCATATCAAGTGAACGTTATATTATATATTTATATTACTCTATTAAAAACAAATTCAGTAAAATAGGTTCAACAAAATTAGCTAGTTTTTTTTAAAAAAAAATGGTGTATATTATATCAGCAAAAGAGAGAGAAGGGACCCACGAGAGAGAGAGGGGGGATTTGCATTTTATGTTTTTAAATCCATTTAAATTACACTTTCATCCTTACACTTTCACACAATAACAAAAATACCCCGGTTATAGGCAACTGTTTGCCCATAACGTTTATGTATAGATACTTTCTCGTAAAAATTTTTTTTTTTTAAGGTAAGATGAAGGGGACTCACTTAAGGGGGGATAAGGGAAAATCCTCAAATGAGTCTCATGAGGTTTGATCCCTAGACCTTAGGGATATGAGGTGGGGAGCGATGCCACTACTCCACCACCTCAACCTCACTTTCTTGTTAAATTGGGCTTGAGTCAAAATCAAAACGTCAGAATTTAAAACAAAGAGGTATGTTTATAGCTCTGCTACTTGAAACAAGGCAGGAGAGAGGAGTTGAACTCCGGCGAGGCTGGGCAGGAAGGCTGGCAGGAGGTCCGGAGTCGCGTGTGAGTAGGCGGCGGTGGCGCGGCGGCGGCAGCAGTAGCCCGGGCGAGCAAGAGAGAGGAGAGCAGCGACGACAAATGCTACGGCTGCGCAGGGGAGGTTGGGGAAGCGTAGCATTGGTGAGCTGGGGGTAGTGCGGATGGTGCGACACCGGGCTGCGGTGGTTCAAACCGGGCAGGCGGGTGGTACGCGTCGGTGGTCGAGCGATGGAGTTTTGGTGTAGCAGCGAGCGAGCGGGGGAAAACTTGAGCAAAGAGAGAGGCGAGAGAGAAGCTCGGGGCTGCAGCAATGTGGTGGTGGTGCAGCAGATGTGCGGCGGGGTTCCTCGTGTTTCGGTGGGAAAGTGCGGTACCAATGTGGTGGCGTAGGTGGTGGAGGTGGCACGGTGGTGCCGAGAGAAAATGAAGAAACTTGTTGTTTTTGTGTGATTTCAAACTCTAACTCAAAGGGGATGTTATAGATGATTTGTAGGAGACAAAATGGAGGTGGATTGGATGAGGATTGGTGAATCTTCACCTTGGGAAGCAAGGTAAGAGGCAAGAGAAGAGAGAAGGTAGAAGAAGGTGGGGGGGGGGGGGAGGGTGATGTGGGTTTGGGGAAGGTTGAACATCAACTTTCTTTTTTTCTTGAGGGGAAAATCATAGGATCGATTATATTAAGTCCAATTCGGCAAGGGAAATAATCTCTTGTGGATAAGATCCAAGAAAGATACAATCATTACCCGAAGTGGGAACTACACGAGCCATTAGATGTGCTACCGTTTTCCCGACCTTCTTACATGATAAAAAACACACGAATTAAAAGAGTTACAAATCATATGAATATCATCAGATAACAGAGACTCATAGCCACGATCCTTTGCTTTTGATTGCAACAGCTTAATGACGCCCATCACATCTCATTCAGCAATAATGTCCCTATATCCTAGTCTGCTAGCCGTAAGAATAGCTAGTCTCATTGCAGCAAGCTCGCCCATAGGCACGGACCAATTTGTGTGACATCTTGAAACCGCCGCAAAGAACCACTTCACCCAAAGAATTGCGTCGAGTTACTCCTAACCCAATCACTCCATTGTCCATAATAGCAGCGTCTGAATTAAATTTGATGGTGCATCCAGCAGGAGGTTGCCAACTAGTTGGGGAATTCATTTTAACGCAAGGTCTTGAGATTATCTGGTGCACATACTCGTAAAATTCGAGTACTAAACGAGCAAAGCCAGCAGCAATGGCTGGAATATGAGGGTTAGCATGGTTTATGACCTTTTCATTTCTACAATTCCAAACAGCCCATGACAGAGAGAAGAAGCTTCGAGTTTCACTTGCATCAAACTTCTCGAACACCTGCTCCATCACCACCTGAAAAGATGCAGAAACTATTTGCTCCACAAACTACATAAAAGGGGTAGCATCCCAAAACACCTTGACCCATGAACATTAGAAAAACCATGAATCACAGACTCTTCACACTCATTGCAAATTGGGCACAACTTATATGGAGTAATGTGGCGGAATCCCAGACGTTCTTTGACCGCTAAATCTCCGCACGCTACTCTCCACAAAAATTGTTTCAGTTTAGGTGGGAAATCCAAGTTCCAAACTCTATTCCAAAAATTTTGATTCACTTTGCCATGATTATCTACCCAATTTTTGAGATGGTTGAGCCTCCCAAGCCAATAAGCAGATTTTACACTGAAATTTCCATTTTTTCAGGTTCCCAAAAGAGAGAGTCCCTTGGCAACCTTATACTTACTGAAATTTGAAATACTCGAGCATCATCATCATTACTCAACGTTTCATTGATCTTATCAACTCTCCAAGAGCATGTTGTGTCATCAATCAAATCACTCATCACCATCAAAGAAGGATCAACATGGTGTGTTTGATGTGGGCTTGCTAGAGACTTGGAATTCGGAATCCAATTTGAATTCCACACGTTAATCATCCTGCCATTTCCCACCCTCCACTTTAGCCCCTTCATAAGAAGGGACTTTGCGCTCCAAATGCTTCGCCACGAGTAATTGGGATTGTGTCCAAGTGAATATTCGAGGTAGTCAGCATTCTTATAATAACGGGAATTCATAGACCGAGCAAGAAGCGACTCTGGGTCAGTCATTAATCTCCATCCCTACTTTGCCAACATAGCTATATTAAAAGTTTTTAAATTCCAAAATCCAAGACCACCCATCCCTTTTGGTAAACATAACTTATCCCAACTTCGCCAATGTATTTTCCGTTCGGCACCTTGGGACCCCCACCAGAATTTTGCTACCATTGCATTGATCTCATCCACCAACCAATCAGGAATAAGGAATACACTCATTGTATACGTCGGGATTGCCTGACAATTGATTTTATCAACACTTCTTTTCCCGGCTTTGACAACATCTTCTATTTCCACCCTTGAATTTTCTTCCATATTCGAGCTTTAATATTAGCAAAGGCTTCTTTTTTTGATCCCAATCACAGTGGGGAGGCCCAGATACTTCTCATGTTTTGCAACTTCACGAACTCTAAGTGCTTGAGTGATCTCTTGTCTGCGTACATCATCCACATTCTTGCTAAAAGTAATCTCCGATTTCTCAAAATTGATTTTCTGACCAGAAGCCCATTCATACTTGCTAATTAAATCAGCTAACACCTAGCACTCTCGGAGATTTGCACGTGCAAATAATACATTGTCATCTGCAAAAAATTGATGAGACACAATAGGGGCACCCCTACAGATTCGAGCACCGTGAATATGACCTCTGCTAGCAGCCTTTGAAATAAGCTGTGAGAAGCTATCTGCACACAATAAGAACAAATACGGGGATATGGGGTCACCTTGGCGCAATTCGCGTGATGGAATGACCGACCCATGAGGGCTTCCGTTAATCAGGAAAGCAAAAGAAGTAGAGGTTATACATCTCATAATGCGCCCCACCCACGTTTCACTAAAGCCCATTATGTTCATTAATTTTTCCAAAAAACTCCATTCTACATGGTCATATGCTTTCGACATATCTGATTTTAACACCATTGTGCCATTTTTGCTGGAATGTGAATTTTTCATTGCATGAAAAATCTCAAAAGCTAATTGAACATTATCTGTTATTAGACGACCCGGGACAAAAGCACTTTGATTAGTGCTAATAATGTGGACAAGAAAAATCTTGAGTCTGTTCGCCATCATTTTTGAGATTATTTTATAGAACATAGAGCACAAACTAATAGGGCAAAACTGGGCTACCTGGGTTGGGTCTTTGATTTTCGGGATCAGGACAATATTTGTGTGATTTATAGTCTCCAATTCCACCTCCCCTCTCCACCATCTCTGAATGAATGTTATTACGTCGGAACCAACAACATGCCATAATCTCTGGTAAAACAGCGTGTGCATTCCATTCGGCCCCGAAGCCTTATTTGGATGCCTTTGGAAAATAGCCTCTTTGATCTCATCCCCTGAAGGAGCCTTATCAAACACCATATTCATATTTTCCATTACCACCACTTCAACGGTCTCAAGCGCCTCATTCAAATTTTAATTCCCTCCATGAAGTGACGAAGTAAATAATTCCTTGAAAAAGATTTCTAAAGTATCAACAATGTCCTTTTCATCTTCTTTTAATTCACCTCTACTATTGTATAGACCCAAAATTCTATTTTTCCGCTTGCGTTGGCTAGCTTTGTCATGGAAGTAGGAAGTATTACTATCACCATCTCTAAGATCATTTGCACGAGCCAGAATATACCAAAAAGACTCCTCCTTTCGCCATACATCATCAAGCTCCGTTAATAAAGCAGTACATTTTTCAATGTACTCCGCACAAGTAGGCTGTTTTTGAAGAATTTCTAACTCTTTCTCCAGCATTTTCGCCCTCTTCTTCAGATTCCCAAACTTATTCCCAAACTCTTTAGCACAATTCTCGATTTTTCCCACTGGATTACTCGCTAAGCAACCCTCCCACCCTTCCTTCACAATGTTTTTGCATTCCTCACTCGCCTGCCACCATGGCTCAAATTTTAATCCCCTTCGTCCCTTATGCTGAATCTTTCTCCGTTCTGATGACAAGAGAAGAGGGGCGTGGTCCGAACGTTGAATTGGGAACACACAAACAGAAGCTTCAGGGAACAGGTTGCACCAAGAAGCCGTAGCTAGGAACCTATCAAGTCGTTCCCGAACCAACGTGCTTTTTTGTCTACCTCTTTGTCAGGTGAAACACAAACCATTAAACCCCATATCCCGCAATCTACAATTATCAATGACCCCATATCCCGCAATCTACGCATCCATGCTTCTTTCACTTCGATCAACTGCGCCTTCCTTTTCATGGTTTCCCACTATTTCACTAGTCACCACAGTAAACAAGCGTTATAGAAGAGCTTTGGAAAATTTCAATCATTCTTTTCCAGGTTCGATATTTTTTAGCATTATCCGCCCAACCATAAATCCCCGCAACTCCCCAAATAGCTCGATCATGATCATCTAGAACTTCAGCATAAAAGTGATGTTGGGAATAAAAGTGAACTTCAAGTCAGTGATAGAATCTCTTTCCCGAAATTCACCGAACATCAGCTTTCTTCATTCCTCTTTCTTTTCTTTCTTTTTTCTTATTTTCTTTTGGTGACAAAATAAATGTCAATCTTTGACCCATTATCAAATTTTGGGTTTTGCTAAATTTGGGCTTGAAAACATCAACTATGGACTTGAAAACATTAACTTTGGACTTTAGCTAGAAATCTTTAACTCAAAAATCATATAGGAAAACATGTAGGATTTTCTTATTAAATCCATAAACTATATTATAAAATCGTTTATCATAATAAATATCATTTTTCGTAATACTAAAGTAAATATTTTTATTTTAGAAAATAATCTTTACCATGATCATTTCGGAAAAATTTAGGACGTAATTAAGCTAATAAACATAATTAGTAACTAATAAAACGAGGTTAAGGTTCGGGGTATTACAATAGTTCACTCATTCACCAATTGTATTCAATAACAAAGTAAACAAGTTATAATTTACCAACACAATAAATTCCCAATTCACAGATTCACTCTTTTGATTTTTAAATTCATAATTCAATCTTTTGATTTTTAAGTTCACAAGTAGATTCCTGATTTACAAACCCAAAAATCCACACAATTCATATACCCATAAACTCACAAATCATTAAATGGAAAAGAAATTGCAAGAGCTTTTAAGAAAGAAACAAAGAAAATTAACTTAACAATACAACAGGCTGAGATCAACAGTACGCGAACGACGACTCGAAGCGACTGTCGCCGACGGTCAAGAGGAACTGAGAGAGACAGAGAGTGAGAGAGTGAAAGCAGCGTTTGAGTTTGAGAGAGAGAGATTGAAAGAAACGGCGCAGGTTCGGTTAGGATTTTTTTTTATGACTCTGCCACTGGTCCTAATATCATCTCTATGAATGTTTATATTAAGACTCCATGCCTTCATAATCATAGGTTTTTTTATAAAAAAAACGGAGAGTTAACAGGTAGCACCTAGTCACGTTTTTACATGGATCTAAACCCGACTACATATATCCCCTTTTTCATTGCAAAGCAACCTTATCAGCACCATAACTACGCTATATTCATCTAACAAAACCCTCCATCACATGAATTGGGGGATTCACCCCTAGTACATAGCAATACAGTACAGAATTCCAAAAATTAATTTCTGGTTGAACATCAATTAAATCAATTTTCACTAGATTACTATTCTCATTTATTTTAGGTTGATCACCAGTACCATTCTCATTCACTTCATTAACCACATTCTCTAGGGAAAAAAGAACAGGAAGAGAGCCAATCGTACCTTAAACATGATTCACTCGATTGCTCGGCTCTCTCTTCACCGCCTGATCTTTGAATTTTTTCAAGCCAGCTCAAGAAGTTATGCCGAAGATCATAAACATGCTAAAGAGTTTTCAAAGATGATTGAGGAGACAACACTTCCTTTTGGATTAAAATGCTATCCTCAAGTTCCAAAGCCGTAATTCCTAGAACAACATCCATTGATTTCAATTGTTTCTCTTGAGAATCGGAAACTAGACCTTTCAGATTCTCAAGTGGTAAGTTCACTTGGGGTGCCTTCGCCTGAGCTCTAGATATTATTGCCATGACAATCGACGTACATTGTACGTAGAGAGAATTTCTAGAGAAAGAACTGCGCAAACTTTTTTTATCATAAAGTTAAGAACATCTAATCTACTCCACTTCAAGACAAAGAAAATGTTTTAATTCTCCGAGCTCCTTTGAATCAGCTCTATTTGAATTTCTTCTTCAAAATCTCCTTTGCTAATAAGATCATTCACATATACAAGAACTATTGCCAACTTTTCATCTCGAGAATTCACAAAAAAGCTTGAATCAGCTGGTGCTACAGAATAACCATTCTGTAACATAATCTTCGCTATCTTCCCAAACTAGGCGCATGGTGCTTGCTTCAAGCCATATAGCGCCTTCTTCAACTTGCATACATAGTGTGGATAAGACCGATTCTCGAAACCATTAGGTTGTTACATGTATATGTCTCTATCTAACTCACCATATAGAAATGCATTTTTTACATCCATTTGCCAGAGCTTCCAAGAATTACTAGCTGCAAGTGTTAGTATAACACGTACAGTAGTAATCTTTGCAACTCAACTAAATGTTTCATCATAGTCTAGCCTATACTGCTGAGAAAATCCTCGAGCTACCAGTCGTGCCTTATACCTTTCGACGGTACCATCAAGTCTTCTCATTTGCATGAAATCGGTTAAACATCTCGAGGCTTATTTTGCACTAACTCCCGAGTCTCGTTCTGGTACAAAGCTCGAATTTCTTCTTCCATGGCTTTTCTCTAATCTCTGCTTCGAGCTGCCTCATCATAGATACTTGGCTCTTTTACATCCTCGACGATTGCAGCATTAGCATATCTTGGATTTGGCTTTCTCTATCTTGTAGACTCCGCAATGCTAGATGAGGTCCTTCTTCTTCAAAATCTTCAGTTCGACTTGGTCTTTGTTCTTCAGTATTTTTATGATGTGCTTCTGGTTGCCACAAACTTTTCTCTCTTTTTGTTGATGTAGATTGAGATGTCTCAATCTCAATACTACCACCGTCTTGACTACATTGACCTTCATCTTTCCCGTCTATCTTTTTTTTAAGCTTTCCTTGATCTCCTTTGAGTCTAGCAATAAAACAGCTTGTGGTGACCACCGAGATGATGCTTCATCAAACACCACATTTAGTGACACGTGACAATTATTTCTTGTTGGATCACAACACCTCCAACCTTTCCTCTGATCATCGTATCCCACAAAGATACAACGAATAGCCTTTTTATCAACTTGCTATGCATATGCTCAGGAACAAAGACGTAGCATACACCACTACAAGAAACACAAGCAAAGAGGGCGACTTGTTTTTATTAAAAAGGGAAACTAGTTAATTTCCTTCTATAATAGTCTCAACAAGGACAATATATTCCCCCTTGTGATATTAACTAAAAGGACAATATTATAATTTTGCCCTCTTTGATATCACCTAAGACGACAATATTATATTCTTCCCCTTTTTATATCAATTAAGAGAATATTTTATAATTTTGTCCTATTGTTATGGAATGATTTGAATGCCCTGAAAACTCAGCAAGCCTGTGTTATTTTTGGTGATTTCAATTGTGTTAGATTCCCTGAGGAGAGAATAGGTGCTCTAGTTAGAAGTTAAGAGATGAGACCTATCAATGAATGTTGTGCTGATTGTTGTTTGGATGATATTAAATGTACTGGAAACCTATTTACATGGAACAACAAGCAGCATGGTTC
Organism: Beta corolliflora; assembly: GCA_947648045.1. Taxonomy (NCBI): domain Eukaryota; kingdom Viridiplantae; phylum Streptophyta; class Magnoliopsida; order Caryophyllales; family Amaranthaceae; genus Beta; species Beta corolliflora. The sequence goes on from CANSZD010001751.1 coordinate 65,927, forward strand.
TTCGAGAGTTTACTCTAAGTTAGATAGATTAATGGCAAATGGAAAATGGCAAGAGCTATTTAGTATTGCTGAGGTGCATTTTATGCCTGAAGGTGAGTATGATCACTCCCCAACTCTCTTGACAGTGTATCCTAGAATGGACTCAGGGAGGAAGCCATTCAAGTAGTATAATATGTGGAAGCTTTCTCCTCAGTATAACACTATTATTACTGAATGCTGGAGAGGTAGGGTAACTGGCATAAGGATGTATAGAGTCATAAGTAAGTTGAAAAAGGTGAAAAAGGAGCTGAAAGAGCTCAATAGACAGGGTTTTAATGATGTTCAAGCTGATGACACACAAGCTTATCATGCTATAATGGCAGCTCAGGAGCTTATGCACCAGAATCCTGGTGTTCTTGAGTATGCGTAAGTCGAACTTGAAGGCGTGCAATCCTATCACTTGAAGCACAAAGCCTATACAGAATTCTTGGGACAGAAAGCCAAGCTTGACTGGGTTAAAGCAGGGGATGAAAACACGGCACTCTTCCATCAGAGTATAAGAGCAAGGCAGGTGCAGAATCAAGTGTATGGTATAAGAGATATTAATGGAATTTGGCAAGATACTCGGGAGGGAGTTGAGAATGCTTTTCTCACATATTATAGCGATTACTTGGTACAACTCAGACAAACAGGAAGCATGTTTTACAGCAAATCATTCAAAGTGGTCCTGTCATCACAGAAGATCATAGGAATTTGCTAATGGCTCCTTTTACTGCAGATGATGTTAAGAATGCTTTGTTCTCCATCCCTGGAAACAAAGCACCAAGGCCTGATGGTTTTGGCTCTCAATTCTATAAAGATAACTGGGAGATGGTGGGGAGTGATGTTGTTGCTGCTATTCTTGACTTTTTCGGTCATAGGAAGCTTTTGAAGCAAGTAAACTCTACGGTCATCACACTTATACCCAAAAGTAATCGTACAATTTGGTGTGAGTGATTTTCGCCCTATTTCTTGCTGCAATACTCTTTATAAGTGTATTACTAAGCTAATATGCACCAGATTAAGACTTATTCTTCCTGATTTGGTGGCTGAGAACCAAAGAGGGTTTATTCAAGGCAGGTACATTGTTCACAACATAATGGTTGTGCAAGACATTGTCAAGCAATATGGTAGAAGTTCTGCTAAGCCAAGTTGTTTGATGAAGCTTGATCTCCAAAAGGCCTATGATACAGTGGATTGGTAGTTCCTTCATGAGATGCTTGTCCATTTGGGTTTTCCTTCTAGCTATGTGGAGCTGATAATGGAGTGTGTTACCACTCTTAAGTTCTCATTGATGATCAATGGTACAATGAGAGGGTACTTCAAGTCCACCAGAGGACTAATGCAGGGAGACCCAATGTCTCCCTTGCTCTTTGTCACCTGCATGGAATACCTTTCAAAGGTGCTCAAGTTGATGAGTGAGCTTGATTAGTTTAATTTTCATCCAAAGTGACATGCTCTCAAGTTAACCCACATGAGCTTTGCAGATGATTTAATTTAGTGCTGCAAGGGGGAGTTTCCTTCTATATATCTTATGCTGCAAGCTTTTAAGCTCTTTTCAGAAGCTTCACGGCTTAAAGCCAACATGATCAAGTCAGATATTTACTGCTGTGCAATGGATGAAAGTGATGTCCAGAGAATAGTTGCAGTTTCAGGTCTTAAAAGGAATTTTCTTCCTTTTAAGTACCTTGGTGTTCCCATATGCTCTAAGAGGATAAGTGATGCTCAATGTGAGATCTTGATTAAAAAACTGGTGGCTTGAATAAAAGTGTGGAGTTCTAAGAAGCTTTCATATATAGCTAGAGTGCAATTGATTAGTTTTGTGCTCATGAGTCTACATGTGTATTGGGCACATGTTTATATCCTTCCTAGGAAAGTTCTTCATGAAGTTGAAAAAGTGTGTAGGGCCTTCTTGTGGTCTGGTGATGCTTATAGCTCTAGAGTAGGCAATATAGCTTGGGAAAAGCTTTGCTGGGGGAAAGGTCACGGAGGCTTGGGGTTTAGGAATATCCATATATGGAACATTGCAAGTATGGGCAAGTATGTTTGGGCCTTGGCTACCAAACAAGACAATGTTTGGGCCTTGGCTACCAAACAAGACAATGTTTGGGTCAAGTGGATCCATTCTGTGTACTTAATAGATGAAGACTGGTGGGACTACAGCCCAAGACCAAGTGGGAGCTGGTACTGGAAAAAGATTTGTGCAACAAAACAAATTATGCAGCAACATTTCAGTAGAGCTGATTTTTATAACATGAGCAGTTACTCTGTGAAGCTGGTCTATCAGAGGATGCTTGGTGATCTTGAGCATGTTCACTGGGATCAGTTGGTCTGGAATAGACTGAATACTCCAATGCATAGGTTTATAGCATGCTTGGCTGTGCAAGCAAAGCTTTAAACTACTGAGAAGCTTGCAAGATTGGGAGTTACAAACTTTGATGCAGCGTTTAATCTGTAATTCTGCTATAGAGAGACATGATCACTTATTTTTTTAATGCTCTTTTAGTCAGAAATGTTTACAAGCTATTAAGGATTGGCTGAGTTGAATGCTCAGACTGATGATCTGCATAGATTAATGCAGTGGATTAAGCAGCACAGGGGATCTAAATTCAAGAAGAAGGTTTGGTCTGCTGGTATTGTAGCTGTCATTTACTTTATGTGGATGAGCAGGAATTCTGCCTTTTGGAATCAATTTATTCCTACTGTGGGTGCTACTATTAAAAGATTGAAACAGGTTGTTAGAGATAGATTTTTAGTGACTCTTCCTCATAAAATCTCTAGGATTGATTACAATTGGTTTATGAATTTGTAATTTTGCTGGTGGTGAAATTGCATAGATTGTTGTTGATGGGGTTGTAGGGAGGAGTCCAACCTAGTTGGTTTGCTCCCTCCTCCCCAGCTTAGGTTGTTGCCGTGTTTTTTATGTGAATATATATACTATACTTACTTAGCAAAAAAAAAAAAGCAAGCAAGATAAAATATTAAAATTTGCCTCATTTGATAAACTTTTTTAAAAGAAACTCATTTCATTTTCTCTCACGAAAGAACCAAAATTAGGTTCATTCTCTCATTAAAAAAACAAAAATTCTCTTTAAATCCAACTTTTTCTCTCAATTTCGTTTAGATTTTCTTCAATTTCTCGCTTCATTTCGTTTAATTTTTCACTCAATTTGTTCAATTTATTTTGATTTCTCACCAAAATTGACTCACAAATTTCTTATATATATTCTGGTAAAATCCTACAATTTCACGAAAAAAATGCAATATTCAATTTTCACAAGAGTTCAAATCGAATTGATTGAGAGAAAATCAAGCGAAGGAGGTACGATTCGTTGTTATTAATGGTGCTGGGTAATTGAATTTGCAGCAAAATAATAAGGGTTCTGTAGGTGTGATTTTATTTTCTCCTACCGCGGTGTGAGCGCGTATTTGACTACCCCATTGTTAAGGTTTTATTGAAAACGTTTGTATCGAAAGAAGTCGCCAACAAGTCTTTGAAGGAAGACTCATAAACGTAATTGGATATTGGGAAATCATAGGGACAAATTAGGGACTTATCCATTGTAGATTTCCCCATCCTGACTCCATAGATGGTCAGTGAACCACAGATTGAGTTTGGGGGTGAGGGTACGAACACGGTCATAATGAACCACATTCGCCCATTGCTGGCCTCAACTAAATATCGATACATGTCAATTTTTATGCAATAGAATAACCAAATAATATTTTTATGCACCCTACAAATATTTTAGTCTAGGTTGGTTCAGGAAACACATAAAAAACTATTTTTAGTGATATGTTATTAGGCAATCAAAATTACAAGAAACCTAACAGGTTGTCCAAATTAACAGATTAATATTAGAACAGTTCTTTAGGTCTTTGATTAACAATAATAACATGTGGGTGATAAAAATCATGCATAGCACAATCAGGCAAGCATGCAATAATATGAAAATAAATAAAAAAGAGAAATAAAAGGTTAGAATATACAAAAGAGAAGCTTTTATATTAAAGATCTACATTATGAAGGAAATCATTAGTAATATAAAAATAATAATTTTCTTCAAGGACCCTGAGGATAATACCGTGGCTTGGGTCTGCGAGATTGACAACCTTCGGGACGAGCAATCGTGAAGCTTGAAAGTCTGAATTTCTATGTATGTATGTATGTGTTTTTGTATTCGAATGTATGAGTTTTGTAGAGAGAATTCGTAAGGTATTCGTAATGTAAAATTCGAGTGTTAAGTGTTGAAAAAACCGTATTTTTATTCGAAAAATCGAAGCCTATTTATAGGAAAAACGGAACTGCGCTCCACGTGCCAACTGCGACAGGCGCAGGTGGTTGTGTGAGTCACAAACACACGTGTCAGACGTACATTGGTGCGCCTAACGCGGCATGACCAAAGATAAAATTAACAGTTTGTGCATTGCACATTGAAATGCGCGCGGCGCACAACTCTGTGTGACACATAGGTCTACGTGGCATTTCTGTGCGTTTGGCGCATGGCTGTGCGCTCAGCGCACCTCCTTGCTTTTGACATGTTTTGACAGTTTTTTGATAAAAACGCGTTTTAAAGATTTTATTTTATCCTTTTACTCCGAAAATTTGATTTTACGAGATAAAATCCGATTTTAATTATAAAAATATCTTTGAAAATATTTATTTTATTTAAATATAAAAATTTAATTATCAATGAATAATTAAATGGGCTTTTCAAAGAGTTGGGCTCGAAATACAATACGATTTTGGATCATTAAAATACGCTTTTAAAATAGTTTTGGCTCTTCGGACTGCTCTGCCCTTGGGCCGGACCAATTCAGACCACGGTATGTTTCATCATTGGGCCCTTAAATGGGGAGACACAATTATGTGTCTACAGGTTGCAACACTCAATTAAATTTTCTCAATTAATGGTGCAGTTTGTTCAAGTTGCAAATTACAGACATTACAAATGAGTTGCAGAAAATATGGTTCCACGATGTAACAAGGGTTTTGTCATGGCTAGAGTCTTAGAGAGAATGAGAGTGGAGAGAATGAAAGTCACACAATTGAGTACTCAACCTTTTGCAGCCGAAAAATTGAACAAATTTTAGTGATTTATTATCCTGTGAGATTTGAGTGGAAAGAAATGAGAGAATGAGATTTGAGAGGCAGACAAGGTGTAGCAAGCCAGCGAATCAAAGAATTTATTTTCTTCTTACAGGTAATTGGTTACCCGCTTACCAAAACAAACAGCTCATTACCTGACCCGGTTCTTGCCAATTTTTTGGGTCGGGTACCCGACCCATTAAAATTGATTTTTTTTTGTAAAACCTGGTTTTTTGTCGTGGATCGGCGGGTCAATGGGTCGGGTCAACCGGGTTGGGTGTTTATGAACACTCCTTCAAAGGCTTTTTATGTCGTTAAAGATTGAAAAACACATGAGATGGCATAAAGAGAGGCAAGTTGATAAGGACATATTAAGACACCTAGCTAATTCAATGGCGTGGAAGCACCTTAATGATATTATCCCGACTTGAAGGTTGATGCACGTAACGTGAGATTAGGTCTGTCATGTGATAGTTTCAATCTTAGTGAACATTTAGGCACCAAGCATAGTATATGGCCAGTGTTTTTGGTGCCGTATAATCTCCCACCATGAATGTGCATGGGAAGCCCATACGTACATAACGTTATCACTCTTGATTCCTGGTCCAAAGTCCCCTAGAAATGATATTGATGTGTTCTTAGAACCATTGATTGAAGAACTTACAGAGTTGTGGGAGGTTGGGGTGGAAACTTATGATTCATATAGTCGCCAAAAGTTTAATATGAAGGCAGTTTTATTGTGGACAATGAGTAATTTTCCTGCTTATGGGAATTTATACGGTTGGAGTACTTGTGGTAATTAAACTTTCTTGCCCATCATGTCATAAGGATATGTGACGTTCATCATATAATTTCATGCTAAAAGGTGTGTTGTGAATGATATCATGAATGCAAATCCGATGGTTATACTATATTGATGACTTATGATTATATGATTTATTGGTGTTGTTCAGAAATATAAATATATGCAAATTTGTAAAAGTGGATGGTTCTGCTGGCTTGGCGTTATAAACTGAACTGGCAAATGGGTAAGTTACAAGTGGAGGAATTCTGTTTGCGATATACAAATGAACACGGACCAAAACGGTCATATGATAATGTTAATGCTCTGTCCAAAAACTATACTTGCCAATGAACTACGCTCATGCAAATGGTCCTTGTCAGCAGACTATTCAACGATAACGTTTTCTGATAGTATTTCCGAACAAGTACCAATGTGATGTGATATATGCCTGCGCGTAAAAATGTTTACGATCTAAAACCATTTTTATGGGCTAAAGTGAAGTTACTGAGTTTTCAACTCATTTCAGGTTATTTTTTGTGTTTTCCCTTTTCTATTTTTTTATGAAATTATTCAAGTATTATGAAGATAGCGCAGGATCAGTTATGTCAGGGATGCTTCGAAAATATTAAGTTGAAGTGACTTGGTATATATAATTGGGATATTTAGAATACTTTGTATTAAGGGTAACCATTACTATCTTTAGACGAGCATTTGTATGTTTAAAAGATCATTTTAGGCCATTATATTAACAATGGGCCCTAACCCATAGGCTTAAGTTATGATTCCGCTGCTGATCAAGGTTATGCATTTCCGGGATGTTACAATTATAATCTTTAAATTTCTTAGTAATATGCAAATTGTGGTGTTGTCTAGTGAATCTCTAATGTGAGTAGTGCATTTTTTTCGAATCCTGACATTGAATTACAATGAATTATTAGTTCACCTTCATACTTCATAAGAGAATTCCTTTAAAAACAAAGCTCTCATGTGTGTTGATTATAGCTAAAGATATAGGCTACAAGCCTACAACATATTTATAGGCTTATGACATTTTAATAACAAAATGAAAGGCAGATAATATAAGTAGACAATTGTAATTGAGCTTTTGAACCTTCAATGGAGTGAACAATGGAGAAACAAAGGACAGAGAAATAGAAGAGGGAAGAGACTGAGGAGAGAGAATCAGGAAAGTTCATGTGGTAATATTAGAGGAAAGAACAAGTTGATTAAAAGGTTTTTTTGTTGGAAATTTGTAATTTGTGTTTACAATTATGTATTTAATGTTTAGAAATTCCATCAATGGGTTATTATTAAAATGGGTATAAAATTAAACCAAATCCAAGTTCAAATATTTTAGATTACCAAACAGTTGAATTTGGTCAAATCTATCATTTGAACGAAATCATCATCCCAAACTGTCCATTAACTAAAGTCAATTTGAATCCAAGGTTATCGCGAAGGGGAACCTAATGATACTTGAGTTAGTAGGAACTTTTTCGCTACCCAATGTTATCGCAAAATTATGCTACCCCTGACCTGAAATCTTGGCTCTATGACTTTCCTTTCTTGGATTCATATTCATCTGGATTTTAAGTATGGGGGTGAAACATGCTTGAACAAAATAGCTGGTCAAATCGGTAAGCCCCCTAAGGTGGATCAAGCATAAAAGGGAGAAGTTATAATATGCTAGGATGATGAAGTCTAGACCAGCAGCTGTCAAATCAAATTTCATTTATAAATGAAAATGATAAATTGGTCCCTATGCAGCTAAAATATGAATGGAAACCTGTTACATGTACTAGTTGTAAAGGAATGGGACATGAAGTTGTTGAATGTGTTAAGCCTGTGATTAGGCAAGAGTGGAGGCCTAAACATGGGTTATTCCTAGGGAAAATTTTATTGTTGGAAATATAACTGCAAAGGAGAAGATCAAGGAAAGTGTCACTAAATTTCAAGTAGTGATAAATCCTGCTAGGAGGATCTTGGCAAGCCCACCTCCTTTTGAAACACAGAACAATTACACAGTGCTGCAAGATCAAGGAAATGAGGTAGTGGTGGGTCAAGTACATTGTTCATAGGATGGAAGTAAGGAGACATGAGGTGGCCAAATGATAGTTGGAAATGTTAGGGTGATCAATAGCTAACAGAATTAGAAGGATGTGAAGAAGTTCATTAGTATGAGATCTGTTAGGTTGATTGGTCTCCTTGAGACCAAGGTAAAGGCAGTAAACATGGGATATCTTTACTAAAATTTGTTCGCTTTGTGGTGTTTTACAAACTCCTCGTTTCATAATGGAGGAAGGACTGTGTTAGCTTAAAACCCAAGAAGTTTTAATGTGAGAATTCTCTATAGCTCTAGTTGGATCATTAATTGTAATGTTGCACCTGTAAGTGGTGGTAGTAGCTTCTTTTGCTCTTTTCACTAAGAATTTAACGCTTTTATTGAAAGGGGTTGGCTTGGTTGGACGTTCAAGAGTTGGTTGTGCAAATTCATGGTCCTTAGCTGATTGTCGGTGACTTCAATTGTGTAATGAAGCCAGAGAAAAGAATTGGCTCTATAGTGAGACCTCAAGAGGTAGCTGGTCTTCAGAGTTGTATGAACAACTGTGGAATGCGGGATATGAATAGCACTGGTTTTTTCGTGTACCTTTAATAATAAGTAGTAGGGGGACAGCGGGGTTCTCTGTAAACTTGATAAAGCAATGATAAATCAAGCATGGCTTGATACATATCCTAGTGTAGCAGCACAATTTTTACCTGAAGGAGAGTTTGAACACTAACCTATTTGTAGATCACGGTATAATTGATCACGGCTATGCAAACATCCTTTTAGAAATTTCACCATGTGGAGTTCTTCTCCTTAATTTAGATCTCTTATAGATGATGCCTTGAAAACTGAGGTGAATGGATGCCTAATGTGTAGAATAGTGAGCAAGATGAAGTTGATGAAAAAAAGCCTTAAGGAATCTGAGTGATATGGGGTTCTCTGATATGCAGAATAAAGATATTGTTGCTCATAAGAAGCTCATTTAATAACAAAAAAAGTTATTGAAGATGCATAAGGACCTTGATTTGAGGAAGATGGAATATATGGCTGTTGAGGAATACAAAAAAACTCATGAAATGTACCTATCCTACTTAGCTCAAAAGGCTAAAATGAGCTGGTGTCAAGATGGGGATGACAACTCTACTCTGTTCCACCAATCTATTAAAATTAGGAGAATTCAAAACATTGTTTATGTTATAAATGACATGGAAGGAAAATGGCATGACAATGTTAATGGGATTAATGAAGCTTTCTTGCAATACTATCAGTTGTTGGGACTCCTCTAGAAAATAGGGTGAAGGTAAAGGATTGTGTCATTTAAATGGGGCCAGTTTTAAATGAGGATCATATTCAAGTCCTAAGCAAACCTTATACAGTAGTAGAGGTGAAGCATGCTCTATTTTCTATCCTATGAGAGAAAGCACCATGTCTGATGGATATGACTCTCATTTTTTTAGAGAAACCTGGGAGATCATTGGTATGGAGGTAACTCATGCTATTTTGGATTTCTTTGAATCTGGTAAATTGCTTAGAGAGATTAATGCAACTATATTAACTCTTGTTCCTAAAGTAGCTTGTCCTAACTCTATTATGAAGCTTGATATGAAAAAAACTTATGATACAATTGATTGGGATTTCTTGCAAGAAATGATGCATGATCTCAAGTTCCGTGCAAAGTTCATTCATCTGGTCATGATGTGTGTCAAAACTCCAAGATTTACTTTGATGATTAACGGTTCACTCCATGGTTTCTTTGTTTCCAAGAGAGGGCTCAAGTAGGGGGATCTTATTTGTCCCTTGATCTTTGTGATTTGCATGAAGTATCTTTCCAGGATTATGAAGAAAGTTACAAAACATCAAAGGTTTAGCTATCATCCAAGATGCAAGAAAATTAAGATGAATCATCTTGTTTTTGCAGATGATGTTATATTATGTTGTGGTGGTAACTTTCTTGATGTACATATCATGTTGCAAGCCTTTCAAATGTTCTCTGATTCTTCCGAGAAAAGATGAGCAGAAATCAAACATCTACACAGCTGCCATGGAGTATGTTGAAATTCAGAGAATCAAATATGCCTCTGGTTCAAGCATAGGAAATTGCCTTTCAAGTACCTTGAGGTACCTATATGTGCAAAAAAAATTCCATAACAGAATATGGTGCAATTGTGGAAAAAAATGGAAGCTAGAATCAAAGTATGAAGCAGTAAGAATCTGTAATATTCCGAAACTTTAAACTTGTTTAATTAAGTAATTAAGAAGGTTAACTTGTTGTTTAATAATAATTAGCTAAATAAGTGTATTTAAGAACCTAAGTCATTAAAAAGAAACTAAATTAATCAAGTGTGAGATTAGCAATAACATGTATGAATTGGAGAAGGATAGGAGTTAGCTCAAGTGGATAGAGCACTCCCCCTTGGCCCCTGAGGTCAGGGGTTCGATCCTTATCCCCAGCATTATGCTGGGGTGTTCCTTTAGCATGCTATGCATGCCTTACCAACCAATGTGTTGGTGTTTCCTCTGAGCTAGTAGCCTTGTAGGGGTTAGCCCTGGGGCGACTTAATCTCCTAAAAAAAAAAAAAAAAAAAATGTATGAATTGGAGTGATAAAATAAAACAATACAAGAAAATTTCCCCCAAAACCCGCGGCATCCCCCCCGGCTTTCTTCTCTCCTCTCTCTTCTTCCACCTTAGAGCCCAAGCTCCTTGTCTCCTACCCGTTCTTTGCCTCAAAGCTCCCTTGTTGCCCAAGGTCTCAATTCACAAATCATCTTCCATCTCTACTCGACCTTGTTCCCTAAATGCCACCCGTGCACTACCTGCGGTGCGCCTCCCGGACCACCTTATCCCCGTCGGTGCTTCGCCTTCCTTCAACCACCACGGCCCCATTGCTCTTCCTCTCCTCGTTGTTTTGTTTTCTCCTCTATTCGGCCTGCGTGTCGCCCTTTATTCTTGCTCACGCCGGCGTTCACGCCACCGCCTCACTTGCCTCCTTTTCCCCCTCTGTTCTTCGTTGCTCCTTGAGCAAAGGTATGAGTTCATACCTTTTAATTTGATTTGATATTAGTTAATAATAAAGCCCATATACCCTTTCTTGATTAGTTTTATTTTTGGGCCTAAAAGCGATTTGCCTAATTAAGGTACTTAGTTTAATTTGTGTTTAACTCAATGGGCTAATAGAGACTAAACTGATTTAGTTAGATTTAGATTGAGCCACGCACTTAGTTTAACTCCTTTTGTATGGATTAATCTTACTCAAAAACTAATTTGATTTGTTATGATAAACTAATTATTCACTTAGTTTAATCGTCTGAATGTTATGAACGAGTAGTAGCAATAGTTGAGTTTGTACAAATACCTTTTTATGCTAATTTGTTTAATTCATTTTAATTCATTAGTTAACTAGCTTGTTAGTTTCTAGATTTTACGACAATATTGCGGTCAGTGGCGGAGCCACGTTGTGTTATGGTGGGTCACGTGACCCACCATTATTTTTTCAAAAAATGAAGCAGTTTTTATAAAAAAAAAAAAGAAAAAAACAAATAAACAAACAAAGTTGCAGGTAGGCAGAAACAAAGTACACGCTAAGTCTCTCTTCTCTCCTCTCTTCATTTTCCCCCCTCTCTGAATCTCTCTCCTCTCTCCTCTCTCCTCTCTCCTCTCTCTTCTGTCCTCTGTTGGTGTCAGGCAGAAACAAAGTACACGCTAAGTCTTCAATTTAAAAGAAGCAGGGAAAACTCTGAAGTCCGCAATTGTCGTCAACTTGTAGCAAGAATGATCAAGTGTACATAACTGTCCAAGATATGACGTATATCATAGTATATTTTGTAGGTAATACACAGACTAAGAAAAATAGCTGGTTATGTTAAAGGGTTTTGAGTTTTGACACGCAACTGATCGCACATGGTGTTGTAAATCCGTGTATTTTTTACATTGGTGGCACAGCAAGGTTCTAGTCTCATAGCTGATGTTAGGCAACAAACGGTATATATACTTGTGATTTTTGGTAATCTCGATTACGCTTCATACTAGTATAGAGTACCATAAAAAAAAAAGTCTTCAATTTAAACCTTCGCATCAGAAATTTCACATAGGTTTGACAAATTGAATTGTTGTATCTAATCGGAAATTTCGGTTAATTAGATACATAATGTTGGTTGTTTGTTTGAATTCGCCTTGTTTTAGGATTTTTAGAATTGGACCAATCAATTATCATGTGAAGTTTTCGGAGAGGCTATGAATGAGCCTTTGGTTTTATGTGTTTAATGTGTTGGTGGAATTAGTTGGCAACCGAATATCTCAAGTTTTTTACCTAAAACCACACCAATACCTGTATTTTATTGTAATATGAACTGTTATTAGTCATGAAATGATTTTATTTCAAGTAGTTTTTTATTAAATTCATGGATTATCCCGTTATGGGTGTGCGTATCCGAACCCGTACCCGTATCCGTCTCTGTGCAACCTAGTCGGTAGTGACCCACCATTCATAAATTCCTGGATCCGCCACTGATTGCGGTTATAAGTATGATAATTTTCGGATAACTGGAATAATGTAAAAAATCATTCTAGTTTAGCAATAATCACGCTTAATCGTATTTATGAAGTAAACGAGTAATTTGATAGCTTAATAAATTATCAATCGTTAGTTTAAATTTATAAATCATATTAAAGATTGAGGAAGATGATATCGTTATAGTATTAATTATGTTAAAATTTACTACATCTGTTTTTTTTAGTTGCAACATTTGATTATTTTAATAAACTCACCAAAAAGTCAAATATTGCAACTAAAAAAACAGAGCAAGTATATAGTAGCAAGTAATTAAAGAATGTAATAGTTTTGAAGACCTTATTTGCAAGTCATTAAACATGAATTATGAATAAAGATTATTATTGTAGGCGTGGATTTTATCCCTTTAAGCCTACACGCGGTGTGAACGCGTTTATTTGACTACCCCATTGTTAAGGTTTTATTTGAAATTCATTTTGAAGTCGCCAACAATTCTTTAAAGGAAGAATCATAAACCTAATTGGATATTGAAACGGTAGGGACATCCTAGGGACTTATCCAATGTAGATTTCCCCGTCTAGACTCCATATATGGTCAGGAACCAAAAATTGAGTTCGGGGGTGAGGGTACATTATAGTCAGAAACTATATTGCTTATTGCTGGCCTCTACTAAATACCGATTAACAACAGATTTTATGCAAAAGAATAATCAAATAACGTTTTAAAGCACCCTAAAAATAATTAATCTAGATCGGTTCAGGAAACACACAAAAAGACTAATTATTTAGTGACTAGTTATTATGCAATCATATTACAAGGTTCCTAATAGGTTGTCCCAATTATCTGAATTAATTAGAACAATTCTATAGGTCTTATTTAGCAATAATAACATGTGGGCGATAAAAGCATGCAGGACAATCATAATAACATGAATAATAAATAAAAAACAAGAAAAGAAAATAATGCAGGGAGTTAGTATAATATATACAATACTTACCGTCGCAGGGACGAGTTAACTGTGAGAGTTTGAAGCTTGAATATTTTCATTAACGTAAGCTATGTATATATATACAACCTAGAAGGTATAGAAGATAACTATAGTAGGTTACAAAGGATAGCTACAGAAGTTTACAAGAGATAACAACGTTTGACTCTAAAACCTATCTGGAGTAAACAAACTGAGATATGTTAGTCTAACAACCTTTATGATATTATTATCTACAGCTACATACAATGATAAGAAGATAAAGATAACTAAGAGATAACTAAGTATCATTTATCTTCAATATTCCCCCGCAAGATGGACGGTCGGTTAAGAAGGCCAATCTTGGAGAGCAAGACATCCAACCGTGGTCGAGACAACGGTTTAGTGAGGAAGTCAGCTAGCTGATCTCCCGTAGGGACATGAGTGACACGAAGTGTGCCATTTTGTACCTATTCGCGAATGAAGTGAAAGGCAAGAGCAAGATGTTTCATCTTGGAGTGGAAAACTGGATTGGCGCTCAAATGTGTGGCACTCAAATTGTCACAATAAATCACAGGAATGTAAGAAGCAGTGAGACCCAATTCAGTGAGTAAATTGCGAACCCACATGATCTCTGCAGTAGTGGAGGCAACAGCTCGATACTCGGCCTCAGTGGAGGAACGAGCAAGTGATTTTTGCTTCTTAGAGCACCAAGTGAGAGGAGTGCGGCCGAGAAACACAACATGGCCCATAGTTGATATATAGTCATCTTTATCTCCCGCCCAATCGGCATCGGAAAACGCATGAAGCCGCAAAGGAGAGTCACGATATATAGTGATACCTTTGTCAAATGTACCGCAAAGATAGCGCATGAGCCGTTTTAATGCAGCCCAGTGATCAGTGGTGGGACGTTGGAGATATTGAGACAACCTATTGACCGCAAATGCGACATCTGGGCGAGTCAACGTGAGGTATTGCAGACCTCCAATAGCTGCTCTATAATCTTTGGGAGCTTCTAGTGGAGTGCCGGACATAGCAGAGAGGGTAGTGGAGACAACCATAGGAGTCGGAGCCGGTTTGGCATCACTCATACCCATACGATCAAGAAGATCGAGCATATATTTGCGTTGGCTTAAGAAAAGACCTTGTGCTATAGGTACAACTTCAACACCTAAAAAATAAGACAATGAACCAAGATCTTTTAAAGCAAATCATAGCCAAGGTATCAATAAAATGATTGAGTCGTTGAGCATCCGGGCCGGTGGCGATAATGTCATCCACATACACTATGAGATAGATAGGTTGTGGACGTGAAAAAATAAATAAAGAAGTATCCGGAAGTGGCACGTTTGAACCCCCAAACCGATGAGAAAGTTCGTAAGTTCGGTATACCAAGCTCGGGGAGCTTGTTTCAAGCCGTAAATGGCTTTCTTCAATTTGCATACATGAGTAGGAAAAGTAGTATCAATGAATCCCGGAGGTTGTGCCATGAAAACTTCCCTCATGAAGTGTTCCCCCGCAAAAAGCGTTATTAATATCCAATTGGCGAAGGTGCCAACCATTGGTGGTAGCAAGACATAGCAAGGTACGGATGGTAGCCGGGCGAACAACCGGGCTAAACGTCTCGGTATAATCGACGGGACGTTGTTGAAATCCCTTGGCAACAAGGCGGGCTTTATACCGCTCAATAGAACCATCCGAGCAATACTTAATACGAAAAACCCATTTGCATTGCACAAGGTTATGAGATGAAGCGGCAGGGACGAGGTCCCAAGTGCCAAGATTGCGGAGCGCGGCAATTTCGGACTCCATAGCTAGTTTCCAGTGAGGGTCCTTGAGGGCTTGGGTATAGGTTTTGGGTTCAAGGGATGGGGAGTTTAGGGTAGTGGGGTAGGCATATTTTGGGTTAGGTTTGGAGATGTTGTTTTTGGAGCGTGTGATAATACCGTGGGAAGGAGTGGGCATTGGTGCAGATGGGTGGGTTAGGGAGGCGGCAGAGGAGAGAGGAGGGACTCGAGGCGGGGTTGGAGGTGGTGAAGGAAGTAGTAGAGGAGGGAGGGTTGGCAGCAGGGGGTTGAGAGGGAGAGGGGGGTGACGAGCGAGAGGAGGGAGGCGAGGAAAATAGAGACGAGGCTGAAGAGGAGGGCACACAAGAGGGCGAAGGGGGAGGAGAGGCAGGGGGTGTGGAAGGCGAGGTGGGACGAACTGGGGTAGGCGAGGCAGAGGTGGTGGGCTGGGTGACGAGGGGCAGCACGAGAGGTGCCACATACCAAGCATCGAGAGAGTACAACGAGGGTGATGGGGGTTGTGAGGTGAGGCGAGTGTAGGGAAAATCATGTTCAACAAACTTGACGTGTCTAGAAGTGTAGATTCGATTGGTGAGAGGCTCAAGACAATGATATGCGCTTTGGGTTTTAGAATATCCAATGAAAATACATGGTTTGGATTTAGGATCAAGTTTGTGGGTGGTGTATGGTTTAAGCCATGGATAACATAGGCACCCAAAACTACGAAGTTTAAGGTAGTTGGGAGGAATGTGAAAGAGAGTATGATACGGGGATTTTCCATCAAGAGTGGGAGTAGGGAGCCGATTGATAAGATACGCGGCTGTGGTGAGAGCATAGGACCAAAAAGAGAGAGGAAGATTAGCATGAGAGAGGAGAGAGAGTCCAGTCTCTACTATATGTCTATGACGGCGTTCAGCAAACCCATTGTGCTCGGGTGTGTGAGGAGGAGATGTGAGATGGGAAACGCCATCAATGGTGAGATAAGTGGATAAAGTTTGATATTCCCCCCCATTGTCCGAGTAAAGAATTTTAAGTGATTTCTCAAAATATTTCTCAACTAGAGCTTTAAAGCGAATGAAAACGGGAGCCGTGTCAGATTTCTTTTTGAGTGGATAAAACCAGATGTATTTGGTGAAATGATCAACAAAAATAACATAATATTTATATCCATCAATAGAGTAGACAGGGGATGTCCACAAGTCAGTGTAAACAAGCTCAAGTGGAGAATGTGAAGTTAATGTAGATTGAGAAAAAGGGAGTTTATGACTCTTATTACATTGACAAGCATTGCAATTAAAACTAATAGTACTAGGAACATGAATAGAAAACTCGGAATTTATTTGACGAAGAGTTGCTAAGGAGGGATGGCCCAAGCGATGATGCCAAGCATGAGCCGAAGTGTGAGTAGTAGTGAGGGCGAGGATGGAGTTGGTGGTGGGAAGTTCATAAACCCCATTGCTAGAAGGCCCTTGGAAGATTAGAGTCCCCGTTTGGCGATCCATCATAACAAAAGAAGAGGAAGAAAATTCAATTAGAACATCATTGTCATGGCATAGTTTAGATATTGAAATAAGATTACGAGACATAGTTGGAGCACATAGAACATTAGAGAGTGTAAGAGATTTATGAGAGGTAGAGATAGAGGAGGAGCCTAGATGAGAAATATGAATACCCATACCATTACCAATGATGATTTCGTCGGAGCCGTCATAGGGGTGGTGGAGAGATAGATTGGCTAAGTCATTTGTGACATGATGGGAAGCCCCTGAGTCAAGTAACCAAGGAGAGGAGGGGTTGGGAGGGGGTACAGTAGCCGTATTGGCGTGAGGGAAAGAGTTGGTCGAAGGTGGGAGAGTGGGACGAGCCTGAGGGAAGCGTTCTTGGAAGGCTTGGCATTTATAGAGGGAGTGCCCAGGAGTATGGCACCACTGACACTTACCTTGGTAGCCTTGCCCCCGAGTTTGGATGGGTTTCTTGGAGGTGTGGTGCTGCGGTTTGGAGTAGGTGTTGCGGGGAGGGGGAGGGGAGGTGTCATGAGAGCGAGGTGCAGTGGAGGTGGAGGAGGACGGGCGGGTGGTGGCAGCAAGGGCGGTGACAGGAAGAGTGGTGGGAGCAGGAGTGGTGGAGTTGGTTAAAGCGACCTCACGGACCCAAAGCTTTTCGTGGAGTTCATCGAAAGTGATCAAGGTGTCACGCGCATTGACAGCTTCAACAACAGCAGAAAAATTAGGATCTTGGAGTCCCTCAAGTACACGCTCAATAAGATCCTCTGGAGAAACGGGCTCACCTAAGATAGCGAGGTGATCGGCACAAATCCGAATGGCATTCATGTACTCAGGGATAGTACGTGAGCCTTTGGTAATGTTTCGGAAGTTAGCTTTAAGAAGCTTGGCATGACCGCGAGAGTTGCGGGCAAAAGTGTGAGCGAGTATATCCCAAGCCTCCTTAGAGGTTGAGGCTCTAGAAACAAGGGGGACGATGGAGGGGTCAAGGGTGCCAATGAGAGCACCAAACAACAGCTTGTCTTGACGGGTCCAGGTTGTATATTTTGGGTTAGGAGTAGTGAGGGTGGTGTTTGCGGAAGTGGTGGTGGTGTGGGTGGGAGGAGGAGAATGCGAGCCATCAAGGAAATGGTAGAGACCATAGCCAACAAGAAGAGCATGAAGTTGGAGTTTCCAGGTGAGATAATTAGTTGTGGTGAGTTTGATGACATTGGTGAGAGTAACAACGACGAGAGGGTGAGTCGGTTCGGCGTCGTTAGGAATAGTAGTGTTGGTCATGGCTAGGGAGGCTTGAAGGTGCCGAAATTTTTTTAAAGGTGTATAGGATAGAACCGCTCTGATACCATGTGAGAGTTTGAAGCTTGAATATTTTCATTAACGTAAGCTATGTATATATATACAACCTAGAAGGTATAGAAGATAACTATAGTAGGTTACAAAGGATAGCTACAGAAGTTTACAAGAGATAACAACGTTTGACTCTAAAACCTATCTGGAGTAAAAAAACTGAGATATGTTAGTCTAACAACCTTTATGATATTATTATCTACAGCTACATACAATGATAAGAAGATAAAGATAACTAAGAGATAACTAAGTATCATTTATCTTCAATATTAACAATCTACATTATGAATAGAATGTTAGTAACTTCAAGAAAATAATAAAAATAAATAAAGAAAATAAAGAAAGATGGTTAATTTATTTGACCCTCAGAAATTATACCACCGTCCGGGATCGTTGATTTATACGGATCTTGGAAAATTGAATCATTGAACGAGTCTTAAAAAATAGTTGCTTTGTGTTATGTTTAAAGTCGGGCGTGAATATATGGTTTAGGGGAGATGATGATGCATGTTTGATGATGAAAGCGAGGTGATGATGATGATCAAGGTGATGAATCAGGAGGAATGAAGGTGCTAGATTGTTTGATGATTTCGCAGTGTTGTGCGTGTGATTTATTGTATTGAATGATTTGAGTGTATTAGGATCATGATGTGTATGATGATTATGTACGAAATCAGGTGGTAGTGGATGAATATTGGAGGATGACGATGTGCGGCTTGTTAGATGTAGGTGTAGTATGATGATGGAGTAATATGTTAGGGGCGTAGGATTTAGGTGGCAGGTGTCAATGGATTTGTGAGATGAGTGGTACAATTATGGTGTTAGGTGCTGTAGGTGTCGAGAGGTTTTGGGTGAGCCGTGGGTTATGAGTGATCTGTGAGATTTATGAGTGAGCCGTGAGATTATAAGAGGAGATCTGAATTGTTAGGAGGAAGAAGGTAATATATGGTGAAGGTTTAAGTAGTTGGGTTGCAATAGGTTTTTGAAAGATAGTAGGTCTCTAAAAAAACTTTTATTAAAAAGATTTTAGAAAAGAGTTAGATAAAAGATATTTAAAAACACTTTGGGAAAAAGATGATTTTTTTATAAAAAGATATTTTTACAAACAAAACTAATTAATATAATTAATTAATTCTATTAATTAAATTAGGCTTGAAAAGGGGTTTTTTTTAAAAAAAATTGGGCTTTCATAAAAACTAGTTTTAAAAGGTTTCGAAGATGGGCTGTTTTAAAAACGTTTTAGAAAGTGGGCTTAGTAAAACTATTTATAAGAAAGGTTTCCGGAAATGGGTTAATAAAATGAGTTAGAAAATGGTTTTGGACTTAAAATATTTTATTTTAGACTCGTTCTTTATTCTTTCCTCGATCCGGACCAATTGGAGCGGGGTATTGGTCATCATAGGGTACTAAATGGGGAGACACGATTATGTGTCTACAGAAGCCCCACTTTACTGAGGTTTGTAAAACCGAAAGTCAAAGTATACGTGTCGGGACGGAGAACGATTCTAGATGCTCTGCAATCCCAAATCACTCTTTTACGCCAGTACCAGCAAAATAAATAAAAGCTTCAGGAACAGACATGTGTGAAACATATTTGCAAAATAATTAAAAATTTGCAAAAATGAGATGATATGTGGAATCATGAGCTATTCTGGTCCGACTCATATCGGGGTAGAGCTATTATGGTCCGGCTCATGTCGGGGTAGAGCTATTATAGTCCCGCTCCAGGGTGTTGATGATGATGTGTAGAGCTATTATGATCCGGCTCACGTCGAGATAGAGCTATTATGGTCCCTCTCCAGGGTACTGATGATGTGTTGAGCTATTATGGTCCGGCTCACGTCGGGATAGAGCTATTATGGTCCCGCTCTAGGGTATTGATGATGTGTAGAGCTATTATGGTCCGGCTCACATCAGGATATAACCATTATGGTCCCGCTCTAGGGTATTGATGATTTATAGAACTATTATGGTCCGGCTCACGTCGGGGTAGAGCTATTATGGTCCCGCTCCAGGGTATTGATGATGTGTAGAGCTATTATGGTCCCGCTCCAGGGTATTGATGATGTGTAGAGCTATTATGGCCCGGCTCACGTCGGGGTAGAGCTATTATGGTCCCGCTCAAGGGTATTGATGATGTAACGCAGACCCAGTGCTTGATTTGCCCACTGGTTTGATTTATTTTGGTCCACAGACCCAGCACTGGATTTCCCCGATG
Organism: Beta corolliflora; assembly: GCA_947648045.1. Lineage (NCBI taxonomy): Eukaryota > Viridiplantae > Streptophyta > Magnoliopsida > Caryophyllales > Amaranthaceae > Beta > Beta corolliflora. The sequence goes on from CANSZD010001751.1 coordinate 86,192, forward strand.
TTTTGAAGTTAGTATTGAGTATTACGTGTTGGAAGAATGACAAAATTGTATTTTTGTTGCGGATTTGAAAATCCATTAGTTGGTCGCGCGCGATGTCGTAACGAACATTTGAAATCATTTGGAATTAAGCGTGTAGGCTCCACCTGGCTAAGAAACCCCCAAGCATGCTGTACATGACCATGCGCCAGACGCACAGGCCTACGCTTGGCGCTATATGCTGCGCTGGACGCAGTGCATAAGAAGTCGAGCATGTGGCCCACATAGCTAGGAAGCCCCCAAGCGCGTTGTACAGGGTTGTGCGCCAGACGCACAGGCCTGCGCTTGGCGTGGTATGCTGCGCTGGACGCAGTTTGCTGCATGTTGCACAGCGTTGTCGGTGTGCTAGACGCACCTTGTATATAGCGCTTGTCTTCTGTTGTTAATTGTAATGGTCCGCAAATCTTGGCAAAATATAACTCGTATAGAGTCGTTTAATGTTGGGTACCTGTGAATACAAATAACACACAGATATACAGACAAACAACTAGGAGACATGCATGTGTCCCGTGATGTGGGTGCTAGTGTATGAATAGGAAAAGATTTAACCTATAAAGAGTGACCTCTAATACTCTAGACTTAAAGGTGCTATCGTGTGTGCATACGTGTGTGTGTGTGTGTGTGACTCGATGATTGATGCTAGGATCCTATGGTTAAGGACGACGGATGCAATGCTTGACACAATGTTTGGACGATGCAGATATGTAATGCAAATGCATAGATATGACACTAATGCAGAGATATGACACTAATGGAGATGATATGACACTAATGTAGAGATGTGGCACTACTGCAGATGATACAATATGATGCTTTGATCGTTCCATTAGAAGCTCAAATTTTCGTTTAGAAAACTTGTTTTTGAAAGAGGAGGAATAGGAAGCCCCCAAGGATGATCCACGTAAGTTATGTTTGATTTGAAATGCGTTGTAGTTGTTATGAGCCTAAGTGAGCCCACAAAAAAGTTAGGATTTCGTATGGGTCTGGAGCCCACAATCTTTTGTATTGACTCGTAATGAAGTCCTTTTCAAGGTACACATGAAGCGTAATGATCTTCTATGTAGCCAATGGATTATATGTTCGATTTGGAATACGTTATAGAACGAGCTTTTGTAGCGTTTGAGTTGTATATGCTTCGAGTTTTGTATGCCAAGGGCCTAAGTGAGCCCATAAATAAATGTGATGTTGTATCCGTGTGGGTTTTAAAACCCAAGATGTCATGTATGGACTCGTAATGAAGTCCTTATTCCGATAGGCCTGTACTTGGAGCCTATGATTTTCTGTGTGGAATAGTGATGAACCCCCAGTAAGATGGAGTTTATAAAGTACTCAGCTTGATTGCTTGATTTTGAAGATATCTCGTCACGCTTAGCGGAAGTTTCGACCAAAGATTCCATATAGGGTTCCTAAGGTGATAAAGACAAGAAAGGCCAACGAAAGGAACACTCAAGGCATGAGGCGTGGTCATAGTGCTGAGTGTTGAAAGGTTATGCTAAGGTTGGTTTAGAAGCGATAATGCGGCTTAGAAAAAGGAAGTGATTAGAATAAGAAAAGGCAGAGTCATAATGAATCGACTCACGCAATGAGGTAGGCCAACAATGCAGGTTTGGATCCCAGTCTATACTCTAAGGGTAGGGATGAGCATTTAAAATTCAGGATTTGGGAGATCGAGTTTTTCTCATTGGCCTAGGCGAGCCTTTGAAAATATTTTGAATTAAAATGGTCGGGCCTCAAAAGAGGTTGTCTATGTATCCTTGATGGAATCAGGCCAGTCGTAGCTCTTAACATTATAATTGGTGGCCGAGCATTTTGCTTTGGAGCCATTTGCAATGAATTACGCATTGATTTGGAAGAGGTCTTTGGCAAGAGTGGATAATAATGTTGGTTTGGTTTAAAGCGGTCGGACCTCAGGGTGAGGTTTCCTACGTATCTTTAGCAGAATCAGACCATTCGTAGTTCAAGCTAGTGAATGAGAAGGTGCCCTGACTTTTGCCTAAGTCGCCCTTAATGGTTTTCGACCTAGCGGGCTTTGGTTTGTCTTTTGTGGCTTATTGGGATACAATATGCATGGTGGTCAGTTGTTTATGAGAAGGTTTATCAGAAGTATGCTTTGGCTTGTAAAGATTTTTTATTGTGGAGGTCAAGGCCGATTGGTTAAAGTTGAAGGTTTGAGTTAAAGGTTGAAGGTTTTGAAAGAAGTACATTTGACATAGCTATTGATAGGCTTATTTGCAACACTTCCTCTTTTTTTATATTTGATATTTTGCATTTTTTTTTGTTCATCATTTTTGCTTTTTCGCTTTTAAATTTTTTCTTGCTTTGATTTTTTTTTCATGTTGCTCTCTTTTTTGCTTACGCTTTACATTGAATTGTTGTCAAGTGTACTTCCTATGAGGTAGGTTAAAGGGAGAGGGGTGTTATGCATTTAGGTTGAAATGGAGGAATATTTGTGGGGAAGGGGAGGAATGCCTCTTTTATATATGCCATGTTTATTGCCTTTATTAGAATAGTCATGAGAATTAGAAATTCATTTTCTTTTAAGGCGACAATCGTGATTTCCATTAATGCTCATTAGTGCAAGGTTAGAAAATAAATAAATACTCATTTATTATTTGAAAATTTATGAATACATGCAATAAAAAGAAAAATCCTATATCAGACTGGGAAAAACAAGTGTAGGCGTGTTTTTATTTCGCCTACGCGGTGTGAGCGCGTATTAGATTTGACTGCCCCACTGTAAAGGTTTTATCGAAAAGTGTTTTGAAAGAAGTCGCCAACAATTCTTTTTAGGAAGAATCATAAACCTAATTGGATATGGGAAAACTATAGGGATAAATTATCCAATGTAGATTTCCCCGTCCTGACTCCATAGATGGTCAAAATGAACCAAAGATTGAGTTCGGGGGTGAGGGTACGAATATAGTCATAAGAGCATCTACAATGGGATGGTTTTAGCTTGGTCTAGCAAATAGTGCCGCGTGGCAAAGAAGCTGGCCAGAAATAAATATTAGGCCCATTTAAACGCTGCGAATTGAACAAAAAGGGCGAAAGTAGGAGTGAAACGCTGCATTGAAGGGAGCAGCTGGGCCTAAATTAGGAGAGTGTTGTCAGTGGGTCTGACGCGCGTCAGAGCCCACTGTTCAGCCATTCTCTTGCTGCCACGCGTGAAGGAGTGCTGTCAGGAACCAAAAATTGAGTTCGGGGGTGAGGGTACATTATAGTCAGAAATTATATTGCCTATTGCTGGCCTCTACTAAATACTGATTCACAACAGATTTTATGCAAAAGAATAATCAAATAACGTTTTAAAGCACCCTAAAAATAATTAATCTAGATCGGTTTAGGAAACACACAAAAAGACTAATTATTTAGTGACTAGTTATTATGCAATCATATTACAAGGTTCCTAACAGGTTGTCCCAATTATCTGAATTAATTAGAACAATTCTTTAGGTCTTATTTAGCAATAATAACATGTGGGCGATAAAAGCATGCAGGACAATCATAATAACATGAATAATTAATAAAAAACAAGAAAAGAAAATAATGCAGGGGGTTAGTATAATATATACAATACTTACCGTCGCAGGGACGAGTTAACAATCTACATCATGAATAGAATGTTAGTAACTTCAAGAAAATAATAAAAATAAATAAAGAAAATAAAGAAAGATCGTTAATTTATTTGACCCTCAAAAATTATACCACCGTCCGGAATCGTTGATTTGTACGAATCTTGGAAAATTGAATCATTGAACGAGTCTTAAAAAATAGTTGCTTTGTGTTATGTTTAAAGTCGGGCGTGAATATATGGTTTAGGGGAGAAGATGATGCACGTTTGATGATGAAAGTGAGATGATGATGATGATCAAGGTGATGAATCAAGAGGAATGAAGGTGCTAGATTGTTTGATGATTTCGCAGTGTTGTGCGTGTGATTTATTGTATTGAATGATTTGAGTGTATTAGGATCATGATGTGTATGATGATTATGTACGAAATCAGGTGGTAGTGGATGAATATTGGAGGATGACGATGTGCGGCTTGTTGGATGTAGGTGTAGTATGATGATGGAGTAATATGTTAGGGGCGTAGGATTTAGGTGGCAGGTGTCAATGGATTTGTGAGATGAGTGGTACAATTATGGTGTTAGGTGCTGTAAGTGTCGAGAGGTTTTGGGTGAGTCGTGGGTTATGAGTGACTGAGATTTATGAGTGAGGCGTGAGATTATAAGAGGAGATCTGAATTGTTAGGAGGAAGGGGTAATATATGGTGAAGGTTTAAGTAGTTGGGTTGCAATAGGTTTTTGAAAGATAGTATGTCTCTAAAAAGATTTTTATTAAAAAGATTTTAGAAAAGAGTTAGATAAAAGATATTTAAAAACACTTTGGGAAAAAGATGATTTTTTAATAAAAGATATTTTTATTAACAAAACTAATTAATATAATTAATTAATTCTATTAATTAAATTAGGCTTGAAAAGGGTTTTTTTTTAAAAAAATTGGGCTTTCATAAAAACTAGTTTTAAAAGGTTTCGAAGATGGGCTGTTTTAAAAACGTTTTAGAAAGTGGGCTTAGTAAAACTATTTATAAGAAAGGTTTCCGGAAATGGGTTAATAAAATGAGTTAGAAAATGGTTTTGGACTTAAAATATTTTATTTTAGACTCGTTCTTTATTCTTTCCTCGATACGGACCAATTGGAGTGGGGTATTGGTCATCATAGGGTACTAAATGGGGAGACACGATTATGTGTCTACAGAAGCCCCCACTTTGACTGAGGTTTGTAAAACCGAAAGTCAAAGTATACGTGTCGGGACGGAGAACGATTCTAGATGCTCTGCATCCCAAATCACTCTTTTACGCCGGTACCTGCAAAATAAAAAAAAAAAGGCTTCAGGAACAGACATGTGTGAAACATATTTGCAAAATAATTGTAAATTTGCAAAAATGAGATGATATGTGGAATCATGAGCTATTCTGGTCCGACTCATATCGGGGTAGAGCTATTATGGTCCGGCTCATGTCGGGGTAGAGCTATTATAGTCCCGCTCCAGGGTGTTGATGATGATGTGTAGAGCTATTATGATCCGGCTCACGTCGAGATTGAGCTATTATAGTCCCGCTCCAGGGTATTGATTATTTATAGAACTATTATGGTTCGGCTCACATCGGGGTAGAGCTATTATGGTCCCGCTCCAGGGTATTGATGATGTGTAGAGCTATTATGGTCCCGCTCCAGGGTATTGATGATGTGTAGAGCTATTATGGCCCGGCTCACGTCGGGGTAGAGCTATTATGGTCCCGCTCAAGGGTATTGATGATGTAACGCAGACCCAGTGCTGGATTTGCCCACTGGTTTGATTTATTTTGGTCCACAGACCCAGCACTGGATTTCCTTGATGTTTTGAAGTTAGTATTGAGTATTACGTGATGGAAGAATGGCAAAATTGTATTTTTGTTGCGGATTTGAAAATTCGTTAGTTGGTCGCGCGCGATGTCGTAACGAACATTTGAAATCATTTGGAATTAAGCGTGTAGGCTCCACCTGGCTAAGAAACCCCCAAGCGTGTTGTACATGACCGTGCGCCAGACGCACAGGCCTGCGCTTGGCGCTATATGCTGCGCTGGACACAGTGCATAAGGAGTCGAGCATGTGGCCCACATGGCTAGGAAGCCCCCATGCACGTTGTACAGGGTTGTGCGCCCACATGGTATGCTGCACTGGACGCAGTTTGCTGCATGTTGCACAGCGTTGTCGGTGTGCTAGACGCACCATGTATATAGCGCTTGTCTTCTGTTGTTAATTGTAATGGTCCGCAAACCTTGGCAGAATATAACTCGTTTAGAGTCGTTTAATGTTGGGTACCTGTGAATACAAATAACACACAGATATACAGACAAACAACTAGGGGAAATGCATGTGTCCCGTGATGTGGGTGCTAGTGTATGAATAGGAAAAGATTTAACCTATAAAGAGTGACCTCTAATACTCTAGACTTAAAGGTGCTATCGTGTGTGCATACGTGTGTGTGTGTGTGTGACTCGATGATTGATGCTAGGATCCTATGGTTAAGGACGACGGACGCAATGCTTGACACAATGTTTGGACGATGCAGATATGTAATGCAAATGCAGAGATATGACACTAATGCAAAGATATGACACTAATGGAGATGATATGACACTAATGCAGAGATATGACACTACTGCAGATGATACAATATGATGCTTTGATCGTTCCATTAGAAGCTCAAATTTTCGTTTAGAAAACTTGTTTTTGAAAGAGGAGGAATGGCAAGCCCCCAAGGATGATCCACGTAAGTTATGTTTGATTTGAAATGCGTTGTAGTTGTTCTGAGCCTAAGTGAGGCCACAAAACAGTTAGGATTTCGTATGGGTCTGGAGCCCATAATCTTTTGTATTGGCTCATAATGAAGTCCTTTTCAAGGTACACATGAAGCCTAATGATCTTCTATGTAGCCAATGGATTATATGTTCGATTTGGAATACGTTATAGAACGAGCTTTTGTAGCGTTTGAGTTGTATATGCTTCGAGTTTTGTATGCCAAGGGCCTAAGTGAGCCCATAAATAAATGTGATGTTGTATCCGTGTGGGATTTAAAACTCAAGATGTCATGTATGGACTCGTAATGAAGTCTTTATTCCGATAGGCCTGTACTTGGAGCCTATGATTTTCTGTGTGGAATAGTGATGAAGCCCCCAGTAAGATGGAGTTTATAAAGTACTCAGCTTGATTGCTTGATTTTGAAGATATCTCGTCACGCTTAGCGGAAGTTTTGACCAAAGATTCCATATAGGGTTCCTAAGGTGAAAAAGACAAGAAAGGCCAATGAAAGGAACACTCAAGGCATGAGGCGCGGTCATAGTGCTGAGTGTTGAAAGGTTATGCTAAGGTTGGTTTAGAAGCGATAATGCGGCTTAGAAAAAGGAAGTGATTAGAATAAGAAAAGGCAGAGTCATAATGAATCGACTCACGCAATGAGGTAGGCCAACAATGCAGGTTTGAATCCCAGTCTATACTCTAAGGGTAGGGATGAGCATTTAAAATTCAGGATTTGGGAGATCACGCTTTTCTCATGGGCCTAGGCGAGCCTTTAAAAATATTTTGAATTAAAATGGTCGGGCCTCAAAAGAGGTTGCCTAAGTATCCATGATGGAATCAGGCCAGTCGTAGCTCTTAACATTATGATTGGTGGCCGAGCATTTTGCTTTGGAGCCATTTGCAATGAATTACGCATTGATTTGGAAGAGCTCTTTGGCAAGAGTGGATAATAATGTTTGTTTGGTTTGAAGCGGTCGGACCTCAGGGTGAGGTTTCCTACGTATCTTTAGCAGAATCAGACCATTCGTAGTTTAAGCTAGTGAATGAGAAGGTGCCTGACTTTTGCTTAAGTCGCCCTTAAGGGTTTTCGACCTAGCGGGCTTTGGTTTGTCCTTTGTGGCTTATTGGGATACAATATGCATGGTGGTCAGTTGTTTATGAGAAGGTTTATCAGAAGTATGCTTTGGCTTGTAAAGATTTTTTATTGTGGAGGTCAAGGCCGATTGGTTAAAGTTGAAGGTTAAAGTTGAAGGGATAAATTATCCAATGTAGATTTCCCCGTCCTGACTCCATAGATGGTCAAAATGAACCAAAGATTGAGTTCGGGGGTGAGGGTACGAATATAGTCATAAGAGCATCTACAATGGGATGGTTTTAGCTTGGTCTAGCAAATAGTAAAACTAGCTTTACTTCGTTTTGTTATTGGGGCACTTGGCCCTTTGGGTTGGTTGGTCTGGAAATCCAAACCATATGTGCCTTGGATGGAGCGCCCAAGACGAGTCAAATTGTGCCGCGTGGCAAAGAAGCTGGCCAGAAATAAATATTAGGCCCATTTAAACGCTGCGAATTGAACAAAAAGGGCGAAAGTAGGAGTGAAACGCTGCATTGATGGGAGCAGCTGGGCCCAAATTAGGAGAGTGTTGTTAGTGGGTCTGACGCGCGTCAGAGCCCACTGATCAGCCATTCTCTTGCTGCCACGCGTGGAAGAGTGCTGTCAGCTTCTTTGCACTCTCTTTTTGCTGATTTCTTCAACGGTAATATTACAACACTTTTTATATTATAAAAAAAATTACAATAACGGCTATAAAATATTTTTATCTATAAATTGAGCCCAAATTTCATATATTTCACAACACTTTTTCCCAACCTATTTTTTTCTAATTACTCTCTCCTACATAATATTACTTATACTAAGCCAATATTATGGATTCAAATAATCCTAATTACTCCCAAAATAATCCAAACCACCCACAAAATTCCCAAAATAATTTCCAATTCGATCAAAGTGTGCTACAAAATCCGGAATTCCATAAAATGTTTATGTTTTTTCAAAGCCAATCAAATTACCAAAATTCTCAACAAGCTACACAACAATCTCCACAAAGTTCTAATCATCTATCCCAACAACAAGCTCAACCGTCTTTCCCTATATCCCAACATATATCACAACATGAATAACCTCATGAAAACAAGGATGTAGTTGAAATCCAATCACAAGAAATTAAAAACACCCATTCTTCAAAAAAAAGCCACAGCACCAAAGTTTCAATGAAGTGCAGAGGAAGATCATGCACTCATTTCGGCGTATCTGGAGTGCGGAGGAGATGTGTTGAAGGGAACCGACCAAAATGATGATGGTTTTTGGGGTTCAGTATTTGAGAGTGTGGAAGAGTCACGACGACTCAATCGAACTTTACGCCCAAGGACATTCAAAGCTCTTACTAGTCATTGGAAAAAAATCAACGGAGATGTGAATGCATGGGTCGGGATATATACTGAGGCGAAAAGGAAGAAGGGGTCTGGCTGCAATGAAGAAGACGTCCTGATTGATGCCCGTGAGATGTGGAAAAAAGTCCATGGGCCCCGATTTACATTGGAGCATGCATGGAATGTTATAAAACACTACGACAAATGGGCAGATGGCACCCAAATGAGCGGCGGAAGCTCAAAACGGTCTGGTCCAGACGAAGATGCGAGCTCAAAACATCCTGACGGCATCAAGAAAGTTAAGAGTAGGAGAAAAGCCCCAATATTTAGTTCTCCATCTCCATCTTCATCCTCTTCAGAATTTACGAGGAGTATTAGTTTGGGAGAAGACTTGCTTGAGTATCAAAAGGAGCGTGATGCCTTGAGAGAATCAACGAAAGAGGAAGATAGGAAGTTCAAAATTTGGAATACATTAATGGCTAAGTCTTCCCTTGATCCGGATGAGAGAGAGATGTATGAAAAACTTAAGCAACAATTTAAGGATTAATATGTTTAGTTAGTGTTCATGTTTTTAATTGGTTTTAGTTTGCAATTTAGTTGTATCGTACTTCAAATATGAATGTGTATGTGTCGTAACTTTTTATTATGAATGTATCATTATCATTATCGTTATAATTGTTGTTATCATAACATTATCATTTTCATTATTATTATTATTATTATTATTATTATTATTATTATTATTATTATTATTATTATTATTATTATTATTATTATTATTATTATTATTATTATTATTATTATTATTATTATTATTATTATTATTATTATTATTATTATTATTATTATTATTATTATTATTATTATTATTATTATTATTATTGCATTGAATTGTCTAATCACCTGATATTGAATAATGTCACAAATAGTACTGCATTCAATTGTCAACTCACCCGACTTTGAATAGTATGACACATAGTGCCGCATTGAATTGTCTACTCCTACATTGCAGTGAATTGTCTACTCCTACATTGCATTGAATTGTCTGCTCCTACATTGCATTGATATGTCTAATCTGTAAATGAATTATTGTTATGTACATATGATGGATTTTTCCTATATAATAGAACATAACTTCAACAATAAAATCACAACTCCATTCACTTTTCTTCTTAATCTTTTTTTTTCTAGAAAAACACCACTTCAATCAACATATCTCCAAAATGAACTATGATTCATGTTCTTCTAGTTCAGGTTCTGAATTTTTTAATTACATGGTTCAAGATTACATAGAATGGAGTCAATTCGTTGATGCTGAGCAACAAAACGAAGAAGAAATTGTAACCCGCACTAGAAAATATATGCATAGGGAACGTGAGGAAACTCATGAAAGATTGTTTCATGACTATTTCAGCAACGAACCTTTGTACCCCGAGAATATTTTTCGCCGAAGGTTTTGTATGCACAAACATGTTTTCCTTCGTATTGTCGAAGGTGTAACAGCTGAAGATGATGAGTTCTTTACGCAAAAATCGGATGCTACTGGAAGGATGGGTGCATCTACACTCCAAAAATGCACCGCGGCTATCAGGATGTTGGCATATGGTTCATCCTCGGATGCTGTTGACGAGTACCTAAAAATTGCTTCAAGTACCGCAAGAGAATGCCTTCTTCATTTTGTCGAAGGGGTTGTTGCTAGATTTGAACCTGAATACTTGAGGAAGGCAAATGCAAATGACATAGAGCGTCTCCTACATGAAGGCGAGCGCCGTGGCTTCCCAGGCATGATGGGAAGCATCGATTGCATGCACTGGAACTGGAAGAATTATCCTCGGGGCTGGAAAGGAATGTATCAAGGAAGAAGCAAAACAACAACAATAATCTTAGAAGCGGTTGCTTCAAGTGACTTATGGATATGGCATGCTTTTTTTGGCACCCCGGGTTCATGCAATGATATAAACGTATTGCAGAGGACTCCCGTCTTTGATGATGTTCTACAAGGAAGAGCTCCAGAGGTCAACTTCTCAGTGAACGGGACAACTTATAACATGGGTTACTATCTTACTGATGGCATATACCCGAGGTGGTCAACATTCATTCCCGCAATAAAGCTCCCCCAAACCCCCAAACAAAGATTATTCACACAACATCAAGAAGCTGTTAGAAAAGATGTAGAGCGTGCATTCGGGGTATTGCAAGCTAGATTTGCAATCATTCGCAAACCCGCTCTCGCGTGGGATAAGAACATATTGTGGAAAATAATCATGGCATGTATCATCATGCACAGTATAATTGTTGAAGATGAGCGTGATACTTATCAAAATTACCGAGATCCGAACGAATATGATCAAGTTCAAACTCAAAATAACGAGGGGTCATCTAACCAAGCCGGAGGAGACTCATTCGTTGTGCACAACGGAAGACTCGAGGTGCGAAATTTAGGTGCATACATGGAGAGAAGATCCGAGATGCGAGCCGGAGAAACTCACATCTCACTAAAAAATAACTTGGTTGAACACATATGGCGTAAGTTTGGGCCTAATCGTCAAGTTGATTAAGTAACTTTTATTGAATTGCTTATGGTTTAAGTAATTTCAAATTTCATTTATTTGTATCGATCTTTATGTATCAAATTATCATGTATTTGTGTGTTTTAAATTATCTATCTGTATGTATTAAATTATCATGTATTTGTGTGTTTTTAATTATCTATCTTTATGTATCAAATTTCATGTATCTGTGTTTTTAAATTATTTATCTTATGTAATGTGTTCGTTGTTTTTAATTTATAATGTCAAGTTAACGTAATTTAATTTAACTTAAGCTAATTAATACATAGTTACTATAATTTCAAGTTAACGCTAATTTAATTTAACGTAAGATAATTAGCTAATTAGCTTTTAACGTAATTTAATTTAACGTAATTTAATTAGTTTTTATTAATTTAGATCATCTATTTCATATAAAAATAAGCATTGAGTAGGAGAGAGAGTACATGGTGGGGTATGGAAAAAGTAGGAGAGAGAAGTAGAAAAACCAAGTAAGACCAACCAAACCATTGTGAGAAAAAAAGATGAGTTGGTGGGAGTTTTAGTGGGATGTGAGGTGTAAGAAGGAGGAAAGGAGAGAGAAAGAAAAAAGCTCCAAGACCAACCAAGACCAACTAGCCCATTGTAGATGCTCTAATGAACCACATTCGCCCAAAGTTGGCCTCTACTAAATATCGATTCATAACAGATTTTATGCCAAAGAATAATCAAATAATGTTTTAAACACCCTAAAAATATTTAGTCTAAGTAGGTTCAGGAAACACATAAAAGACTAATTTTTAGTGACAATTTATTATGCAATCAATATTACAGGCAAACCTAGTAAGTTGTCCAAATTAATCTAATTAATATTAGAACAGTTCTTTAGGTCTTTGATTAGCAAAAAAAACATGTGGGTGAAAAAAGCAATAAAACAGGACAATCATATAATATGAACAGAGTGATCAGGCAAGCATATAATATAAAAAATAAAAAATAAAGAAGGGGGTTTAGAATGTACAGTAGAGCGATTTTATATTAAAGATCTACATCATAAAATAAATGGTTAGTAACTTCAATATAAAAATAATTTATTTAAGGACCCTCAGGATTATACCTATGCGGCTTAGATTGAGGAGCGCAACGATCTTTAGGCGGAGCAATTATGGAACCAGGAACGCAGTATGATCAGAAACATGAATTGATTTGAAAGTGTTTGAGTGTTCTAGTATTCGAAGCGTATTTTGGAGTATTCGAGAGAATTTTGTGTGCGTAAAAATAATAATTCCCAGCCGTCTGTAATTCAGGAAATTACGGATATTAATAGGCGAAAGGCAGCGTGCGCCTCACGCAAGCCCTGCGCCAGGCGCAGGCCAACGTGGCCGGCGCAGTGCTACGCGTTAGGCGCACATTGGTGTGCTTGACGCAGCGAACCCAATCAGATTTAGGCACGTGTAAACGCGTTTTGAAAAGATAGAAAAGAAAGTTGCGTCTCACACAGAACTTGCGTCAGACGCAGGACTCTGTGTGAGTCACAAAATCTACGTGTCAGGCGCTCATTGGCACGCCTGACGTGATACAGCCAATGTGCTGGACACACGTGGCGCGCCGAGCGCAGCCCCCGCGTCCGGCGCATATTCGCTTTTGATTCTGCGTGTCTTTCGAAGATACCTTTTTTATCCCTAAAATTCCGAAGATGGAATTTTACGGATTAAAAATCTGATTTATTTATCAAAGATAATAAAAATATCGGTTTTTTCACCATATACCCCTGACAAACGTGAGGGGTATATGGTGAATTTGGAAAGTTGAAAGGGTATATGGTGCAAAAAAAAATTGTCAGGGGTATATGGTGAAAAAACCGTAAAAATATTTATGATAAATATCTATTAAAATAATAAATATTTGATTGGGCTTTTAAAATGGAATTAAAATATTTTATGGGCTTAAAATACAATTAATCATCATGAACAATTAATTGGGCTTTAGAATATCATTTCAAAACACATTTTGGATTGGTTCTTTAGATTGCTCTTCCATTGGGTCGCACCATTTAATGCCGCGGTATGTTTCATCATTTGATCCTTAAATGGGGAGACACGATTATGTGTCTACAATAAGAGAGATGAAATAGAAAATGAAATCCTAAGTCTAGACTCCTACGTCATATGACGAGACATCTTCGTTGCTTCGATCTTCAAGAGATCTCTTTCTAAATGAAAAGAGAAGAAGTGTATTTTTGTGGATTGGACCTAAGTGAGTCCAAATGCTTTAATGAGTGATTGAATGTTTTGGGAAGTTTCCCGTTCAGTTTGGTATATCAATAGGCTCAAAATAGAAATTTGCATTGGTTACCCTATGAACGACATTCTCCATTTTCTTGTTGAATCCAGGAGATTCACTAGACTCGACCTTCTCAAGCCTCATAGTTATTTCTTCCATCATGCTGGACAGCTTGGTTAAAGCTCTAGCCATTTCAGCGACTTGTTGTTCGGCATTCAATGGACTGCCGATTTCAATGTTTCTTGATTTCTGTATGGATCATCAAGGGAGATGGAGTGATAATGGAGAGAGAGAAATGGAACGAAAGAATGTATATTTGTTTTAAAAGTTGAGCTTCCAGGAGCAAATCTGAATATCCTAAATGAATGATTTTTTTTTCTGTTTTTTTAATGCACCTAGACCTAATGCATGTATGCATGACTCTTTTGGATGCACCTAGACCTAATGTATGTATGCATGACTCAATCTAAGTGTTTGAACCTGTAAAGGCTGCCTACATATCCCAAAAGAGGAAATCAGATCGCTTGTAGTTCAGGACTACTAAATGCGGAATGCATGAGATGAAATGGAGAGTATGGATGCAATGAGACTCCTAAATGCCTAATAACTCTAGTTATGCATGAAGTGTATGAACGATGGACTATGCAATGCAAAAAGATTCTAGTATGAATGCAGTCCTAATAGATATGAATTCTAATGACTTCAAAATCCTAAACTTGATAGACTTCTAATGACGTTAGATTTTTAGACATGGTAAACTTTTAAGGATGCTAGACTCCTAATATGCATGAGACTCTAATAGTGGAACTAGACTCCTAAAACTGGCGGAATTCTAATGAGTTTAGACTCCTAATATGGGCGAAACTCTAATGGATTTAGACTCCTAAGATTGACAGAATTCAAATAGTTTTAGACTCCTATTATGCATGGATTTCTATGGATTACAGACTTCTAAAATGGATGGGACTCAAGCGAATAAGGACTCCTAACATGGACGGAGTTAGACGGGGTTACGAATTCTAAATGGAGTGAAATTGGACGAACCTAGATATATGAGCTAGATGGACTTCTAATGGTGTTAGAATTCCTCGGTGGATGAGACTTCTACAACAAGATAGACACTAAAAGATATCCTAGATGATGTGCACCTAGATGAGACCTAATGATGATAGAACTCTAAAAGAAAACAAAGATTCTCTTTTTTTTAGGTGAAGTTAGACACGAGATGTTCTGAATAGTCAATGACTCAAATGCAAGAATATTACACGAAATTGATCACCACATTGCCTAAAGTGACGGAAAACGAGGATGCACAACAATACGCCACGTAGCAACTCTGCGTGTGGCGCAGTGTGGTGCGTCTGGCGCTGGACCACCGCGTCAGGCGCATCCTCATGCGTCTAGCGTGCTGATCCCACCCTCGTATTCGTGACAGTTTAGGCGATGCCTTGATAAATTTGGTATAATTTCAGGACGCGAAGACCGACGCACTGATTATATCGATAGTTTAGGACACACTAAATTTACGACGCACCAATTGACGCAAAGTGTTGACGTGAACAGTGGTCAAAAGACCAATTTGCATGGAACGAATAGACTGCGTGTCACGCAACAGATGTGCGCGGCAAGCGGGCTTTGCGTCTAGCGCATGAGTGTTGCGCCAGGCGCAACTTAATGCGTTTAGAACAATGCTCTGCGGCATGCATATTGGTAATTCGACGAATGTTCGGGCGAAAACGACGACAGGTTTTAGACGCGAGTTACATTATTTTTTAGGCGCAATACATATCAACATGTTAATAAAATATGAGCGGGTAAAAATTACAATTACACATAAATGCCAAGTAACATGGATGCAACACACATGAGAGTTTTTTCTTGAGAGGGCGCAAAAGGGCGATTAGCTTGTCTTTTCCGCCATGGCAAGACCTCGAAAGAAAACTTCATCTTCTGGTGTGAAATCACAAAGACCAACCACGAGAGCAGCTAATAAAAATCATATTGATACTGTAATTGAAGAAGAGAAGGAGGAAGAGGTTGTTTTAATGGAGTCCGATGTAGACCCAGAAAGTCTGATTGAAATGGAGCATCAAATTTTGACTCCAAGGTCTTCTCTGAGAGATCTTCAACAACAATCCCAGGTGACAAATGTCTTTAATGCTTGGATTATCGCAAGGTAAACCTGTCAGTTCTCAATTTTGCCCACTTGTAAATTCTAGCGCGAAAACTGTTCAATTGAATGATTCAAATGTTGCGATTGATAATACAACTGATTTGATGCGAATTGAATTCGAAGACATAGAGGATGAAATTGTGTATTGGAAATCTGTTGTTGTTTGTTCCATTTTGGGCGCAAACCCACCTCATAATGTCATGGAAGGTTTTATCAATAGAATATGGGGAAAAATTGGGGTAGATAAGGTGGCCATGGCTGGGAAAGGGGTTTTCCTTGTTAGGTTCACAACAATGGAAACTGCCCAGAAAGTCTTACATGGGGGTCCATACTTCTTTGATTCAAGACCTATGATATTGAAAGAATGGCATGAAAACATGAACCATGTAAAAGAACATGTCAAACTGGTTCCCATCTGGGCAAAGTTGCAGGGTTTAGATGTGAAATATTGGGGTGAAAAGAGCTTAACTAAGATTGTTAAGGCTTTAGGAAGACTAGTAAAGGTTGACCAGGCAAAAAAAAATAGAGATAAACTCTTTTTTGCAAGAGTTATGATTGAAGTTAGTATGAATCAATCATTTCCTGAGATTGTCCAATTTGTGAATGAAAAAAATGAGGTTGTGGAGCAAAAGGTGGAGTATGAATGGCTTCCTGTTTCTTGCTCTCGGTGCAAAGAAATAGGGCATGATGAGAGGCAGTGTATGAAGAAAATTGCAGCTACAAAGAAACAATGGGTTCCAAAGGGTCCTGTCCAAGCTGCTCCTCAGAAGCAGATTGCTGATGATCAGGAGGATGGATGTGTGCAGGCTGCAAAGTTTAGTAAATCACAAAGCACTCAATTGAGACCAATTATCACAGTTAATAGATTTCAAGCTATAAATGAGGAGGCTGGAGATGAGAACAGAGATGGGGAAGGTACTTTTGTTACAGAAATAATGGAGGGGGCTAAGGATCAGGGGGTAGCCATTCCCCCTAAGCCTAATGGATAGTCTTCTGAGTTGGAATGTAAGGGGGTTAAACAGCAAATTCAAGCAAAATGATGTATATCAGTTGATTTTACATCATAAAATAAAGCTGTTTAGCCTCCTTGAAACTAAGGTGGGACCATCTAAATTGGGTGATCTTTACCTTAGACTGTGTCCTGGCTGGAATTTCACTACCAATGTCAGCCATTGTAGTACTGGAAGAATTATTGTTGCTTGGGATCCTATTTCTTTTGAAGTTGATATTAAAGCAATGAGTGACCAAATTATTCACTGTTTTATTACTTCAAAAGGGGAGAGACAAAGCTATTACTGCACATTCATATATGGCAGTAATGATAAGAAAATCAGGATGGAAATGTAGGCTCATTTAGTTGAGTTTGCTAGAAACATGAATGATGCATGGATTGTAATGGGGGACTTCAATGCCATTATGGAAATTGAGGATAGAGTGGGTGGAGCTCTAGTGAGACTGGGAGATATCCAAGCCATGAGAGACTGTATGCTTACCTGCCAATTGCTAACTTCTAAAATTGTAGGAAGGCAATTTACCTGGAACAACAAGCAAGGATTTTTTCCAGAATTGATAGAGTGCTTTCTAATCAAGCCTGGGATGCCAAATATCCCACTTCTGAAGCTCATTTTCATGCAGAAGGTGACTTTGATCATGGTCTAATGATCTTGAGATAATTTTCTGATGCTCCTATAAAGAGACCCTTCAGGTTCTACAACATGTGGACTAAAGCTGAAAGCTTCATGGCTTTAGTTACTCAAAATTGGGAGAAGCAGGTTTATGGTTGTAAAATGTTTAAGGTCATCCAGAGACTAAAATGACTTAAATGTGATCTTAAACTTTTAAACCAAAAGGGTTTTAATGATGTGGAAGCTGAAAGCAGGAGATGGAAAGCTCAATTGGATGACATTCAGCAGCAACTTCATGAGGATCCTAGCAATAGCAATCTTGCCACTGTAGAGAAGGAGATTGCTCATTAATATATAGATGCTCATAATAAACATGTCTCCTTTTTGCAACAGACAGCTAAGCTAGACTGGTTAGAATGTGGAGATGCGAATTCCAGATTATTTCATCAAAGCATCAGGCAAAGAAGGAGGCACAATAATATCCACTCTATCTAGGACCAAGATGGGGAGCTGGTGAGCACCAGGGAGGGAGTGCAGCAGGCTTTCACTCAATTTTACTCTTCTCTCTTTGGTTCTGCTCTTGCTCATAGAATTCATGTGCAGCCAGTGATTATTGACGGAGGGACCAGACTGACTGATGCTCACAGGGAGATTTTGAAATGTGACTTTAGCTCAGAGGAGATCAAAAAGGCTCTCATGGACATACCCAACAACAAAGCTCCAGGCTTAGATGGCTACAACAGTTTCTTCTTCAAAGCTGCTTGGCCAGTTGTCCAAAATGATGTGAGTGAAGCAGTTAAAGATTTTTTCACAACTGGAAAAATCTTGAAGGAGATTAATGTAACTTCCATCACTATTGTGCCAAAGGTTCCAGTGCCTGCTTCAGTAGGTGACTACAGACCAATTGCTTGCTATACTACCTTGTATAAATGCATCTCCAAACTCATTTACCAAAGGCTGAGCCAAGTCCTCCCATATATCATTTCCCAGAACCAGGGAGCTTTTGTTTCAGGCAGATCAATCCTTCATAATGTCCTTATTTGCCAAGATTTGATCAAAATGTACAACCAGAAAAATGCTCCTCCTTGCTGTTTGATGAAGCTGGACCTTAAAAAGGCATATGATACAGTTGAATGGGAGTTCATTAGAGAAATCATGTCTGAGCTTGGATTTCCTAGTTTCTTCATCAAACTTATCATGACCTGTTTGTCCACAACTAGGTATTCCATCATGATCAATGGTTGTCCTACTGAGTTGATTTAGCCTACTAGAGGTCTCAGACAGGGGGACCACCTGTCCCCTTTGCTGTTTACATTATGCATGGAATACTTTTCTAGATGTATGCAAGCTGTTAGTGATCATCCTGACTTCAAATTTCACTCTAGATGTAGATATCTCAAGCTTAATCATTTATGCTTTGCTGATGATATACTCATGTTCTGCAAGGGTGATTTGCAAGCTATTCAGGTTATGTTAAGTGCCTTCTAAACCTTCTCAGACACTACAGGGCTGAGTGTGAACCCAGCTAAGTCTTCTATATATTGATGTGGAGTGGATGATGACATCAGAAGTTCTATAGGCAGGCTCTCAGGCTTCTCTTTTGGTGCTCTTCCATTTAGATACCTAGGAGTTCCTATTAGTACTAGGAAACTTCAAGTTGGTGAGTGTGAACAGTTGGTCAACAAGATGGTGGCTAGAATTAAAATATGGAGCTCAAGGCATCTGTCTTTTACAGGGAGAGTCCAGTTAGTAAATTCTGTTCTTATGAGCATTAGTGTTTACTGGAATCAGATTTTTATTCTCCCCAAAAAAGTCATCACTAGAATTAATGCAGTGTGTCGAGTTTTTTTGTGGTGTGGCACTTATGATGACAGTAAACCGAGTCCCGGTTGCTTGGAATACGTTATGTCTCAAGAAGAATCAAGGTGGTTTGGGCTTCAGAAACTTGGCTTTGTGGAATCAAGCAGCAGTTGGCAAGTTAGCCTGGGCAATAGCAAAGAAACAAGATAACATGTGGGTTAAATGGGTCCATGCTATATATGTCAAGGACAAAGATTGGCTAGTGTATCAACATCCAGTCAATGCTAGCTGGGCTATGAAGTATATTTGCAAAGCCAAGGAAGCTTGTACAATCAGATTCAGCTCCACAACTTGGCTCACTGCTAGTTCTTTTTCAAATTGAGGCACCTATAAGCTTTTATGTGAAGCTCAGATGAAGGTGAATTGGCATACTTATGTCTGGAATAGATATTCCATTCCTAAGCAGAGGTTTATTTTATGGCTTACTCTTCATGATAGGCTGAAAACTAGGGACAGATTGTCTAAGTTTGGGGTTTGTGACAGCATTCAATGCCCCATTTGTGACCAGGCTCCTGAATCAAGCACTCATCTCTTTTTCGAATGTGCCTACAGTCAGAAGTGCTTCACTGCCATTCTATCATGGCTTGGAATCCAGAGTATCAAACTCATATTATACACTATGTTAGGTTGGGTAAATAGATACTTGTAAATCTTTGTTCGAAAGAGGGTGATCTATCTTGCTATTGCTTTGCTGCTTATCAGTGCCGGAAAGCAAGGAATTCTTGCGTGCGGGACTTAAGCTGTTCCACGACCTGAGCACACAATACAAAACATAAAATTTAATGTAAAAAATAGGATCCGTAAAGTCATAGGAAAGAAAGTGAACAATACGAGACGGAATTTGGTTAGATAGCTTGTAATAGCTTGGCTCTCGAGCCTGTTGTTTTTCGCCTGTTTTTAAGTGCGGTGAGCCCTTCCTAGAAGGTACCACTGGATTTGGTTCTTGGCTTAGGTTGTATTCTTGGTTTTTGGTGCAAATATTATTCTTTCTTACTTGGCAAAAAAAAAGTAACATGGATGCAAAAGTTCTCAACCTAAAGTCCAGTTCTACATTCAACTATTGGTCAGGTTTAGGTTAAGGCTGAAAGGGTCCATGACTAAGAGATTGATCCCACGCTCGTACCCCTCGCTTAAAGAGGTGGCCACGTGTAATACGCACTCCGAGTCTCAAGTCGGGAACAAGAGAACAATGTCATGGTTGGGTAGGTTTGCTTATGACTAAGATCCAACACTATCGCTCAGGAAGCTTTTTGGAAGGACAAAGCGCAAACCCCCCGGGGTGACCTCACACATAGAACATGTGCTAATGAGGCAAGGTAGATTGTCCTTATGGTGGCTAAACAATAGCCATGCACATGCAAAACAATATATTATTCAAAGGCATAAAAATAAGAATGAATCGTATTTTTCAAGTTTCACCCACTCTTTTAAAAAAAATTATTATTATTTTAAATCCTCCCTAGTGAAGTCGTTAAATTATAGGCGAGGATTTTAATTCCTTTTATGCCTACATGCGGTGTGAGCGCATTTATTTGACTACCCTATTGTTAAGGTTTTATTTGAAATTCATTTTGAAGTCGCCAACAATTCTTTAAAGGAATAATTATAAACCTAATTGGATATTGAAACGGTAGGGACATCTTAGGGACTTATCCAATGTAAATTTCCCCGTCTAGACTCCATAGATGGTCAGGAACCAAAAATTGAGTTCGGGGGTGAGGGTACAATATAGTCAGGAACTATATTGCCCATTGCTGGCCTCTATTAAATACCGATTCACAACAGATTTTATGCAAAAGAATAATCAAATAACGTTTTAAAGCACCCTAAAAATAATTAATCTAGATCGGTTCAAGAAACACACAAAAAGACTAATTATTTAGTGACCAGTTATTATGCAATCATATTACAAGGTTCCTTACAGGTTGTCCAAATTATCTGAATTAATTAGAACAATTCTTTAGGTCTTATTTAGCAATAATAACATATGGGCGATAAAAGCATGCAGGACAATCATAATAACATGAATAATATATAAAAAACAAGATTTGAAAATATTGCAGGGAGTTAGTATTAATATACAATACTTACCGTCGCAGGAACGGGTTAACAATCTACATCATGAATAGAATGTTGATAACTTCAAGAAAATAATAAAAATAAATAAAGATCGTTAATTTATTTGACCCTCGGAAATTATACCACCGTCCGGGGTCGTTGATTTGTACGGATCTTGGAAAATTGAATTATTGAACGAGTCTTAAAAAATAGTTGCTGTGTGTTACGTTTAAAGTCGGGCATGAATATATGATTTAGGGGAGATGATGATGCACGTTTGATGATCAAAGCGAGATGATGATGATGATCAAGGTGATGAATCAGGAGGAATGAAGGTGTTAGATTGTTTGATGATTTCGTAGTGCTGTGCGTGTGTTTTATTGTATTGAATGATTTGAGTGTATTAGGATCAGGATGTGTATGATGATTATGTACGAAATCAGGTGGTAGTGGATGAATATTGGAGGATGACGATGTGCGGCTTGGTAGATGTAGGTGTAGTATGATGATGGAGTAATATGTTAGGGGCGTAGGATTTAGGTGGCAGGTGTCAATGGATTTGTGAGATGAGTGGTAGAATTATGGTGTTAGGTGTTGTAGGTGTCGAGAGGTTTTGGGTGAGCCGTGGGTTATGAGTGATCTATGAGATTTATGAGTGAGCCAAGAGGAGATCTGAATTGTTAGGAGGAAGGGGGTAATATATGGTGAAGGTTGAAGTAGTTGGGTTGCAATAGGTTTTTGAAAGATAGTAGGTCTCTAAAAAAAATTTTATTAAAAAGATTTTAGAAAAGAGTTGGATAAAAGATATTTAAAAACACTTTGGGAAAAAGATGATTTTTTTTATAAAAAGATATATTTATTTACAAAACTAATTAGTATAATTAATTAATTCTATTAATTAAATTAGGCTAGAAAAGGGGTTTTTTAAAAAAATTGGGCTTTCATAAAAACTATTTTCAAAGGTTTCGAACATGGGCTGTTTTAAAAACGTTTTAGAAAGTGGGCTTAGTAAAACTATTTATAAAAAAGGTTTCCGGAAATGGGTTAATAAAATGAGTTAGAAAATGGTTTTGGACTTAAAATATTTTATTTTAGACTCATTCTTTATTATTTTCTCGATCCGGACCAATTGGAGCGGGGTATTGGTCATCATAGGGTACTAAATGGGGAGACACGATTATGTGTCTACATTATCCTATAAAAAAAATCAAGATTATTATTATCACTATTATTATTATGTTCCTAAATCCTAAATATGACTTTTATATTTAAAAAGAGCATTATAAGTAATGGCATAAGTACTATGATGGGTTAATTTATATAAGAACGTAAGCTTGGCCTAATTATTAAATTCTTAATAATGGAAAATTAGAACGAATATGAGGTTCAAGCCCCATTTATCTATGAAAAAATATTTATTTTAGAAAAGTTCAAGTCTTAGTCAAATAGTAATGAATCTCATTATTCAATTCTTAATTAGATTAAAGGAAGGAATATTACAAGCCTCCCCCGGCTATCAAGAAATCTAACTACGATATCAGGTAACGTCTACTGCTAACACCCGCATTCCCCTT
The DNA here is from genome assembly GCA_947648045.1 of Beta corolliflora. Lineage (NCBI taxonomy): Eukaryota > Viridiplantae > Streptophyta > Magnoliopsida > Caryophyllales > Amaranthaceae > Beta > Beta corolliflora. Next base: position 109,099 of record CANSZD010001751.1, read on the forward strand.
CGAAGTATGTTTTATGATAAAGTTAATGTTATTCTTTTCTATGGATTGCGAGATATGAAATGTTTTGTGATGAATATGATGATATGAATTAATGTTATAAAATGGTGATGTTATGGATGAAATGAAAGGAATATAATTATTCATGATGATTATGATATGCTTAAAAGTTGTGAAACATGATAAATTCAAGTGAAAGACGATTCTTAGCAGTATTCTGTTACCTTGGGTCGTGCACAAACCTTTCGACCGGATCACCACCTCTCGTTTTGTGAAGGCTAATGTCCTCGGGTGGTACCGCACTACTATATTCAGGGAATTAATGTCACCTCCTGTTTGTGAGGGCTATTGTCCTCGGTGACTGCCTTCCGTTTATGATATTATGTTCTGGGGAGACGTCCCTTCCGTTGTTCTAGCCAAGTTACCAAATAAAATGAACTATGATGATGAACATAATATAGAAGATAATGTTTACATTTGCATGATACGTTTGTGAAATGGTTTTACTTATTCTCTGCTCCCTGTTTATGAATAAACTGAGTTGCAACGAATTTACATTGTTAGAGTAGTCTGTTACTGTAGGCGTGTTTTATTGCCTACAGCGGGATGAGCGCGTATCTACCTCATTGTAAAGATTATATTGGAAACATTTTTTAAGTCGCCAACAAGTCTTTAACGGAAGACTCATAAACCTAATTCGATATTGGGAAACCATTGAGTCAACTTAGAGACTTTATCTTATGTAGATTTCCCCATCATGACTCCATTAATGGTCAATGAACCTTAGATTGAGTTCGAGGTGAGGGTACGAATAAGATCAGAAATCAAATTCGTCCATTACTGGCCTCTACTTAATAATGATTCATGTCAAGTTTTATGCAAATAAACAACCATATAATATTTTAATGCAATCTAACATTAATCTATATCGGTTCATTAAATAAACGAATGACTAGTTTTTGGTGACATGTTATTAAAGCAATCAAATTACTGGGATCCTAATCACATTGTTCAATTATCTTGTTAGGCGTTAGAACAGATGTTTAGGTCTTGATTAGCAATAATAAGCATCTGAGGTGATGAAAGCATTAAATCATACAGCATGCATATGAATAATGTAATGTATAAAAAAAATAAAAAGAAAGGAGATTAGACAAGAATGTACAGTAGAGTGTTAATTCTTTGAATATCTACATCATGACAAGTAAATTGTTAGTAGAACATAAATTAAATTGGAATTGACCTTCAGAATTTTACCGTCCTCTGGGTCTTGTATTACGGTCTGCAAGAAGAGCAATCTTGAACCTTGAAATATGAAATTCGAAGGTATGAATGTGCTTGAATGTGATTTAATGTGATATGAATGTGTTTAAATAAGATTGAGTTTGAGTGTTTGTTATTAGGAATGTCGAAGTGTTAATGCGTAGGGAAGCATTGTGAAAAGTCGTTCGAAGAAACGAGCTACTTATAAGCAAAGGAAAACTAAAAAATCGCGAAAAGATAAGGAAAAGCAATCGCGCGCACTTGCTTTCTGGCCAATTTTTTATTGTTTTAAGATTTTTTTTTATCCTTTGATACAATTTATCCTTTGAAATCAGAAATCAACTATCTTTAGGAACAAGAATCTAATTTTCTAAATATCCTTTAAATATTAATTATCAAGAATAATTAATATTAAAATATTAAAAATACAGTTAATTATCAAGAATATATAATTGGGCTTTAAATTTGGGGTTGGATTATTTTAAACCAACAAATAGAGTTTATATTTTCGAAATGCTTCTGGGCTTAGCTCGCTCGGTTGCTCTTTCTTTGGACCAGACCAATTAGGACGACGGTATATTTCATCACTGGGTACTCAATGGGGAGACACGATTTTGTGTCTACAGTTACCAAGTCTCGCTCACGACGTTTTGTTTTATGTTTAGGTACTGATGAGGATAACGGAATGGCATAGCAGTGAGGAGTAATATTGTATTTAGACTTATGTAGACTCTTATGGTTATAATCTAAGTTAATGTCAGACTTTGTACGATAACTAAGTTTCTATTAGTTAAGACTAATGATGGATATTTACTATGTTTTCATGTTATAATATGTTCAACTCTATGAAGTTATGATTGTCTTGTATTTTCCAAATGGAAAGTACGGCAATAACGCATCGACTATGTAGGTTCCGCCGCTAATGATTGATTTATTAACTTAATAATGTTAATTACAAGTAGGGGCATTACAAAATGTGTCCTATGCTGGAAGATTGCAGTTGATCAACTCAGTCCTGATTAGCATCCATGTGTATTGGGCTCAGGTGTTCATCATTCCCAGGAGCATCTTAAAAGACATTGAGATAGTGTGTAGAGTTTTTCTTTGGAGTGCCAACTACTACAACACAAAGCCTGACAATGTTCATTGGCAAAAGGTGTGTACTCCTAAGCAAGTTGGGGGCCTTGGAATTAGGCATGTAAGAAATTGGAATACTGCTGCTTTAGCTAAGTATGTGTGGGCAATCTCCACCAAGCAAAATAACCTTTAGGTTAAATTAGTAAATAGGGTCTACATAAGAGATGATGATTGGTGGGATTATACTCCTACTTTGGATTGCGGTTGGTATATGAAGCAAATTTGTAACGTGAAGGAAGCAATGAAGCTATTTTATACTCAAGCAAGAAATGAGCACTATGACTAAGTTTAGCATTAAGCAAATCTATGAAAAGCTTAATGGTAATACAAAGATAATGCCCTTGGACAAGTACATCTGGAACAGGTTAGCTATGTGTAGGTGTGTTTTATTGCCTTCGCGAGATAAGCGCGTATTTGACTATCTCATTGTAAAGGTTTTCGTAAAAACATTTCCGAAGTCGCCAACAAGTCTTTACAGGAAAACTCATAAACCTAATTGGATATATTGGGAAATCATAGGGACAACGTAGGGACTTATCCAATGTAGATTTCCCCGTCATGACTCCATAGTTGGTCAATGAACCAAAGATTGAGTTCGGGGGGTGAGGGTACGAATACGATCGGGAATCGGATTCATCAAATGATGACCTCTACTTATTAATAACGATTCATGTCAAGTTTTATGCAATTAAACAACCAATTAATATGTTCATGCAATCTAAAATTAATCTATGTTATTCATTAAACACATAAAAGACTAATTTTTGGTGACATGTTATTTTAGCAATAAAATTACCGGGAACCTAATCCAATTGTCCAAATTGTCTTAATGTAGCATTGAACATTTATTTAAACATGTGCGGTGATGAAAGCATTAAAGCATACAGGCATGCATATGAATATGAATAATATATAAAAGAAATAAATGAAAAGAGAATATTAGAGAACAAAATACAGAATAACGTTAATTTCTTTGAGATCTACATTATGACAAATAGATTGTTAAGTAAAAAAAGGAATTAAATTGGAGATGACCCTCAGTATTAATACCTTTGTCACCTGGATCTTAGGTGACGATCTGCAGGAGGAGCAATATTGAAGCTTGAATGCAAGAAGTCATGATGGGGAAATCTACATTGAATAAGTCCCTAAATTTTCCCTATGGTTTCCTAAAATCCAATTAGGTTTATGAGCCTTTGTTTAAAGACTCATTGGCGACTTCTTCATTTCAAAATGTATTTCAAAACAAAATCTTTACAATGAAGTAGTCAAATACGCGCTCATCCCGCATAGGCAATAAAAACACGCCTACAGTTAGGTGTTTTCTTTTGTTATTTATGCATTTAAATGCATGACAGCATGGAATCGCAGTGAGATCCCACTTGTAACAACCACAAGTCTTTTCTATTAGGTTAACTACATGCTTATATCCTCCGTGCTCAACCTCAAACTCATCCTCATTAACCTAAAAATGTATGCATCCTCTCGATTGTTGTGTAGCCATCTCAAGTTGATTCACAACAGGTTTGCATAATTTAACCTAAATAAGGAAATTACAAAATGTAAGGCAAGAAAGTTCACCCTTTTCCTATCAGACATGTATGCCACATGTGGATGGCAAGCTTGTTCTTTGTCTTCCTCCAATTCATGCCCCAAGTAAGTGTGCTAGTGATGGACCTAAATCATTGCTCAACAGTTCCAAAAATCATGCCCTAGAATGTTTATCGTCAACTTCAACAATGGCATAGGCAATAGGAAGTAGGTTATTGTTCCCATCCTTGCCCACTGCCACTTGACATATCCCCAGTAAAGGTCCCCTTAGATGGGTTCCATCAACCCCAAGTATTAGCCTACATCCTTGCAAAAGCCCCTCCTTGCAAGCTTGTGTACAAACATATATCCAAAAAAAAGGGAGGGAGTCTTTCTATCTCAGCCACCATCACATATGCACTGCTCTATGGATTGTATTTTCTAACTGCAGCAGCATAGTCCTATACATCATTGTATTTATAAGTTGCAAACCCATGTATCTTCCTTATAACTATCTACCTTACAAAATAGGCCTTATAATACCCTATCTCCACCCCTGTATCTCTTAGTACCCTACCTCTAATGTGCATAATAGACCGGTTTGACTCATTTGTCCACTCATCCATGAATCTTTCAATAATGTACTCAATGGTGACCTTATTGTTATCTATATAATACTCATAATTATGCCTCAAATCCATGCTTTTAATTTGGAAAGCCTCATCTAGCTTAACCTTTGCAGCATACAACCTATAAGGACATATACTCACACACTTGCAGTTCAGCCTCCATCTCCTAATTCTCTTCCAAGGACATTCACATTTACTTTGTAATAATAAGCATCAAATCTGGAGTTATTATTGTGAAGGGTGTAGAAATCATATTCATTTCCTATTGCTTGATGTTGAACTGGTTTCCTAAAAATCTAGGGAAAATTGTCAAAAATAATCCCAAATTTGGGCGGTCTTGCACTATTAATCCCAAGTATTATTTATTCCAATTAAATCCCAAGTTGTCATGGTTCCTTCTTTTATTGGTCTAGCTTCCAATATTAACCTACTGTAGCGGAGTTAAAAAGTCTGTCTGGGCCCCTTTTATTAATATAAAATTTAACCTTTTCCCCCTTTTAAATGTATGTAAATATCAAAAAACACACTTAATGCCAAATACTCATTTACACTTCCCTAAACAAAACCAAAAAAAATATTTAATCATTAAATCATAAAACCAGTAAACTACTTCAGCTTTTTTTCTTCTTCACCATTGACTATTCATCTTTAAACCTGGATTTCAATGGCAATTTTTTTTTTCTTTTTAATTGCAACTGGGGTTGAAGGAATTTGGTTGCGAGGACTAATGAGCAAAATTTTCTCATTTGGACGCGGTGCAAAGCTGAATTAGGGCTTATTTGGTGAGTTCTCCATCGTTTATCAGTTCTTAAATTTTTGCAATTACGTGATTGAAATGGGTTGTTTTTGGAATTTTTAATGTTTTTACGCACAATTTTATTCTCCTCAAGTACTTTTAATGATTGAATTGTGGTTTAAGTTATGAAAGTTGTAATTTTTCGAAGTTTTTTGTTCAAGCATCCTTCTCTCTCTTCATCTTCAATTTTGCATATTCTTTGGCCATTATTGCCTTTTCCTCAATCAATTTTTCAACAACTTCATCCTTCCCATTCATCAAGGGCAACCCACGCTGACTTAAATTATCATCCCAGATGAAAAATGCACATCCATGCTGACAATTTCAAGAAAAAAAAAGTCAAAATCGCAAAAATTCAACAATGCACAACCCTAATTTAGGTTTATAAGTTCAAAAAAATCTAATTTTTGGATAGAATTTAGAGAAAAGATGTAAAATTGAAGAGCAAAAAAACTCACTGGCCACTTCGGACAACCATAGTACTTATCCCCAACTCTTGTGCTCTTCGAAACTCCATACTTCGCTGGAAAACCGCAATTACATAAGAGATTATGGCTTCTTGAAATGGAGTTGGTGGATGAAGACCCTGAGTGTGGTCCTTGTATTTTTTACTGATGACGGAGAAGGAATAAGAAAAAAAAAAAGATCGAAGGTTATTCGCAGAGCATCAACTGTATGAACACCCTCTCTTAGAACATCAACTGTATGAATACCTCCCAAACTCTTCTTCATTATTTTAGTTAGATCCTCATCAACATTTTAGCAAAAAGATTATCATCCTCTCAATCCTCAAAGTCTCCTTCACTCAGTTCACATCAGAATCATTCACATCATCATCTGACTCCTTAATTTCGCTCTCCTCATTTTCATTTTTCTCACTTTCACTCAAGGGATCTACTAGATGCACATTGTCCCTGGGGATATAATGTTTGGTTGAGTGGTGGGGGCACAATTTTCTTTTTACAGTGAGCTTAGTAGTTGCCCTAGTGTTAGTTGTGGGTTGGACTTCAAAGATTGGGTCAAGAGTTATCCATTGGGCTCACAATTGAGTCAAGCCATTGAAATATGTTATCTTCCAATTTAAGGTCATGTACCTCATTTCTATTACAATATCTCCCCCTTGTTCTATTTCAACTTCATGCACTACCCACAATGTGATGAAGTTATTAATGTCCTTAGTTAAGAATATTTCACCTATGCAAACAAAACCCTCTTATCTTTAAATAAATTTTACCAACACTATTATATCCCAAGTCATCTCTAATTATACTACATATAGTGAAGTAACATAACTCCTCAATTGTTTCTACCATCAACAGTTTCCCATCAACATAAGTAGTCTCCCTTTTCTTAGTTTCCCGATGACCACCATGCTCCAAATCAAGTTATGTAGCACCATCTTTTAGTTCTCATGTGTCAATTAAATTTAATATTAAATTAACTAATTAGTATTTCAACCAAATTATAATTTACGACACTAAATCTAGTATTTTATACAAGTTGTTCAACATTATTACTTCCCAACAATAAACTATATGAAACTAAAGCAAATTCCCCATAAACAATGATTTCACAAAATATATGGACAAAAAGAACAAGAAAGTAACAAACTGTATGGAATTAAAGAAATAAAAAGGACAACTAAACTTCCATTCTTTTGCAGCGACAGAAGCAAATCTTTTTGAAGATTGCAAAGTGGTTCTTGATTCTCTTCGGCCGAGATGGCAACAGCGCATAGAGATAAGTGGACCAAATTGGTTTTCTGAAGAGATAGAGAGAAGATGACGAAGGTTAGTAGAAGATTCGTGTTCTGGAAATGGTACAAGGGGTTGTTGGAGGTTGAGGGAGATTAAACGTGAGGAAAGGTAAAAAAAAGAAAAGGAAAAGAGAAAGAAGTTTGGAGAACCCCAAGTTAACGCCTGAGTCAATGTGATTTTTTGCCAGAATCATTAAAGTGTCTTAACAAAACAAATCGGATTATCATAATTGGCTTTATTATGCAAGGAACTTTATTTACGATCCAACATCACAAAAAGGTATCTTAATTTGCTTAATCTAACAAAAAAATCCATATAAGTAATATCTAAACAAAAATTATAAAAAATTGATGTATTGAAAATACTACTATACACTAAGACATATCCAACATCTTACAGACTAATATTTGTCTTTGTATAATAGTTGGAATATATAGTCAAAATAGGAAATTTTGAATAATTAGGTCAAACAGAAGCTATTTCATCAATGGTAACTCTTTATTAAGATTATTAGGATAAAAAATCCAAATATAGTGGTCTATTATGATATGACAGAGGAATCAATTTTAGAACCTAGTGTATCATTCTACAAAGGCTTCTTTACGAATTCAATTGTTGGTATGTCGGGTAGTCCCTAGGCTGGTCCATAGCTTATGAAGTTTCTTTATTTGGTGGCAAGTTCCTTTTTCACAAGTTATATGGTGGATAGATTCCTTTGTTTTATTTAATTTGTTTTATTTAGTTTCTGAATCTAATGAGGAATGTAACTAAGTAACTACGTAGATTTTTGTATGGTATATTCTAAAATTATTGTCTTGGTGGGGCATGGGGAAATATTAAGTGTGTTTTCTAGAATTATTATCTGGGGGAGTATGTGGTATATATTTCATAATGCGCCTCTAACATTTTGGATGGGACCCAACACAAGCACCATAGCCAGACATGACCAAGATCAAAGCCCAATAAGCCCAAGCCTAACTCATTACTATCTTTACATGTAACTAGGGAGAGTCGAGTAGTCGGCATTGTGCACATGTTCATAAAATCAAATCATGAAAAGGGCTCTAAATTTCTAATATTTACAGCACAAACAATGCGTCTTGCGAACGGCCGGCCACACCTATAACTTCCCGTGTAGCCGTGGGCGCGTATGAGCCTGTCAATTCATTTTCAAAATGTCATATCTCACTCGTTACCCATCGGAATTGACCTTTTCACCAAGCGTTGGAAAGCTATCGAGCCAAATTATTCTTACCAAAATTTTGAGTGTGCTGTGATATATGGTCTTTTGAAGTTGACCCTTGTGTACAAACCGTTATGAACAAATAATGGATTTACTTTATGAATAGATAATGGATTTACTTGTATGAATAAACGTGGGTACTCTCATGAATGAGGTTCCTAACAATAAAAGAGTGTTACTCTTATAAATAAATAACGTTACTTTTATATTAATAGGAGATACTAATCAGTTTACTCTTATGAAAGAATGAGGTTACTCGTATGAATAGGCGTTACTTTTGTGAACAATTGGGATTACTCATATGAATGAAAGGGGTTACTCGAATGAATACATGCGGTTACTTTTGTGAATAATTGAGGTCTCTCGTATGATTAAATGAGGTTACTGGTATGAAATATGAGGTTTCGTTCATGATTAAATGGGGTTACTCGTAAAATCAAGCTAGGTTACTCATATAATTAAACGAGGTTACTCATATAATTAAACGAGGTTACTCATAGGATTAAACAAAGTTACTCCAAAAACTAAGCAAGGTTACTGTAAAAAAAATAAATTGGGTTACTCATATAATATTTTAAGGTTACGCATAACAATAAAAGGGGTCCTCTTATAAACAAAATTGGGTTACTTTTATAAACAAAGTGAGAAAGTAATCAATTCACTCTTATAATGAATGAGGTTACTCGTATGAATACATGCGGTTACTTTTGTGAACAATTGGGTTACGCGTATGATTAAATGAGTTATCAGTATGAATGAAAGAGGTTTCTCTTTGTATATGCTTTACTTCTCCATCTACCTTACAAACAAGGGGGTTACTCTTATCAACAAATGGGGTTACTTTTATAACAAAAGCGGATATTAACACTAGTGGAAAAAACCTTAAATGTCACAAAAAACTAATCCGGTTTTTACTAAACCGGATCAGTTAAGGTCAACTGATTCGGCCCATTAGCAAACCGAATCGGTAAATAGGCCCAAATAAGTGTTTAACGTTGACAAGCTGCCCAACAACTTCATTTCCCTCTTTCAATTAGGGTTCTCTGACTTCTCTCCTTCAACGCCTCTCTCTCAACTCATATGGTCTCCTCTCTCCCTCACACCTCTCTCTCCTCTTCAGCCATAGGATATCCTCTCTTCGATGCCTCTGCAAAACCCCTTTTGCGTCTCCACTCTCACTCTCCCGTCACATTTCATCTTCAATTTCGGGAAAAATGGATTCCATTTTCACCAGGTTACCCTAATTTCACAATTTTCTCTTTAATTTCTTCTTTAATCTTAGGTTTTTCAATTTGAGTTGTGATGAATATCTTTAATCTTAGGTTTTTTTAATTTGAGTTGTGAAATACGATGTTTTTGGTCGATTGGTTTTACGGAGTTCTTGCTTCACTCGGTTTATGGGAAAAGGAAGCGAAGATCTTGTTTTTAGGTCTCGATAATGCCGGAAAAACCACCTTACTTCATATGTTGAAAGATGAGGTTTGTTTCTATATTCAATTTACTACTTTTGATTTCTATTGTTTTGTTACTACAGGAAAAGAATCACAAAAGAATATGTTAATTTATTAATATACTGATTAAATAGTCACTATTAGATTCAAGAATTTGGAGTGAGAATTTTGAGCGTGTTTGTAAAATTGTTTTGTTTAACGTATATTTTTGTTGTAACTTGAACTTATATGAGTTCATTAAACTAAGTTTAAACTACTTTTCTATTGGATTAATGAATTTTAAGTGGGTTTTGTATGTATGGCTGGTGGTTAATTGATGACGGAGATTGGTTCAACATCGGCCCAACTCAGTATCCAACATCCGAAGAACCGAGTATTGGTAAAATCAAGTTCAAGGCCTTCGATTTGGGAGGACATCGGATTGCTCGGCCGCGTCCGGGAAAGATTACTATGCTAAAGTAAATTTATATCCTCTCGCTTTTTGTTTAGTTGGTTCAGCATCAAATTTATATTTCTATGTTATGCAAGAGGATGACAAGATTATTTTATTTCCTATAAAGACGCTTCTCTTTCTTCAATTCTTTCCCCGATGAATTATGTGCATGTTAGGACTTAGGAGTGTCTTTTATGTGTGAAATTGAGTTGATTAATCTACTTTGTTTGTCGTTCATTGAGTGGCGAAAATTGATGTTGAGTCATGATCTGTTCTGTTAGGAAGTAACTGGGTTGTTGATGTTTAGCACTCCATTTTTGAGTTTTGGAGGAAAGACTGAAAAGATGATGCGTCATATGGTGGAAGTTGGTCCCTTTGCTTGAAAATAAATGATATTGGTTGATATATTATAGAGGAAGTGTATCTCTAACTTTATTACTGGTTATTCGCCTAACTTTGTCCAACCAAATTTACGATTTTATGTATTGATTATTAGATAATTATATGTTATATGGAACAATGATAATTTTATGCTATTAAGGGTGAATTACAATTCATGTTTAATCCTTTGTCGGTGACTTATGTTATACATATCAAATTATTATATCCTATTGAGTGCTATACAATGGGTGGCTTATGCCTTGTGCTTAATTTCGTAAATATAATACCGTGATCTTCTATTGAACTTCCATATTGGTCGGGGATTCCGGCCTGTTTTTGCAAATGGTCCTCAGTTTTTCTGCTCCTTGTTCGTGCTCATCTAGCTTTCATATTTAATTTGTCCAAGAATATATATCTTTTTGAACACTTCTCTTTGGCTTGTTAATTTTTAATATGTTTGTTAGCATGGGGATCCTTTATGAAGTTGTTACTTGTTAGTTGTTACTGATAGTTACGTATATTGTTACCTCTGACGGTATCATGTCTCTTTAGATTGACTATTCTTGTGTGCTAGCAGTAAAAGGATAAGCGGGTTTGACATGGCCCCACCAACTGCAATGATTGCGGCAGCTCCTACCATTGGAGGTCTGACTATTATCCTTTACTCTGAACATAGATTTGTATTTATAACTACTGCTTCTTTTTTGTTTGCTTTAGTGTGGAAAGTTCGTATCAAATTACATGCTTTCATTGGGTAAACCTATTCATCCATCCACTTCTTTTTTGTTTCATGTGTTCTTGGAGTATGCTGATTTAGAGAGTGCTTCAAAGGCCAGAGTCGATATGAATGGAAGGAAGTTTGGTGGCAATGAAGTCGTGGCTACGTTTTACCCGGAGCATAAATTTGCCGAGGGCCAATATGATGGCTGAAGAAATGAGAAGATGGGGTCTGATTGTTTCTGGTTTTGTTTGATGGATCATCTGTAACACCAGTATATGGAAAAAATTCATTGGGAGATGATGAAAGTGTTCTCCGAAGGGATGAAGTTAGACCATCAAAGCAAGAAACCAAGTGAGGTCTATTTATCAAGAATCCCAGTTCACGTGTATAAAAAATTGTTCCTCTAGCTATCACTTATATCGGGACCGACTTTGACAATGTGCAGGCGGATGCCGCTTTTTGGACTCGCTTAGGGATATGGTCTCCCATGTGTGTTTGCATCGCCTACTTTTAAATCTGAATATCTTCTTTCACCTTTGATAACTCTTGAGACTTAAGCATGGTGTTATGATGTTGAAATTATAGTTCATTTTTTTATGTATCTAATTATTTATGCTCAATTAAGCGTATTAAAATGAGTATTTATATATACTATTGCTTTTGTATCGATTAAAATTGAAAAAATGCAAAAAAAAAAAAAAAAAATTTAATATTTTGGGTCCCTTAACTGATCCGGTTTTGGGTGAAAATCGAATCAGTTAACCCATTAACTCATCCGGTTTTCACCTAAAACCGGATCAGTTAATGGGTTAACTGATCCGGTTCTTGTTCAAAACCGGATCGGTTGATCGGTTATTGATTAACTTATTCGGTTTAGGACCGGATCAGTTAATTATTGTTAACCGCTGCTAGCCCACCCCATCCGGACCAAAATCAGAGCGGTAAGCCCGATTTTGACCGGATCTGATGGGCTTTTTTCCACTAGTGTAATCGATTACTCTTGTGAAAGAATGAAATTACTTATATGAATAAACGCAGTTACTTTTGTTAGCAATTGGGTTACTCGTATGATTAAATGAGATTACTGATATATGAATAAATGAGGTTTCTTTTATGATCAAATGGGGTAACTCATAAGTTTGAACGATGTTACTCCAAGAGATAATTAGGGCTACTCATATATGTAAAGTTACGCATAACAATAAAAATGTTACTCTTATAAACAAATGAAGTAAAATTTTGAAAACGTGCTCTAGAAGTATTTATCACTCCTTATTAAATGAAATTCAATCAACTAAATACAAAATCAAATGAAATTCAAATCACTCCTTGTATTCTTCACTCTTCTTCATTAGTTATTCAAATCAACTATACACAAAATCAAATGAAATTCAAATCAAATACAATGAAATATAAATCAAAATACAAAACAAGCTCAAAACCACAACCATCAAGCAAGATAGTCTCTTTCGGATGTGACGTGCAGGTGATGATGATGGTATTCGGCGTATTCTCCTTAATAAACAAAATAGGGTGATTCGACCAATTCAAGTCATCAACACTGAGAGAAGTCTGCGATTGACGAATCGCGAAAGTTCGAAAAGCATTGGATGAAGAAACGACCGGTGAGGCGCGGAGGAGAGAGCAAGCTGCACACAAGAGGGCAGAGGAGGTGGCTGTTGCGGCAGAGAAGGGATGCAAGCGGAGGAAGAAAGCTAGAGTTTGTTTGTTGGTGAAGAGAGGACGGGAGAGAAAGAGAGGACCAACCGCCATTGATGAGAGTTTGGACAAAAGCCTTAAGAGGAAAGAGAAAGTGCAGAAATAGTGATGGAAGAGAGAAGGGATGTGGAAATTTCCACGCGGACTTTATATATGGGCCCGCCACTAGGGGTTTGCATTATCGGATATCGGAATCGATCTGATCCGAAATTTCGGATAAAAAAAATGCGATCCGGATCCGATCCGAAAATCTCGGATATCCGAAATTTCGGATCGGATCGGATACGATATCTGATCCGAATATCCAAAATCTGATCCGATCAATTAGTTTTCTTTAAGTCTCAATTAATATTGTGCCATATACCTGCTGCCCTGTAAATAAAATAAATGTAAAAGTTTGTATACAGTCAGTCTTTCGAAGTTCCATTCATCATTGGTTATGATTTTGCTTGGCTTATACAATTATTCAGCCAACACTTTTCATAAAGTGAATTTTTCAATTTCATTCTCACTTCTTAGTTACAGTTTTATAATTCAAAAAACTATCAAAATGTGAACCCAAATGCATTTTTTAACTGGAAAGGAAGTGATGAAGCAGACAAGCATGACCTTTACAAATCATTGTTGTCCACCATAATTTATAACTTACTCACTATTGTATGTATCATTGTATTGTTGGGGCCTGAAGACAAATTCTTCAACTTGCAATTTTTCTACTGAAGAGATGCCGTGAACTTAAGAGATCAGACATGAAGAGGAGCGAGCAAGTAGCACTGTAGCAGAGTTGAAGAGAGATAGAGGGGTGCACTCCGCGTGAAGAAGAACCGATGAAGTGAAGAAAGAGAGAGAGGCGTGAGGAGAGAGAGGAGATACTGAGATTGGGATTTTAGGTTTCCTAATGTCTAAACTAAAGTAGTAACGCCAGTAAGCAAGTCATTTTGAAAAAAGAAAAAAATATATATAAACCAATATTCGAATATCCGAAACCAAAAAAATCCGATCCGTATCCAATCCGAAAATCCGAATTTTTTTCCGGATATTCAATCCGAAATATCCGAAAACAAAAAATCGAATCGGATATCCGAAATTCCGAATCAGATCGGATCTGTTTACACACCCCTACCGGCCACATTTAAGAAATTGTGTAGCATAAATAATTTCATCTTTCTTATCACACACACAAATGGTTGCACACACTTGCACTTTCAAAGGGAATAACTTTGACGAAAATAGTTGCATTTTCTCAAAGAAATAACACAGGCAAAAATGGCTACATCTTCAAAACGACTTCACATAGAGGAGACATAAGAAACTTCATAGAGAATTTTGGAACATGAGACCTTGTGGAGAGGTAAACGACGCTCGATTATAAAGGCCATCATGACCTCTCCTTCATGACAACCATTATTGTATCTATTACTTCTTTAAGACTTTTTTCCATTATTTGTCCACCACAAACTTTTGTGTTCTGATTCCAGAATTATCCTTGATGTAATGTGATCTAAGTTACATTGCAGTAATATAAACTAAGAGAAGATTCGATAGCTAATATACTCCTGTTTATCAATAAAACCAGTACTAAAATAAGCACTTTATTAGCTTCATGTGGAATCAACTTTGGAAACTGTTCTCAACCATTGCAAAGTCATCTCAGATGGACTCAAACCTTTTCCATATAATTTCTTCCTATTAGACTTGTCCGTCTATTTTTACAACTTTACACTGTACAACACAAATGGATGTGATTTAGGTCCCTATGAGCTAATACAGGACCCCCTTGTGCTAAACCTTGTAATATTTCACAAAAAAAAATAGAAAACTGTAATCAACAAAAATGTTCGAGAACGCAGATGATACACTGATAAACTTCAGTCTTCAGAGAACACCAAAATGCCAGCGATGTTAGTGCAATCATTAGTTTTGCACCAAAAGACCATTTAAAAGTGGCTGCTCCACATCTGCACTTCTCGATGCTAAACTTCTGTCACGGCGTTGGGCTCTGGCAGAACAACCAAAAAAAAGTCAAGAGAGTGCCAATAGATGAAACAAAATTTGACTCATATGTTAACAATATTTTCTAGGTTAAGCAGCATCATGGTAAGAACTGCTTTATTAGCCAATCTGGACAGAACTATCGATCGGTCTTTCTGGATTTTTTTGTCAAAAACCTTTCCGTGAGACCACTATTCCCAAGCCCGCCCCTAATGAAAACAATTTAGATAAACCATTTATATCCCCTTTTTGACATTTTCACATCCACCCTGAACCCCTAATGGCACGATAAATGTTTAAAAACCATATATTAATGATAAATTCGTAGTAAAAAAATATACTAAACTAAACCAAAAATTAAAAAGACCCCTACCCACCCAGCTGACCAAACATTCCTTCCCCTTTGTTTCTCACATAAACCACCATCCCCCAGAACCCTCACCAACAACGATGGCCACATCTCCACCAATTTACTCAATCGGATTGATAAATACAGCAAGCCCTACCCTTCCCCTTGGCTTGGACAACTCACATCCACCATGAATACCTCTCTAACCTTCTTCATTATTGTCACCAACATGAGTGAAGTTAAGCTCGTGGTCTCTCTAACTCTCACTCTCTTGATGTGGTGCCTTCGCTTTAAAAAGTGCACCTCTTTAACTAACCTAGGTGAGGCCAAGTACGTCAGGCGCAACAAGGCACGCACCCAAGGCTGCCTTTGCCAAGGCACAAGGCACACCGCCTAGGCCTGTTTTTGTTAAGAACTGAGAAAAAGAGAATGTCCGTTTAAAACATAAAAAAGACCAATATATCACTTAGCTAATCATTAAAATGTAAATTTGGGCAAACCTCAATTAATTTCATGTTACTTCAATTTAACCCCTAATTAAAATCCCTGATTTTGGAAACACTAATTTGCGGGTTGTGAAGCATTTCAGAAACTAGTGATGGCTCGGTATGACAAAGGTTGCCGATGATCAATCTTAGGTGGATCCTGATACCGGCAGAGATGGTAGAGTTGAAAAAGCAATTAGAGGAGCCATCACTCATTACTGGTGAAAATCAAAAACCTTTGTCATAAATATCATAACTAATTCGTAGGGGTAGCGTGTATTGGTTTATAACTAATTTCCACTCTCGATTCCCTTGAACCTCACGACTGGGAGGAGCCATACTAGAACCCAGGATTCCCTCGACCTCCGAGATCGGGGGAGCCATGCTAGAAGCGGAGTTAGGGTACGTGTAAACCTTCTCCCTCCCCCTTGTCTGTTTAGCTCGTGTAGAGCTAATCGATTGAACATTTCCATCCAATAGTTAGCTCCCGGTTCCATTAACCGAGTACCTGGGGTTTGCTTAGTCCGCTCAATCTCAAGCATCACTTCCTTAGGTGTCCCTTTCCACTTTATCAAGTTTTTATCAATCGTTTTCATAGTGGTATAAGGAGGATGTTGCTACATGCAAAACTAATAATCTCCAATAAGTAAGTCGAAAGGTCACCCACGGTTCATACTGCGGCAATGTCTTAATAAGAGTATATGCTTGAATTCCTACGCGAGTATAGGGATTGTGATCCCCGACCCCGTATAATTGGTTATATTCTTCTTTTTCGGTCATTTTCAACCTTGCGAACTCCAAAGGGTCCTCCCACTCACTTTCCGGATGCATGTCCAGTTCTGCTTTGTATCTGCAGGTACCATCTCGGCTAACAACCCAATACACACTACCCTTACGAGCGTAGTTCAGAAAAGCATACATCTTACAAGATTTAGTTCGGTTATTACAGTTCATAGAGTAAATCTGGCGCAAACATACATTCATGAGGTTATATGACGGTGGGCTGTTACACGTGGTATCCGAGCCAAGGTTTTCAGTTTTTTTTTTTAGAAAATCTAGTTTAATTACTTATCAACATATAGGTAGTTTGGATGCTTAAAACACGTGTGTTTTCTAAAAAGAGTTTCGATCGATCATGTTCAAGGCAACTAGGAATTGCTATGTGATGATTGTGGGAAATAGTGGATTAAGGCAGTATGACTAGTATGGGTGAATGTGTATATGTATACCTTATGTGTATGTTATCTGAATATGTGTATCATTGATGTGTGTAATAGATGTCTTCAAGTGATAACAGTAGTGGCGAAGGATCACGAATTATTCGTAGGGGTAGCGTGTATTGGGTTGTTAGCCGAGATGGTACCCGTAGATACAAAGCAGAACCGGACATGCATCCGGGAAGTGAGTGGGAAGACCCTTTGGAGTTCGCAAGGTCGAAAATGACCGAAATAGAAGAATATAACCAATTATACGGGGTCGGGGATCACAATCCCTATACTCGCCCAGGAATTCAAGCATATACTCTTATTAAAACATTGCCACAGTATGAACCGTGGGTGACCTTTTGACTTACTTATTGGAGATTATTAGTCTTGTATGTAGCAACATCCTCCTTATAGGACAGTAATACCACTATGGAAACCATTGATAAAAACTTGATAAGGTGGGAAGGGACACCTGAGAAAGTGATGCGTGAGATTAAGCCGACTAAGCAAACAGCAGGTACCCGGAACATGGAATTGGGAGCTGAATATTGGATGGAAATGTACAATCGATTAGCTCTGCACGAGCTAAACATGAAAGGGGGAGGGAGAAGGTCTACTCCTACTCCTCCTAGCTCCGCTTCTAGCATGGCTCCCCCCGATCATGGAGGTCGAGAGAATCCGGTTCTAGTATGGCTCCTCCCAGGTCGCGATGTTCACGGGAATCGAGTGTGGGAACGGTAGTGTAGGGTGCTGTATTTCAGGCAGTAATTCCCATTTGAGCGATTCGGATTATGTGCCAGAAACTCCTTCTAGCAGCGATGATAGTGGCTACGTGTACGACCCTTGCAATATCCGCTAGAGTGGTTGGAGGAGATAAGTAGGTTGAGTAGGAGGTGGTCTGATTTCATGCTACTACAATGTTAAGATGGTTGCTATTCTTTTCTTTGTTGGCCATGGGCCGTTAGGTTTAATTTATTTATGTAATTTAATTGAGAGCTGCAAGTGCATGTTAGCTGTAGCCAAGGGTTATGTTCGTGAATGTAGTGCAAGTTATGTATTAAAGTGGGAAAATTTCATCTTCTTTTGGGGTTATTAAATGATGAATGGAACGTATGATTTAACCTAACCTACGTGTGGACTGTATATTTATAACTAATTAGTATTATGTGTTGGAACTACTAAAAATCTACAAAATGTTATCTTATAGGTTATGGCAAACATTGAGGTGACCAACGAGATTCAACAAAATGTAGAAGTTCCTGAGGGGGGGGGCTCGCAGGACAGCTCAAGAGATGAACAAATTCGCCAGTTAAGGGAAATGAATACTCGATTACTGGCGATTTTGGAAAAGCAAGAGCAAAATAAAGAAAATGATGAGGGTAAATTCTATAAAAGACTCACGGCTCATAAGCCACGAGGCCACGAGGGTACAATGGGGAGACGGATCCAGTGAAGTTTGAAGATTGGGTGCCTTACATGGAAAAGTTGTTGGAGGTAGTCAACTGCCCGGAAAATCTTAAGGTGAAGTTGGCGTCTTTCTATTTGGAAGGACCCGCAGATATGTGGTGGAGTACGGTGAAGAAAGCTTGAGCTCAAACTACCTTCTCATGGGAAATATTCTTGGATAAGCTAAGGAACAAGTTTTTCCCTCTAGAGGAGGAAGAAAGAAAACGAATTCTTATTTCTGAAGCAGGGACAATTGTCTGTGTGTAGAACTTTCGAGATTTGCTCCTGATTTCACCGGTAATGAGAGGGTGAAGTCTAGTTGGTAAGTCAAGTTGAGCAACTCGATACTCGACTCGAAAACTCGTGAGAAGCTCGAATACCTAATTATCAATAGCAAAATACCTAAATTCAACATTTTTCTACCTTATTGTTGCTTTTAACATGAGACACTTGCAAGCTACTCGAAATCTACTCGGTCAATGCTCGACTCGGTCAAAGCCCGGACAAAACTCGGTCAAAACTCGACTCGAGTGAGCTCGACTCAACTCAAACTCGACTCGAAATGCTAACGAGTAGAGTCCAGCTAGCTTAAACTCGAACTCGACTCGCATCATTGCCATTCCAAGGGGAGAGAGATGTTTACGCCTTTTACGGTATTTGTGGTTCGTATTGTGGCTAGTCTCGAGAGGTTAAGGATAGTGGCTAAAAAAGCTCAAGGGGCATTAGGCGATACGGATCCGGGAACTTACGCACACATGCGTGAGAAGCGCGCCTCATTGAAGTAAGGGGCTATCAATAGGTGTGCAAAGGATAGTGCACCTGAATGCACCTATATCAGCTTCCTTGCAACTTCTGTAAAATACTTCACCTAGCCTAATAAAATGTTTAACTCCTATTGCCACTAGGCTTCGGCACCTAGGCGCACCCCAAGCTTTGTATATAGTGGTTATCTTTGTTGGATAAGGGTTGAGGCTTGTCTTTGTTGGGTTATGGTAAGGGCTCCAGTGGTGTCGGTGTTGGTGTTCAATGGGGTGAGGATTAGAGTTAGTAGTGTATTAAGAAACAAAGGGGGCGGGGGTTTGGGCTATGATAACTTTATTTAGTTAGATTAGGATTAAAATTAGGTACTTAATCATAGAAATACGATTTTGTAATTGTTGGTTAGGTCATTTGTGGTTTAGGGTGTTCAAGGGAAAGTAATATAGAGATACAATTTTTTTATATTTATTTATTTTTATTAGGATAGTTTTGGGCAAAGAATCCTTTAAAGAAGACGTCAAAGGACAAGTTCCTTTCTTATCTGGTATAGAAACTTGCATGCGCAGATGAATGGTACCCCTGAACTACACTTAGCTAATAGCAATGGCCTTCTATAAGTCACTTGTGCCTTATACAATCCCTAGTTTTATCACCTAAGAGCATCACCATCAATGACCGAAATTTTTTTGATAATCCATTTCTCACTCCTCCAGATCATTTTGGTCACCACGCATTCATTCAGCAGAATATACTCCACTCATGACTCAAAATAAAAGTTGGTAATCCCTCTTCTGCTATCTTTCCATCATATGTCACCATATTTTCATGTATAAGTTGGGCCTACTTCATGATCAACTTTTATTTTGGGTCATCCCATGACCAAAAATGAAGTTGGTGATCTTATGACTATGTTTTTGGATATGCTTCATGACCAACTTCCATAGTTCCATGAGAAAAAGTCATGGATGTCAATGCTCCAAGCCTCCAACACCCTAAGATTTGTCTTTCATTTTCTATCCTTGGACAATATTCCTTTCCTATGAATGCCATTGGAAATCAGAAGAAGTTTGTACTAGAGGCGCAATGACATGCTAAAGTCAGGACAGATGTCATAGAAGGTCAGAAGCACACAGCCCTAAAATTCAGGGAGTTTATTTCTCTATAGGAGAATAACTGACTGTGAGGAGCAAAGGACTTAATGGCTCAAACAGAAAACTCTTCTAAGCTACTGGCTGGAGTACAATTTAGGTCATACTATCGCACAGAAATCAGGCACGTGACCTCTAGTACACATGTCACTCTGCAAGCTAATAAACAAAGAGTCAACCATCAACAGTAAGAGACCTTACACTAGTCGATTGGAGTTCCATCTCTGAATCATCGTCATCCTGCAATTATATAAAATCCAACAATCCTTCTTAAGCATGATTCAAGCACGTCAGCATCATGAAGAGACACTGAGATATCGCAGTAACATACCTCAATCAACAAATCCTTTCGCGTAATTAAACCTAATACTCGAGAAGGCCGAGGGACAACCAATATATGCCTTAATCCCAGATGACGGAACAGATTATAGACCTGAAAATACCAAATGAAATACGATTACAGCAGTTCTTTTAGGTGAACGATTTAGCTTGAAACATGACAATAGAAGGTTCATTATATCTGGGTAAAAGGAGGCCTAGCTGGTCAATTTCACAAACATCACAACATTATCAGAAATATGAAGACAGAAGAAAGCTTAAAATGCTACCTTGGTCAAAGACATATCTTCAGGGACTATATACGGATTTGGGTTTAAAAAGGGGGCAAGATCTATGTACATCTCCAAGTCATCCTGACTTAGATGAATATCATCAAGGCTAAGCCCTTTACTTGAAACTGGTTTAATGAATTCACTATTGTTATGCCTGAAAAAACAAATAGAGGCATTCATCAATTCATCAGTTACATAGAATAATATCAAAGGCCTAAACAGCGGACTATGACTTGCCTTATCGGGAAGGATCCACCTCTTGAATCACTGGGCAAGGAGCTATGTTGGAAATCCACCTTGGATTGAAGAAGCACCAATAAATGACTGTATTTGACACATCATATCAGTTCTCAGTTCTGACTTATATTTAAAAAAAATTACAATTACCAACAAATTAAATGAGAAGCCATAAGAACAAGTGTGTCCCTTGCCATACCTGCGAAGCATCAACCCTATGACAAGTGTCTCCCCCACTCCTTGTGTGATCTATCACCTGGTTGGTAGGGTCAAACTCAAAAGAATAAGTAGCCACTTATTTATAGATATGCTAGAGATAAAAACTTAGTCAACTCACCGGAAAGCCATTGTGCTTATTGCTTCTCAGAATAAAAACCATATCTGAAATCTTGATAACACGGGGAAGACTAACGACCTTCAAGAAGAAAACGCTAAAGCATGAAATAAGCATGAAGTCACCCAAAACCTATGCATAACACGTACTACTTGGTTAAAATGGAAAGTTAAGTGGGCACAATGCTTATTCAAGACTGACCTTTCGAGTCCGCCTACCCTCTTGTGCAGTCATACTCCGCATTTGATATTTAGGTCTGGACTCAAGCAAAGGGATACCCCTCAACCGAGCCTGCTCTTCATATAAGCCATCGTTAAAAGCATCACCAACAGCCTGGAAAGCATTCCAGAATATTCGGAGTTTTGAGTGGAAGCTATATACAATGAGAAAAATTTTGTCCAGCACACAAGCTCCATTAACCAGAAAACCATACTTTTGATATAAGAAGAACTAGCATGATAAGAGGAAGAAACTTCAAATTATTCGAAATTTCAACCATAATAACGCAAAGGGAGACTGTCACACGCATTGAGCCTCCTAAAAACGAAGCAGCACCCAGAAGAGCATATCTGTAACCACAAAGTCATATGCATTAGAAAAGCTGCATTGAAGGAACCAAATACAGTCTTAGCATTCTCCTAGGCAAATATAATTCCTCACCAAAAGTATTCAGAGAAGAATATTCACAGGAAATCTCTCAGATAGACTAAAAACATTCTTCCAAATAAACTAAAGGCAGTAATAAATGGTAATAATGGTAATGGAATTACATGTATTTGTGTAAAGAAAATCTCGTGCCAATGCCCATGGTAATAAAATTTCATTCCAAACATGTAATTTTATTCGTAAATTTTCATTACCACTCAATACCACCTCCATATAGTAGTCATGGATGGTAATAAAAATTTATAATGAAAAAGAGATATGTGAGGATGGAGAAACATTAACATGGACAAGGGGATGAGACTTTCTTCACAAATTCACCTATAAATTCATTGTCATTACCACCATATATTATTGCCTATTAGCCTAAACGGTTAGTGAGAAGCATAAACAAAATCAATCAGCCTAGTCATTTCCTATACTCACTCTAAATAATAAGATAGGGAGGAAACATTTACAGAGCTTTCCTGCCATGAGGTTAGACATTGTGGTCATTAGATAAGATTGGAAAACCACTAATAAACCTAAGAGTTAAGACTCCTTGGCACAAAAGCAAATATTGATATTGTTTACTTTAATCTAAAGCTGAAACAGAGTGATTCTTTCGATTCTCTCAATGGAACACTTGACAAAATGTAATATCTGAAGTCCATTGATGGAGGGCTACAGAAATTCCTGAAATAATATTCATCAAATCAGAAATGTTACACTGGCTATCGAGAGTAATAGGAAAATTTTATAATCGTTTTATATATAAAAGTCATACGGGAACTACATCTGCAGTGTAAAGTATGATATGAACATCATCTTACGGGTACGAGGCTGCCAAGACTCAAGACTCAAGACTCATGAGTAATCCATACTGCAAGCATGATATCTAGGATAAGGAGGAATCACTACAAAAAAAGTTGCTGATGTGGTAACAGTTTTGTTACACTTGACTATTCTGTAAGCCCAGGACAAAGCTAAACAGATAAATTCTAATAAGTTTCAGGTTGCTTATGAGCAGCGGAAAACAATTCCAAGGTCGGATCAAGCGTCAGATTATATTCATCTTGAGATATCCCATTGCTAAGACTGCAGTTAGCTCCATAGTTCCCAAACAATGACCCCAATAGTTACATTACCTAAACTCCACGTGAGAGGGTTGGCACAAGGACTCTATTCGAGACTTGGACATAAATACGGGACACGGCCACCAAAGCATTAAAAATTTTATATTAGCTATAGAAAAGTTGTTCAACTCTTACAATTTGTTTTATCTATGGATATTTAAAAGTCAATTTATACCCCTTTTCTATTAAAAAAGAAATATATGCGCTACTTCCTATGTTATATTGACCTAATACCAATATTTAGATATGCAATGACCATTGGCTACTTCACATGTTCTAAGCAAATCTAATGATATGCCATGGGACTATGGGAGCATGACTTCTGTTTATCCAGATAGAAAGGGTAGAAGCAACACAGAGAGAATGATTACTCACGTTCCCTCCTCGATATTTGGCTTTTTGTAGAAGCTGACAACAAACATGCCAACAAGGCGACCATAAGTTGATCCTATCATGATTCCAGGAACAAACTGACCAGCAGGTACAGCTGTTCCAAATGTGACCACTGCCAGACTATAGAACATAACCTGCAAAGCACAAGAAAATCAATCAATGCCCGAAGGCAACGAAACTATGAACTAACTTCATATAAAAAACGTTATCTTAGTCTTAGCTGTCCCAGCTAATAAGTTAAGACTTCTTTTGTTGTTTGTTGTTCTCAGCCACGTATAGAGAGGTAACTTGTCCCTTATTGACAACCCCAACTCCATAATGCTCTAGTCATTAAAGATGTATATGCTTTTCATGACTACGTACTACAATACAGGAGCACTGGTTAAGCTACATTCAAAAGATATTTCATTATAGAGCCAGTCCCCACACGCCCCCATATTCAAAAATATTATGTGGGTGAAAGAGCCCCGTAGGTATTTTCCCATAAAAAAGGAAGTCAAAGGGAAGGGTCAGCGGGGAACACATCTAGATACCTGAAAGATGATACAGTCACCTAAAAGTTGAATCCGCTCATCAACAAAAGGCCCATATTTCGTAAGAAGCTAATTGCACAACTGTGGTAAATGTCCAGATTCTATGTTATTTTAGACCATATTTGTCTTTGTTTCGTGCATATCATACGCTTGCTCATTGTTTAATTTTAAGTTTAGATCACGAGGCCTGAATTATAGAGAAGTGAAAATTCAACAGCCCAGCATCCCTTGTGGGATATTTCCTACTCACCATATTCTATTCTACAATAGACAACATGCACTTGCAGTTATTTTAGAACTTACTTTATCACAAACCTCTTCATATAGCTTGCATAAAATATACATGAGGTAACAGCCTGGTTTCTAAAGTGGAAAAGGACTATTATTTATTTTCCTTACCACTTGCTTAGCTGACTGATCTTAAAGAATGAGCCAACCTGTCTTTAGTATGTAACTCTACAGTTACACTGCACTTCAAACAAGTTAAATGGGCCTTTGTGGACCTTACTTAAGTACCAACACTTTGAAATGCATTGCAATAGATTAGAAAATGCCCCCATAAGAGTTCTCTATTTCGAAGCTTAAAAGATATAAAACACCGAATTTGAAAACACCCTTTACCTCTCAGCTTCAAGCTAAGGAAATTAGCAGCACGAATGCTAAACAATATCTAGATGAAGTAAAGCCATTGAGCTAAAGATATGAAGGTTAAAAACATAAACATAAACAAATGACGTACCAAGAAAGCCAACAAGCTTTGAGCACTATACTCGTGAATCGTTTTGGCACTAAATAAATTTCTTATGGCATCATCCTGCATGGAAAACCAAAATTTTGTCGGAACTTTTCATGAAATTTGAACTAAATTAATGAAGATAGAGAGCAATAAAGTGAGAGCATTGAAGACTTCCACATAGTAATCACCTGAGTGTTGAAGAAAATGGTAGCTAGGTCATTGTATTCCTTGTCATTGTGACAGTAAAACTGCAAGTGACAAACAAAACAAGACTGTATGTGAACCAAGGAAAATTTTCAGAAATATATCATCACGACGAATGCTGAGACAGTTTATAATTGTGGACTTGATACCATCATTCTAGCCTTAGCATTTCTCCTATGATTAATCCTCGCCTTATAAAAATGCATCACCATTACAAAAGTCATCCTAATCATAGTTCCCTTAATGAAGCAATCAATTCACCCCTATACTAAATCATCATGGTCTCCTCTAGTTTGTGAAGTTATTCAGCTTATTCCATTCACCTCAAGAACTGATGTCTCAACACTCCAACATGGATATGGGCATTTGATGTTTCATTTAAGACAAAAGGCAAATCTAAAAGTTATGTAAAATGGCAGTTTAAACCTGCTGCACTAACACTAGTAGCTGAGTTTGAGTAACATAGCTCTTCTACAACCTATCTTTAGGTTAGCTACACTAGGAACTCTCCAAACTACCTGTCAAGATTTTAAGAAATTAGCTTAGACAATTCAAGGGTCATATTTATATTATAGTTGCTGGTTCACTCACCTCAATTACCATCCATGACAGTGAAGGGAAGGTGTCTGTTTACTTAATGGACTTTAGGTTAATTTGGTCAAAAGGGGCTGTTTTGCAAAGAGTTATCATTTAAGGTTTCTAATGTGGTTTGTGAATAAAATTTCACAATTTAATCAGCCTTTCACAATTCAGCGTATATTTAGTTCCAGCACTTCTACCTTATTTCAATCACAAAACTCCTTGCCACACCACCTCAAACCTAAAACGTTTTTTAAGCATCAACATATTTTAGCAAGGAGTTCAATAGAAAGCTAAGATACTGAATGATAGCATGAAAAAATAAGGACCGATCACCCGGACCAGAAGCCGTGGAACAAGCATGTAAAACCTAAAATCTAATCAAACATAATTAAATTACTAAAAGATAGAGGATTTAAGCATCCACCAAAACTCTCATGACAAATAATATAACTTGAAAGAATAAAATTTCAAACAGAAAATTTCTCCAATTTGGAATGAAACCTTGTACAAAGCAACAAACATCAATGAAGCTAACCATGGAAGATTGCGTGAACCTAAGCTCACATCACTTCATATATCAGTTGGTCCCAAGTTTGAAACTCTGCCCCTCAAGCTTGGATATAAGGGAAAAAGAAAATGTGGATGTTTCTTTGAAGGATTTTGTCGGATGATAAACTTAAAGCGACACACTCAAATACAAATGAAGACAAATTGGGTTTTGATGGAACTTGAACAATAACTCAATAAATGAAGCAAATAAAATGTGAAACAGAGTATTTTTTTGCAAAAACGATTTGTAGAGGGTATTTCGAGGAGTTCACAGAGCTAAACTACCTGTCCAAATTGAGTGAGTCCTGCAAAACAAGAGTTTGTCAAATCCCTTGAAATCTCCTTCAATGGTCAAGTTAGATCACCCGTACTTTCTAGAGAGAAAATAAAAAGAGAGGATCTAAGATATACGTACTGTGATATCATGTGACCTATATCCAAGAGTGCAATTGTGATGTCTGATGTACTTTCCGGTGTTATCAGGGGTACTTCCATAATTCCAGGTATTACGAGATTTCACAAGTTCCGGAGCCCTAAGATGCTCGGACTAGGGAACAAGGGTCGGACTCGGGTACGCGTCTAAGTGTCGGACTCGAAAATTTTGAAAATTAAGGACTCGGGGACTTTTTTGGAACGGGTCCAAAACTTGAAATTGGACTCGGGGACACGGCGCTTCAAAGATAAATTATATATATATATATATATATATTCCATATTTTTAAAAAAATATATGACTTTTTTTACAAATAATTAGTTTATGGGAACTGGGGACTTGGGGAGTAGTAGTTGGTAATAAAGTGGGTCTTTTATACTAATACGGAGTAAAAGTGTGAAACATAAGTTAGACAGAGCATTTACTTCCTTTTTCATTTTCAATATAAGCATTTACTGTTCAGAATTCTACTTGTATAAAAAAAAAAAAGAGAAGAGAGAGGGTTATTCTCCCACCTACCCCATCAGTCAACCACACCTTTAAGAAAAAAAGAAAAAAAAGAGGAAGCCTCCGTAAAATGTCGAAGAGATAGAAGACCAACCTTTCGTTGTCGGAGAGACGAAACGTTAGGGCTTGTGGTTAGTGACCGACGAGTCAACTTTTACTCCATGTCCGACCCAGAATCCGTGTCAGCACCGGTGTCATGTCGTGTCGACAACGGTACGGCAGGGTGGCTGGCCGGCTCCGAGCTTCCCAGCCGGAGCCTGTTTCGCATTAACATAAGCCATCTATTTACTTGACATACACCAGATGCAAGAAGAAGAATTGCAAGGGTAGTTGTATTGATGCAACACTAAGGCAATTATGGAAGTTTATTAATGCAGTAGTGTTATGTAAAGGGGTGTTTGGTTGCTCTGGGTAAAGGGAAGGGATTTAAGAAAGAGGTAGAGGAGGAAAGGAAAGCAAAACCCTTAGATTTATAGTGTTGTTTGGTTGTAAATGTCATTCCTCTTTTCTTCCTCCTCTTACCATTCTTCCACCATGCTGCGTAGTTTCCCATCCCCCTCCCCTTCGTAGCCTCGTCGCCTTTTTCCTCTTCCCCTGCGCCATCCCCTTCCCATTCCCCTTCCTCGCGTCGCCTTCTCCCCCTCTCCCCTTCCTCGCGCCATCGCCTTCTCCCTTCCCCTTCCCCTCATTGCCATTGTGTAGTTCTTCCTTTTTTTCTTCTAAGGTTTGTGCCTTGTGGAGTGAGTGGTGGTTTAGGTGATGGCTGGTGGCTTGAATGGGGTGCGTTGGGGTGGGAGGGGTCGTGGTCGGATTGCGGTGGTCGGGTCGGGTTACGGTGGTCGAGTCGGGTTACGGTGGTCGTGTGCGAGGTGGTGGTGGTTGGGTGGTCTGGTGGTGGTTGGGTTAAGTGGTGGTTAAGGAGATGATCAATAATGAGCCAAAGAAAGAATAAGTGAAACCTTAGGGGGGCGGGGAAATGAAAGTAGAGGACTTTCAGGATAAAAAGAGGGTAAAGGGTATCATTAAATTGAGCAAATAAACAAGGGAATTAAGTTACTTGATTCCCTTACCCTTGCCACGAGACCCCCAACCAAACGCCCCCTAAGATTATTAAGAACCATAAATCTAGAAAACATTTCTACAAATAGAGAAAATAGGGTGAGTAATGACATTGTAAAATTGTAATGCTATTGGCTACTATCAATATTATTCTCTCTCTCTTCTCCAACTCTCTTCCTTTCTCTTCTCTTCTTCTACCTCCCGTTATCTTCTTCTTCCTCGCTATTTCTTTTGTTTCGTGTCCAATTTGCTGTTGTTCAGCCTCCCAAAACCTGAGTTCATTCCAGGGCCCAAGACTTTAAATCCACAACAGAGGTATTTTTGGACTTTTCATATTCAGATCCATGATCAGACCCAAACAGATATCAATCATTCTTTCTTGACCAAGGCTCTCCCCTTTACTAAATACTAATTAATATTCACTGATGAGATGAATACAGAAAGTAGCTCTCATGACTCATCCCTATTGAAGGACAACTTCAACTTCTAACTCTCAATTCCATTTAATATTCAAAATTCAATGTTACGTGAGCCAAAGATCTTCTTTAAAGCTGATTGCATCTTGTAACAGGCAAGAGATAAGTACATTGTGAAAGTATTTTTAGCATCTGATCCGAATGCTAGGACTAAACTTAAATCTATTAATGTGTAGTACAAGTAGAGTCACTATTAGAATAGGGACATTTGACATACACTTAAAGAAAAGGAGAAAAGGATCTAAATAGTAATAGCATTGTGTGGAGACCTCACATGCATAGCCAACAATGGTACTGTTCCCAGCCACCAGTACTTCTTGCTTTAGCTGAGAAATTCACTAAAGCTCATCTGCAGGCACAACATTTGATGTGTTGTGAAGCCAGCCTATCCTCCTTCTTGGTGGCCAATAGCCATTGTCCTACTGTCAACCACTTCGACTCCAAGTGAAACCATCCTTGACCTCAATAAGCCTCAAACAGAACCTCAATTTTTTCAAAACATGTAAATAGTCTTCAAAGAGAAGGATCATAAAAACAAGAGTTCTATGTCTTGGATTCTTTCTCAATCCTATGGATCACATATCCCACTCCTCTCCACCCTAACCCCCCCTCCTCTTCCTAAACATAAAAGACTAATAGTACAAAAAAGGCACCTGAAGCATATGTGACCTAACGGTGATGGCATCACCCAACAGCCAAAGAACAATCAACCACGTCCTCAAATGACATTGGACACATAAGACAACAATGAGGGATTCAGGTCAACAATCAGGTCTGGCAATACATGGGAGAGGAGGAGATTGTTTCATCCCTAAATGTAAGAAAAGAGAGGAGAATAAGAAGAGAGGTGGTGATGGTTGCAAATATTGGGTAGGGAGGTGTAAAGGGTATTTTATATCCTCTTTCAGTTAATTAAAGAAAAGACACAGATCGAAATCTTCCACACCCTTGTCATTCTTCACCGATGGTAATTCCTCTCCTCACCTTTGATTGATCAGAGTATCCGACAAACCCAGAAAGAAAAGAAAAATGTGATATTTTACCCACTCACTAGTATGCAAAATCAATTTACTCTTATTTTATGCAACACTAAGAGCATCTAAGCAACAGAAAAGCTTATGTTTACAGTACAATTCCTACAAATGCAGTTATCACATGTTAGCAAGAAGTGTTCAAACCAACAAATAATAGTGAATACTAGATGCATCCATCATAAAATCCAGAATAGGTAAAGATGTCGCTATGAGCCCATAGAAACTCGTGTTTATCAACACACAAGTCTTACAGATAAAGTTTAGTTGCAAATGATATTTCAAAAGATAAGCTCAACAAATTGATGCCTTTCAAGGACTTGCACAAAGACGACGATTGAAGATTTCAAGAGACCGACAATACTTACATTTACATAATTCCCATACATCCCTGGGGGATTGGGACAATCAACTTCCGATGCAGGGCAGGGGCTGCATTTTCTTAGTAGTGGTAACCCAAAAGAAATTGCAGAAGTAATTATTGATATAACGCAAACTTCAATCATCTGTCGATGAAAAGATTATATATATCAGAAATCAACTTACACAAAATGTGAGTAAGGAATTAAGGATCACCCAGATAGAACACATAAAAACTCATACGGATTAACAATAACATACTTTAACTCGTGCCCCTTTCTTGTGCAAGTAATTGCGACGCCAGTAAGTAATATAACGCGTAAGTTGATTAAATAATGCCCCTGTGAAATTTCAGAAGTTGTCAAAAGATGAAGAGAAGAGATCCTGACATACAGAATATGGAATAAATAGGATAGAATATAATAGCACACATACTCACCAAGAAGACCACCTATCACCCCAATAATTGCCATTGGCAATAACTCTGCAAACGAGTAATCCTCTTGACCACTAACAAAATTGGCTTAATTAGAAACTGGAGTAGATAATTGAAACAACTGATAACCCAAATAATTGAGAAAAATTAAGGTTCTAACTCTGATATGTCCCATATGATAAAACCACCAGCACCAAAATGTCCACATTTTCCACTCCTACACCATGCCATTGCAGTCCGTACAACAACCGCAACAACAGCAGAAGTAAAAAAGACACGCCACATAAGCTGACTTCTCCACCTTCAAGAAAGCATACAAAGTACGGTAAATATGGAGTATCAAGAGCTTCACATATAATTTTTGGTATATGCGTTAGATACTGATGCAAATATGCAAGTATATCTGGAGATAAGAAGATTATTTACCACGATGTAACCTCCTCGAGTGCAAATAAAACACCACCAACAGGAGCTCTGAAAGCAGCTGCAACTCCAGCTGCACAGCCACATGTCACCTTTTCAAAATATGACATGGAAAAGAATAAGGATGATTCAACAAATAAACTTCAAAAAGTAAGAACAGTAACACTCCCAAAAATAATTATTCTAACAGCAAGGAAACAGGAAAGATCCCAAATAACAACAACAACAACAACAACTAAGCCTTTTTCCCAAAGTGATTTGGGGTCGGCTAACATGAATCGTCAACTGAAACCGTTACCAGAGGAGATGCCATCGCAAAGAGTGATAAAAGGTTTTTTTTTTTTTTTTTTTTTTTTAGAATTTTTAAAGAAATTTTTTTTTTTTTTTAAAGCAAGGTTTACACCAACAAGTTTTAAAAGAGGTTTTCAACAAAAGGTTTTAATACCAACACAATTGAGAAAAACAAATAAATGCAGTAATCACACCCCTTCCTCCACATGGATACTGCCCCTCCACCCACTTCTATCCAACGTCATGCTCTCCTCAATCCCAAGTAACCTCATATCACTTTCAATTACCTTCATCCAAGTCATCTTAGGTCTTCCCCTACCCCTTACAATTTGGTTACTCCTCCACTCTTCAATTCTTCTCACCGGTGCATCACCTGATCTCCTTTTCACATGACCAAACCATCTTAACCGATTCTCCCTCATCTTTTCTTCAATGGATGCAACTCCAACTTTTTCCCGGATCACTTCATTTCTTAATCGGTCTTTCCTTGTGTGGCCACACATCCACCGCAACATACGCATCTCCGCCACGTTCATCTTATGAACGTGGCATTGTTTCACCGCCCAACATTCGGTGCCATATAACAAAGCAGCCTAATTGCCGTACGGTAGAACTTTCCCTTCAAGCTTTTGGGAATGCCTGAATCACAAAGGAATCCGGTTGCGCTTTTCCACTTTAACCAACCCGCGTTAATTCTATGAGCCACGTCTCTCCATCCAGTTCTCCATCCTTTTGGAGAATGGATCCTAGGTAACGGAAGACGTTCGATCCTTGAACCACTTTGCTATCCAAAGTGACCGTCCTCGCCTCATTGCTTGTAACCCCACCGAACTTGCACTCCATATACTCCGTCTTACTTCGCTTCAATCTAAAACCCCCGGGCTTCTAATGTATGTCTCCACAATTCCAACTTTCTCTCAATACCTTCCTTTGTCTCATCAATCAACACAATATCATCCGCAAACATCATACACCATGGTATATCATCTTGAATTGACCTCGTTAGTTCGTCCATGACTAGGGCAAAGAGAAAGGGACTAAGTGCAGAACCTTGATGCACTCCGATCGTAATAGGAAACTCTTCTGTCCTCCTCCCCACCGTAGTCCGCACACTCGTAGTTGCCCCCTCATACATATCCTTGATGATATCTATATATTTTTGTGGAACACCTTTCCTCGCTAACGCCCACCAAAGTATTTTTCTTGGTACTCTATCATATGCCTTCTCCAAATCAATGAAAACCATATGTAGATCCTTCTTCCAATCACGGTAATGTTCCATTTGTTTGTCTTAAGAGGTGGATGGCCTCATAGTCGATCTTCCGGGCATAAATCCAAATTGGTTCCCGATATCTTCACATGTTTCCTAAGTCTTTGCTCAATCACCCTTTCCCGAGTTTCATCGTATGACTCATTAGTTTGATTCCTCGGTAGTTGGTACCAATCTTGTACATCGCCTTTGTTCTTATACAAAGGGAATCAAAGTACTCTTCCTCCATTCTAATGGCATTTTGTTGTGTCTCCAAATCATGTTGAAGAATGTTGTCGCCCATTCGATTCCTCTCCCCCTAAACACCTCCAAACTTCGATAGGTATGCCATCCGGCCCCGTAGCTTTCTTCAATCCCATCTTTTTTAATGCCGCAACGACTTCTCCCTTTTGAATCCTCCTCCTCATAAACTCTCGATTTAACATACTTGGCGGAATGTGTACATCCCCGATGTCTTGTGCTTTATCACCGTTGAACAAGGTATCAAAGTACGACCTCCACCTATCCTTTATCTCTTCATCCTCCACAAGCACTCTTTGGTCCACACCCTTGACACATTTAACCTTTCTTATGTCTCTTGTCTTCTTGTCCCTCATACGCGCGATTCTATAAATGTCTTTTTCACCTTCTCGTCGTATCCAATCTTGCATAAAGCTCTTTGTTTACCCGTGCTTTAGCTTCCCGTCTTGCCTTCTTGGCTTCTTTTCTAGCCTCTTTGTACTTCTCATAGTTCACATCGCCGCTATCTTTTCCCAAAAGTTTATAACTTTCTCTTTTGTTTTTTATCGCTTGTCTCACCTCCTCGTTCCACCAAGATGTGTCCTTACTTGATGGTACGGTTCCTTTAGATTCTCCAAGGGCCTCTTTCGCCACTTCCTTTATACCAAGTTCTATCTTTGTCCAAATCGAATCTACATCCATTTCCGTGTTACAAGCCCAAATATCTTTACTAGCCATCTTAGCTAAGAAGTTCTCTTTGTGCTCCCCTTGGAGCTTCCACCACTTGATTCGCGGCTCCACATTGGGTTTTCGCTTTCTTAAAGACTCCCTACCCCGGAAATCAAGCACGACTAGTCTATGTTGGGTGGTCGCGCTCTCACCCGGTATCACCTTGCGGTTTGTATAACTCTTCCGCCAACCATTCCTTACTAAAAAGAGGTCAATCGACTCGCGTTACTTCCACCCCCTATACGTCACGAGGTGAGATTCTCTTTTCTCAAACCAAGTGTTCATAATACTAAGACCATAGGCTAATGCGAAATCCAAGATATCACTTCCCGGCTTCATTTCTCTCCCCATACCCAAAACCTCCATGAATGCTCTCAAAGCCAACTCGACTAGTGCCCACATGTCAGTTAAGATCCCCACCAATGATCAATTTTTTCATTAATAGGCACTCGTTGCACAACCTCCTCCAAATCCTCCCAAAATTGTTGTTTGATAAATGCTTCCAATCCTACTTATAGCCGCATATGCGCTTATGATAGTCACCGCCTTACTCCCTAATACTAGCTCGATACTCATAATGCGGTCACTCTTCCTCGAAACTTCCACCACATCATCAATATATTCCTTATCAATAATAATGCCTACTCCATTCCTACACTTATCCTTTCCTGAGTACCAAAGCTTATAACCCCACGGGGCTAGTTCTCTTGCTTTTCCACCAACCCACTTAGTCTCTTGAAGGCACATTATGTGAATCTTTCGCCTCCTCATAACCTCCACCACCTCCGCCGATCTTCCCGTCAAAGAGCCAATGTTCCATGTTCCAAAGCGCAACCTACTACCCCTACCCCTACCACTACCCCTGGACTAACTTCTTTACCCGCACCCGGTCCCCGATGCGGGAACCCTCTCCATATTTGACACCACCCCCGGGCGCGGGATGGCGCCGCTTCCGGGCGACGACCTAGCAACCTCGCATACTTATCACTACACCCGAGTCTATGAAGTGCGGCGCGTCGGCGAGTAGGGGACGCCCCCACGTTTTTCATTTGTCGATTCATGTCAAGATATGGGACTATGTTTTATCTTCGGCGCCCCCAAACCTACCGCAACTCTCCTCCTTTATCCAGGGCTTGAGGACCGGCAAGTGAATGTCACACAGACACTCACAGGGGTCTAGGCTGGTTATGTTATGGGTAGTATAAAAATGTGATAAAAGATCCCAAATAAAGTGGGATAAAATTTAAATGAAATACAATATAAATAGAACACCAAAAACCGAAAAAAATAAGGCTTACATAACGTCAATAACCTTCCAAATCAAGTTTCATTTTGGACAAGGGTACCATATACCAACAAAATCGAGGAAAAGCCGCAAGACAAGCTTTCTTCTTTGTCTTTGCTATTTATTACTAAAAGATTGCATCATGTCGAAGTTAAATTTATCATAAAAGTTGCCTAAAACAACATGGAGTGTCAAGACATATTTTTATCATATAAGTACACTTTCGAAGCCAATCAAGTAATGCCCCTTTGATCAAAGCTCCTTCCCCGCTTCATTTTCATGAGTTTAAATTTAGAGCAGTAGCCATAGGTTGATGCCTTTTATTAAACTTACCAAGAAACCAGCTCGACAACATAGAGGAAAAAAATTTGCAAGGAGATAAACAGAGTCGCCAACTAATGAGTGGGTGCAAGAACTTGGCGTGTAACGTTTTCCACTTTTCGGTTGAATAAGGATAAGAAATCTCTATTGAGTAAAGGAGGATTCCCTACATCAATGTGGTCGGTTCTCATTAGCCTCACGTGCTCAATCCTCGAGTCCACAACTACCTCGACCAATGACCCAAACCGAGACCTAAATTCAAATTGAAATAACATGAATTGAACCAAAACAGATGAGAAGCTATTGAGACCTCATGATAACCCAAACCGAACAGATCTCAACCGAAATTAAGGGGCTGTTTGATTAACGGGTTTCAAGGGGAAACAACCACACTAATTCCCCTTTAATTCAAAACTTCAAGCTAAGAGATGGAATTAAGGAAGTGCGAGTAGGCAGCCACTTATGAAGCAAAAAAATCGACACCAAATATGAGAATTGTGCTACAGATGTATCTCTAGCTGTCACTTGTTTGCAGATATGCAGGCGTTTGGAACTCGCCTATCATCACTTATGAAACATGAGGATAGTTTTGGTGGACGTTTCCCATACCAGGTACGACGGGGGACCAATATAGAAGGGGTCTAGGCTGGTTATGTTATGGGTAGTATAAAAATGCGGCCGTTACGGTTCGGTGCGGCCGAATTATAACGGATTTCAGAGTTGGCGAACCGATATTCTCTGGTTCGTCACGCTGTTTTTTAACACGCCGAGTTTTTGCCCGGTACAACCGAACCATACCGGATTCGGCCGAGTTTTTGCCCGGTACAACCGAACCATACCGGATTCGGCCGATTTTTCCGGTAAAAGCATAGAAAAAAGAAACAAAAGTGAAAGGAGAAGAGAGAGAAATAGCAGATTTGGGATTAAAACAAGACGAAAACAACAAATCCTTCAAATTAAATATTATGGTGGTTGTCGGCGAGGTGGCGTCTCAGGTGAGTTCATCTTTTTCTTCTTCGATCTTCGCTTTCTCTTTCTTCACTCTCCTCTTTCTCACTCTTCACTCTCTTATTTCTCAACTTCTCTTTCAAACTTTACTTTTTTTTTACTTTATATCTCTGGTCTACAGTAGGGCCAGCTGTATTCACAAAAAAAAAAAAAGAGTAGGCCAGCTTAGCTGTCCCCTTTTTCCCTCTCTCTTTTGTCTTTTCTTATTCTACCCCACGTGACAGTCTCCTATTCTTCTTTACCCCTTTTCTTTTCTTTTTTTTTATGAAACCCCTCTTAAGTACCACTTTACCACTAGAGTGTACGCTATACCAATACATGGTACGTACTCATCAGTATCATGTATACTGTAGACTGTAGCAATGTTACTACTTACTAGCTTTCTACTACTTATAATAAAAATAATGATTATTTAATAATTAATATATGTGTAAATTTTTTAGAAAATACATAAAATAGAAAAAATAAAAATTTGTCGTGACAACCGCGACGCAGTCCGTGACAAACGTATCCGTTCCGTTCCAGTGAAACCGTGACCGTTCCCGTTACCGCGACCGAGACCGTATTTTCGAACTATGATGGGGACATTCCAACAAGTGGGTGTGAATGGAAAATTGTGGGGGATGGCTGGAGTTATTCTGACAACGCTTTGATGGTGGAAATCGGTTGGGCACTCTTTTCAGGGTGCTGTGGTAGTGCAATTAGTGGTGGCCTGGCAGGAATCGAGTTGTGAAGGTGGTGTGTTGAGTGGAGTCGGGTTTTTAAGGTTGATCTGAGCTCATGGTAGCTTTGGGGGTTAGGTGGTTTTGTTGGCAGTCTGGTATTGGGGTTTTAAGGGCTTCTTCAATTGGGAGTTAGAGGTGAGGGTGTAAGGGCTTGGTGGTGGTTTAGGGTTAGGGGAGGGGGTGGTTAAGAATCATATTAGAGGAGCTTTTAGGAAGTCGCAAAAGAAAAGAACCCTGACTAAAAATCAATTAAAGGGGAATTAGTGTGGTTGTTTCCCCTTGAAACCCGTTAATCAAACAGCCCCTTAATTTCGGTTGAGATCTGTTCGGTTTGGGTTATCATGAGGTCTCAATAGCTTCTCATCTGTTTTGGTTCAATTCATGTTATTTCAATTTGAATTTAGGTCTCGGTTTGGGTCATTGGTCGAGGTAGTTGTGGACTCGAGGATTGAGCACGGGAGGCTAATGAGAACCGACCACATTGATGTAGGGAATCCTCCTTTACTCAATAGAGATTTCTTATCCTTATTCAACCGGGAAAAGTGGAAAACGTTACACAGCAAGTTCTTGCACCCACTCATTAGTTGGCGACTCTGTTTATCTCCTTGCAAATTTTTTTCCTCTATGTTGTCGAAATTTGGTTTCTTGGTAAGTTTAATAAAAGGCATCAACCTATGGCTACTGCTCTAAATTTAAACTCATGAAAATGAAGCGGGGAAGGAGCTTTGATCAAAGGGGCATTACTTGATTGGCTTCGGCAGTGTACTTATATGATAAAAATATGTCTTGACAGCTCAATGTTGTTTTAGGCAACTTTTATGATAAATTTAACTTCAGACATGATGCAATCTTTTAGTAATAAATAGCAAAGAGAAAGAAGAAAGCTTGTCTTGCAGCTTTTCCTCGATTTTGTTGGTATATGGTACCCTTGTCCAAAATGAAACTTGATTTGGAAGGTTATTGACGTTATGTAAGCCTTATTTTTTTCGGTTTTTGGTGTTCTATTTATATTGTATTTCATTTAAATTTTATCCCACTTTATTTGGGATCATTTATCACATTTTTATACTACCCATAACATAACCAGCCTAGACCCCTTCTATATTGGTCCCCCGTCGTACCTGGTATGGGAAACGTCCACCAAAACTATCCTCATGTTTCATAAGTGATGATAGGCGAGTTCCAAACGCCTGCATATCTGCAAACAAGTGACAGCTAGAGATACATCTGTAGCACAATTCTCATATTTGGTGTCGATTTTTTTGCTTCATAAGTGGCTGCCTACTCGCACTTCCTTAATTCCATCTCTTAGCTTGAAGTTTTGAGTTTATTGTTACTAGCCTTAATTCACGTACCTTCCATATATTTAGACACTAACCACTTGGGAGCCATTATATTAGTCTCAATTGATGTCCTCCCATGACTGCTCTCCCTCCTCCTCTCCCGTCTCTCTATCACATGTTCCACCACATAAACCATCAATCTTGACACCATAAGACCAAACAAGTCATGCCCATGTACCAACTACCACATAAAGTTATGGGACTATTATGTTGATAGGAGAGAGTAGAGACATCAAGGATCTTTTAACCAAAGTGAAACTGTGACTAAAGTGTTTTCTAGCAAGAATGAGTCGTAACTTTAATAGTAACAAGATATCCGTGAAAAGAGAGAGAGTCATAGATCAAGCTCATGTTACTTGGATGATTCAAGGAAGTAAGATGCCATTCTAGAAAAGAACGAATATTTAAAGATATTGAAGATAATACATAGTCGATAACTTACAAGATCACGGCGATCTCGATCGCTATTAAAACCTTGAAGCCATCTTGAACTTAAATGGTATTTTGTAGATCCACCCTGAAATCACGCATACAAATTTTAGTGATAAATACAAGGCTTTTAGAAAACACAAATCACAACATACCATATATACAACTTCAAAAGAAGAAAGTATTGCTAGGATTTTACTTTATTGTATAGAGTTCTCAAATTATTTTATTGATATGTTCTTTTTCTAATTAAAGAAAAAAGTTAATACTTCTATGGGTTGCAATTAGGTCTAAAGAAATTGCCTACACCTGCTTTGGGCACACCTAGATCACAATGAGTGTAAAAAGATCAAACCTAGAACCATAGTTCGAAAATACGGTTTCGGTCGCGGGAACGGAAACGGTCACGGTTTCGCTGGAACGGAACGGATACGGTTATCACGGTTTGCGTCGCGGTTCACGTAACTTTTTATGCATTTTAAATGATTTTATTATTATTATTATTATAA
This sequence comes from Beta corolliflora, assembly GCA_947648045.1. NCBI lineage: Eukaryota > Viridiplantae > Streptophyta > Magnoliopsida > Caryophyllales > Amaranthaceae > Beta > Beta corolliflora. The sequence goes on from CANSZD010001751.1 coordinate 148,351, forward strand.
TAATAATAATAATTATTATTATTATTATAATAATAATAATAATAATAATAATAATAATAATTATTATTATTATTATTATTATTATTATTATAATAATAATAATAATAATAATAATTATTATTATTATTATTATTATTATTAAATGATTTGTGGTGTTGTTGTTGACTTTTTACAACACAATGTTGTACTCTTTGATAGTGGAAAAAGAAGAAAATGGGAGTGGGTCACGTCTCACGTGATGAAGGAAACTAAAGACAAAAAAACAAAAAAAAAGGCAGAGTGATGGCAGAATAATGTTAAATGAGAACTGACAGCTATAATATTAAATGAGAACTATGTAAAAGCAAAAAAAGGCCCACTTTCCAATTAAATAATGTAGAACTAACCCCACTACTCAATGACCTACCCACCAGCCACCTGTCAATTCTCATTTAATATTATAGATGTACCAAACTTCTACTCCCTCCTTCCCGAATCCCAGAATTTGAATACAGAAGCTCTAAACCATGGCCATGGCTTCCTCTTCTTCTTCTCTCTCTTTCCCTGCTCTTTACTCTATGAAAAAAATCAACAGAACGCGTCTTAAATCGTAAAATGCGGGCGATATTTCTTCGTAACGGTCGGTTCGGGTAAAATCACGGCGTTTTATAAAACACCGGTTTGTACCGGTCGAATTCGGTTCGCCAAAGTTGAAATCCGTTCCAACTCGGGCGAACCGAAACAACACGGCCGTTTTTTAACACCATGCCTAGAACCACTATAATGCATTAGGTCCAAATGGGTCTGGACTGGGAGCTAAAACCATTGGCATCCCTAAACACCACCCATATACGTTGTGCCATTTATTACATGGAAACAGAATAGATTCCTCAAGTACTTTCTCTATATTGTTTATTTATAGTACTACATATGTCTTCATATAAAAAAAATTGTAGATGAGTGGATCATGTAGATTTTGAAGGCTAGCACTGGTGAAGTTATTATCCACCTGCAGTAATAGAAAACAACTTTGCTTCCAGTAGTAATAGAAAACAAGACGCAAAGTGAGACAACTTTGCTTCCGGATAGATAGTGTCTAGTTACATGCTCCTAATCATAACTAAAACATACAGAGTTCATAGGCCCATTGAGATACTTTGCATGGCAAAATGGGGATTGATATAAAATGAATATTCTAAACCTTATTTGCTAATTAGCCATGCTAGGAGGGTTGTGAACCAAAGAGCTCCTAGCTAAAATTGGTGTTAGTGATGACTCGGTATCATACGTGTAATTCTAAGCATGAGGCAATCTCATTTGTTTAACAATCATTAGGTGTAAACTTCTTGTTGCAGGCTAGGTTCTCTGGTTCTAACCTAATGAGAACGTGGCTATGGTGCGACAAGAGATCCATAATGACAAACTTCGAAAATATGTGTGCTTTGTCACTGTTGCAGCCTTGTGGTGCATTCCATTTACTTAAGCTTATTTGAATTGAACTTATTAGACCTGAGTGATCAACCTTTCAATCACCTTATGTTTACACACATCCCTGATTAGTGATTAGACATTTAGACCTCATCAACCCTCAAACTTAGTGTACCTGATATGGCAATGTGATGCCTTGTTTATTTTGTAACTTATTAGTGGTTTTTAGTTACTATTTTAGCGCTTTTGAGTGAGTTTAGTTTTGTTAGATAGCTAATTGCTTGAATTGTGCATTTCTCCCCTTGTATGCGCTTTCTTTGGATTTTTTTGTCTCATTTCAGGGCTTAGAAGAATGCTCGGAGAGTGCTTACATAACCCCGGACATAAGGAATCGAAGAGGAAGGTCAAGGAAGCATCACCGAGCATAAAAGAGTTCATGGGGGCAACACAAAAAAGTTTTGGAAGGGTTCTACGCGCAAGGTCAACTTCAAATGGACATAACTTTCAGCACACAAACATTTCTGACTGATTCAAGTTGAAGATGAAAGCTTGGCTCGATAGCTTTTCAACGAATGGTCACAAGACCAATTCCGATGAAAAACGAGTGAAATATGGCCATTTGAAGATGAATGCGCCGGTCTGACCCGCCGGGTTGATTTGTGAAAAGTTGAAATTTCACTTATGTTGGTCGACCTCCGGGGTCACTCTCAACCCGAGCGCCGGGTCGGGGCAACTCCCCGGTCCGGTTTATTTTTGACAATCTTTCTTTTTAATCCTCTTTTTTTTGTACGGGTTTATTTGTAATTATACTTAGTTTACTTTAGCACTATTTAAGAAAAAAAAAAGCGTCATTTTAGGAAAAAGCTACATTACATTATAATTAAGTGAGATTTAATTTGATTTAGCATTTCAAATTCTTATAACCCTAGGAGAGAGAAAGTTGAGCTTGAAGCTTTTTGAACTCCATTTTCGATTTTATGCAAGATTAAAAGGTGGTAATTTCATAATTATTTCATTTCCTCTATCTCCTAATCTTGTTTATTTTATGCTTTTGCTTTAGTAAGATCTTGTTTTATTAGTTTATTAATTTCCTTTTTTCTTTTCCCCCATTGTTATGACGATGAAATTTCTTGAAGTTTTGATTTGATTTCTCAACATGATTGGTGAGAAGTTACCTACTACAGGAAGGGATGCAGCTTTCATTTGGTCCTTAGATCCTAAACCTAGGTTAGGGGGTTAACATTGGGGTTTAACTTGTTGATTAAACTTGATATCTTTGGTTTGTTGGGTGATTGATCACCACCTAGCTTGTATATTAGGAACCACTAGTGAATGATTGAGAAATGAAGCTAGGGGTAGACTAAGTTTGGTTACTAGATTAAAATTTCCATGAGAATAGGTATCTCTTAGTCTAAGGAAGCTTGATCAATCATCTTGTTCTTGAAATTGCTAGATTAGTTGCTCATGCCATGACAATATCATGATTGACTAATCGAGCTCCTCTAATTAGCTAGATAGAGTAATTAGGGTTCCTATGTGAATGATCTTTCCCCTTGCGAAATCCCCTATATATTTTCCCTTGGCTTGATTTTGGATATTTGGATCAAATGTTTGTGAATCCCCGTGATCCCCTAGTTCCTTTATCTTCGGTTTATTTCCCTCATTCTATTAGGTTAATTTGAGTTATTGATTTTCTAGTTATTTTAGATTTTCGATCTTAGTTTCTAATCCTCTAAAAACCCCAAAAGTAGGTTCAACCCTTTACTTATTTAACATTGGTAGTTTAGGTATTATCTTTGACGTGTTACCACGAGCACGACACAATGCAGAAATGAAGTGAATAAACACCAAAAGCTTTGTTTTAATAGTGCAACTATGGAAAGGGTCAAACAAACGGAGAAAGGCAAAAGGTTGCAATCAGTGATGTAATGTCAAATAAGACTTCAGAAGTCAGAAAAATGTGCTCGAATAGTTTGTAATTTCTCCAAATGTTTTACTTCTTATTGTCATTGGTCTTAAAGTCATGAGCTCTGCAATCAAGTGCTTGTTTGGTTCAAGCAATGGGATGGAAAGGGAATGAAATCAAATAGAGAAGAGGAATGATAACAAAAATTATTACCTTTATTGGATGTTTGGTTGAACCATGGAAAAGAAAGGGATTGGTAGCCATCACCGCCAGAAAATAGGGAAGGGAAACTAACAACTAGGGGAGTCTATTACCACCAAATAATGGTAATGGATTAAGGAGAGGTTGAACCAAACAGAAAGAAAGGGAACAGATGATTGATCCCATTTCTTGGAGCCCAAAAAATGTTTAACCAAACATGCTCTAATTGTGACTATGTTGTAATGGTATTGGTGAATGTATTGATGTATCGGAAGTTTCCCAAGAGTAATGATTTTTGAGATTCACTCAAAGTCAAATGGATCTTTTACAAGTGTTTACTTTTATGATATGGCTCTTTCCCCTCACACGATTTTGTGCCAAACCCCATTTTGTTCTTCGCTTCATTAATATTAGATAACAACTTTTATTGGAAGCAAAATGGTGTACCATACTAATTTCATTAGAGGCAGGGGAGAAGAAGAAGGGTAATATACTTCATAAACCATTAGTTTGGCAGGAGTACATAAGCTTAACTTGGAAAAAACATGGCAACTAGCAAAGACCAACATGTTACATGTTGGCTAGATTAAACTACTTCAACAAAGATCAGGGTAATATATTTTATTCAAACTAAAAGGTGACAAAAATCCCCTCAACCCAAGAACAATACATAAGTAACCAGTAATATCCCCCATTGCACCAAACCAACCCCCCACCCACCATTTCTTATCTCTATATATACACACACATTGAGCTAGCTCAAAACCCCTCCCTCATAAAACAATAAAGCTAGAAACTCCAACCCAAAATGGTATAAGCTAACATAAACAATAAGGACAAAATTAGTCACCTCCAAGCTCCAATTAAACCTCAAGGTAAGACCTTGCCACCTCCTCTTCCCTTCCCCACCGTTCCCCCCCCCAAAAAAAAATACATCGATATGTGGTAGGCCACCAAGAGCACCTTCTCGTTTCCACTTCCATAAACCGTGTTTCATTTTTTATTTACCAAGTTAAACAATAGAACATAAAAACCCAAGTCTCTTGTTCACATGCTTGATAGGGTTCGAAATGTGATGTATCATGTGTCCATCATATTCTGTGCCTCACTTTTGAGCTTTCTGTAATACCTGGTAAATCTGTTAAACTCTTCTCTCCTCAGTTCCTCCCCCACAAGGCCAAAACAGCCCTTCATTCTGTATATATTCCAACTTTTCCCTTCTCTTTGTTTCATTTCCGTTTCTCTTTGATCTTTATCACATTGGTTATATAATTCATAATATAACTATTCTGAATTTCAATCCTGCAACCCTTAGGCCTAGTTCCCAAACAATTTGCATTCGGCAATATTATTAAGGCTATGCAGAGCATTGATTTGGCCTGGTAAATTAAATTTGATTGGACACCACCACCATGTAATAGATTGGCCTAAGGGAAAGGGGCACTTTTGGTAATGCACATTATTTTGTTATTGGTTAGCTTGAGGAATAAGTTAGAAGGTTAGAAGGGAAGAGACTCCATAAATATAATAATTTAGGGAGAGATAAGATAGGTTGAATATTGGTGAAAAGTGATCAGTTAGTTTCATTGGGAGAGTGTCATTCCTCTCGAAAGAGTGGCTAGGTTGTAATTAGTGATTTAATCATCTTTTCAATCATATCATTATTTGTTCTACCGTAATCATCTTTCTCACTTCCATCATCTCTATTTTCTGCCATTAGTCTACTGTTTATGGTCTGCCAGGTATGTTGATTCATTACAAATGGTATCCACAGTAATCTTGGGAGATTAACCCACTGATTTTCAGTTTTAGTCCGCAAAACAACAGCAATGGAGTCTGTTAATGAGGAGACAAAGAAATTCGCTGAAGATTGAATGAGATAATCAGAAAGGGTTTTGAGAAATTTCAACAAGACCTCCAAAACGACCTCAAGAAAATAAATAGTGATGCTCTGGCTCCAATCAAAATGCAGTTAAATCTTATTCGAACGAGATGGAGGATGAAGACAACCACAAGGATCCAGATGTGGAAGAGAAGAAGATGGTGAAAACAAGACCTTCAATCTTCCAGCAAGGAAGGAATTGCGCCGGAGAAAAGGGAGTGGTTCTTTGCGAGTAAGACATCAGATCGCGGGATATATAATGACGGGAGGAGGAAGATTTTTTTCGTTACAACGTTGGTGAAGCTGATGAAAGGCAGGGTACCACTGGAAGTCGAGGTGGTTTCTGTGGTGGTAATATTAAGTGGTAAGTCGACTATTATAGTCGGCAGACCAACTATATTGTTCAAAGGAGGGGGCGCGGGAGGTAGTGGTTCGGGTACAGGCCTCATCATCGTTAGAGAAGGTGGGGGTGCCATGGTGGTACAAGTTTCTTTGGCGTCGACGTCGAAAGTTCGGTTACTGGAGGGGGTAGTATCGCACCCAATCATTCACAAGTGGGTGGACGTGGATCCTACGGTAGCTTTAGTGGTGTTGCTCGTAACTTCATGGGAACATTGGAAGTCAAAGTGGCTTCGCTTGGCGATAGATGTGGTGGTGGATCTGAAATCCTCACCAACAAGCCTCATGGAAGGTTCAAGGTTGTCCGAGCGTGGAGGTGCTGGAGGCAGTGGGTCTGGTAGTGGACCCAACATCTTTGTGGGTGATCAGTGGTCCAGCCAAAGCAAAAACCAGTGACCTTGCCAGCAAGAGAAAGCAGAGGTTTTTAGGATTTGCGGAGTATGGGAGAAGTTTCACAATGGGGAAAAATCTAGAAGAGGGAAGTAAGGGTGTTCTTCTCAAAACAATAAAAGATGACAACATAATTAGGCAAGTCACGTGCCTTATTCCAATTCTTTTGAAACCTAGCTCTACCTTTATGAATCTGGCATGGTATGGAGTTGGGCCCATCGGTTTAAACCCCCCTATCTTTCAACTCATGAGGCCAGCTTTGGGATGGGCTTTTAAATGTTAAGCCCACTTCTCTAGCATCAATTTTAAACCCCGCCAATGAACCCCACTCATTTTTTATTCTCTTCACCAATCTTTTACAACAAAACCCCCTTAATTTCTTTAGCCCAAAAAGCTACAGCCCACTTGAGTACAATGAGGAAGTGCTCAAATCTGACCAACTTAATTTTAAACCCAATTACCCCACCCAATTCTTCCACCCCTATTTTTCAACACTTACACCCATAGCTCCACCACTGTCAAGGCTTGGTTTTTTACCCAGATTTTAAAACCCATTTATTCCACTTTCTTTTCTCTTTACTTCACCCCTCTTAATAGATATAAATCTGGACCAGAGTTGCTTATTAAGTCATAAACTCCAAGGCTTTTAACCGAATTCTTCATCCACGTTTCCCTACCCAGCAACTCACTATTCCACCCAACCACCTGTTTACTAATCTCATCAAAGCCTTCCCACCAAATTTCCTTTCGATTCCCCGCAATTCGCAAACTTCCCTTCTCAATTTAACTTCTACCCACTTCACTCAGTCAGAAACACTCGACACAGAAGAGCTCAAACGACAACTTGGTCAATTTTTTGAAGATGGTAGTAACTAGTAACCACAGCTACAACGCCGAGAATCATTTACAAATTTCTATCCACCTTGAGGACAAGGTGAAAGTTTGGGCGGTCGGTATTGTAATAGATTGGGCCAAGGGTAAGGGGCACTTTTGGTAATGCACATTTGTTTGTTATTGGTTAACTTGAGGAATAAGTTAGAAGGTTAAAAGGGAAGCAACTCTATAAATAGAATAGATTAGGGAGAGATAAAATTAGTTGAATATTGATGAAATGTGGTCAGTTAGTTTCATTGGGAAAGTGTCATTCCTCTCGAAAGAGTGACTAGGTTGTACTCGGTGATTTAATTATCTATTCAATCATATCATCATTTGTTCTTCCTTAATCATCTTTCTCACTCCATAATCTCTATTTTCCGACATTAATCTACTGTTTATGGTCTGCCATGTATGTTGATTCATTACACACCACCAATCTGTTTTCCATCAGGAAATAAGCTGAAAGATATTTTGGACAAGATCCTCTTCAACCTATTCTATGAATCCGCCACAATTTAATGTCCCTAGCAACGTTAGACCAAGAAGAAGGCACCAAGATCAAGGTCTTCACTTACACAGCAAATTCAACAAATCTAATCAATAAATAAACACCAGGACCCGTTGCAGACAATTAGAGGTGAATAAAAGACAGAAAGTGTACTGCAAAAACTAAGTTGGAAGTGTTATAATAATATAGAGAAGAAAGAAGACTATAGCTACATTGAGTACCACATACTTGTCCCAGGAGAGAAGCTATACAAGCACCTATGTGGACAAGAGGGCCTTCTTTACCAAGAGCTAATCCACCTCCCACTGAACCAATGCTTCCAAAGATCTTCAAACAATTGAAAAACAAAAAGAAGACATAATGATGAATAAAGGTCAACAGATTAACACTGGACAACGATGTGGAAAATTGAAAGTCGTATATAATTCTTTCATACCTTTCCAACTAAAGTTCTAAACAAAAGTATGCCATGGACATCTATTCCTGTAAAAAGCATTCAGAATAGTGTGTTAACTTAATGAGATACCAGAAGGATTTTACAGAACTTAGTTGACACAAACTACTTACCATTCAAATAGCCCTTAATTTCTGGAATACCAGAACCAGCTGCAGCTGGTGCAAAATGGGTAACTATATATACAGAAGAGAATACTAGTGCCAGGTTGAAAAACACATATATCAATAGCCCAGCAAAATATGACTTCTGAATTATTGCAAATGTCAATGCGAATTTCCATCCGGCAAAGTTTTCCACAGAGATATTTATAAATATCGCAGCAAGTCCCGTGCCTGACAATAAATACAAAGAGGCATAACCATCAACATATTTATAAAGTGCCTGATTTCAATATAAGACATTAGACCATATATAGATCATTACAAAGACAAGTAAACGCTATGTAGCTCATTACAGGATTTGCACGAAAGGGTTGCAAATGCTTGGAGAAAGGGTGTCAAGGCACGGACATATCCCCAACACAGACGTATCTTTATTGAGTAATATGCAGGAGAGCTAGTTTGGTTTGGGGAGGAGAGAACATCATAAGGTGCTTCGAATGTGTGTGTTTACAGCTATGTTTTAAACGCTTTTACTGGAGCCTTGGAGCATTAGGACCACATCTTTTGTAATAAGGCTAACGAAGTGTGGGTGTTTCAAGACTCCTTTTCAGCTTCCATAGTTCAGTGTGATCTTGGCGACTGCCGAATGGTGTTTTTCCTAAAATTGCTTTCAGATATATAGCATAATTAGCGTGCTTTCTTGTTAATTTTGAGGATGATGTCTTGTTCTCTGTTTTGCTTTGTACTCGGCATGTTCTCCACAATAGAATTTGTAAAGAAAAGTTCAATGCTTCTTTATGGTAAGTAACAAGGAAATGCAGTGCCATGAAACAAGAAAAGGTAAAAGAAAATGGGGAGGATGAACATGAACAGATAGAAGAAGAAAAATTGATAAACGCAAATCTGAATTAGAATATGTATTACTAATCATTCAAGTCAATAGTCATACAGTAAAAAATATGTAAAGTAATAGAGTCCCAAGTGCATGGATTGGAAACATCGAATATGGATTTAAACACTCTAAAGGGGGAGGTATAGGAATCTCAAATCCATAGGAGGTGGTGGGTACAAAATTCAAGAGGTTAAGTGGGACGAGGAACCTGTAGGTATGAGACTCCATTCCCAAGCTATCTCAACCAAACAACTTTTTCATTATAGTAGCAGAACACACTCATTACATTCCATTCCAAAATCGTCAACCAAATACCATTAACAATGCAAAACAAAGTTTGAGGTCCCAAATCATCAGTCTAGAACAATCATACTAAAAAATTTCTCCTCACTCATCACAGCTACTTCAATAACTCAGTTACTCAAGCAATAATTAAAATTCACAACTTTTATCCCAAACGAAACCGATTTTCTAACAAGCACATGCTCAAATCTCAAAAAACGAAAAATCGTAGCAGTTCAATTAATTTACAGGGCATTATAGCAGTTTCAATTTAAAGAAAATAAGTAATTACAGAAAAAGAAAATCAACAAAGATATTAAGCAGACTCACCAATGCCAATTAAGAGCGCAAGAAACCACTTTAAAGACACTTGATAACCAACAAAAAACCTCCCTCTCTTTTCCTGCAAATATTAAGAATTGCCATCGAAATAAATTAGGAAATTTTCATGACAATTTAAAAAAAAAAAAAAACAGATGAGAATTGAAGTAGTGAACCTGTTCTTCTCGATAAGCGTAATTTTCAATGACTTCATAATCAAGGCTTTCGACGCCACTATAATCACTCTTCTTCGAAATTCCAACTTCATCTAATTCACCTTCTTCTGAGTTCGGCAGACGAGACCAGACTAATCTCGCAGTTTCCATACCATTCTGGAAATGATTCGACAACATTTTTTCCCTAAATTCTTCTGGAAACCCTAAGATTTTAGATTTTCTCTTCAAATTAGTGTAATTGATCTCTGATTTACCATTGAAGATGAGGGATCAGAGATCGGAAGAGTTGGGATGGTTCAATACTGAAATTGCATTTGCGATTTTGGAATTAAATTAGGGCGGGTGATGGTGTGAATGTGTGATTAGTAGAGAAATCAAGAGCTGAAGAAGCAGGTTTAGCCGCAATTCGCAAGCGATCTTTTCTCACTTTCTTCTAGCTCTGTGGGTTGGGGACTTGGGGGGTGTTTGGTCCAAAGGTAGGAATGGAAAGGGAATCGAATCGAATAGAGGAAGGGAATGGTAACAATAATTGTTACTTTTATTGGGTGTTTGGTTCAATAATGGAAAGGAAATACTTGTAAGGGATTCTCTTTCTTCTTGTTTGGCATACAAGTTTGATAACAAGGAATCAAGCTTTCTAGCAGGCCCGTCCCTGAGCCTGGGCAGGAGGGGCACCCGCCCAGGGCCCAGGGAGAAAAGGCCCAAGGTGTTGGTTTTGCAACCTGTGACTTAGATAAATTAACCCGTAGTATTACAATAATCAACTACATACTGTTAGCTCTTTGGTTAACTGCTTGACACTATTATGCCATTGTACTCCCGCATCCCTAGTTCGACTCCCAATACAACTTTTCTTATGCTTTCTATTTTTCCTTTTTTGGTTTTCTTTTGTTTCCAATGATTTTAAATAGTTATATATAGTTTCTATATTTTTCTTTTTTGGTTTTCTTTTGTTATCAATGACTTTAAAATAGCTATCTAATCTTTAGAAAGTGGTTTTTTTTCCTTCTCATATAGAGTACTAATTATGTCCCTTTTGCTATTTCATACCCCTTCGATATTGTATAATTCACCTTTTACGTTTACATTGTTCATTTCCTCTACTTCAACAATAAAGTTACTAATTAATAAGAACACATGTTCACATGAAATGCTATTAAAATTATCTTGATGTGTACATTCAAAATATTATATTTTACGAGAATTGCACAATCACTAAAGTAAGATAGTCAAGGACATTAGATGTTAATAAACTAATGTGTTGTTAAAAATGCGAATGTTAAAGTAGAACTGTGAAAAGGGAAGATTTATATTGTTGCCTTTTCTTTTTTTACAATTCAAACCCAGAAAAATATTAAGTAGTCTAAAAGGACAAAGCGCTAATTTCGTAATCCAAATCTACTCGATGAAGAGGATGACGTGATAAATTTAAGAAGCAAGATATGACTTAATTTAGGAAGACAAGTCACAGAAATATAACCATCAATTCAGTAAGTATCTTATAGAAAAATGTAAACCAAAATGTATGAAACCAGATTTTATGAGCTAAAAAACGATATTCGAACTTTGACCATTATTATCTTTACATCAATATATGTCAAGAATAGTAGTTGATATTGGAAAGGGCCCATATTCCTTAGTTCGCCCAGGGCCTCCAATATGTCAGGAACGGGCCTGCTTTCTAGTTTAGCTAATATATGTTATAAGTAGAGAATAACAAAAATTTAACTCATTAGTTAATGATATTTTTTCTTTGTTTCACATGAGACAAACCACAATGTAGAAATCTCATAAGCCTTTTTTAAAGGGTCCCTTGCTACTATTAACTACTATTCCATAATCCACCATCAACAACTATTATATGATCAAAAATATGATGGATCAAAGCAAAAACATAACAACTTATACGGTTTCTAAATTAAGAAATATAAGTCTTATACTAGCTCTACTTTTTCTTGAGAAGATCGATTATATATTGCCTTTTCATGTTCATTGGAGCTTGATAAAATATGTGAAGCTTGTGTTCTTTCGCCATGAGAATCGTAGCCACTTCCAAAGCTTCCGAAGGAGAAATGCCATCTAACTTCATTACTTCTTCTAGCACTTTGTTCACCTTATCATCCAACTTTTGCTCTCTTTCTTCCGCTTTCGACCAAGCACAAGCCATAGTTCCCAAGTTTGCATTATTGTTCACAAATATCTTCTCAAAATTGGTTGAAACACTTTGAATAGAACTAAGTAATCCATCGACATCACTTACTTTACCTTGTCCCTTTCCTTTTCCCTTGAAATCTTTGAACTTTGTTTTTTTTCGAAGGAGTTGGATCATCAAACTCTTTTTTTATTGAACGCTTCTTGGAATGAGTCACAGAATCTGCATCATCTTCTTCATCACACTCTCTATCATCAATGGTTCATTAGCAACCTCAGCATCCATGTTGTTGATAGCTCCTACAAAAGACTCACTAGCATCTCCGGTTGCTTTATCTTTGGAGTAAATTTCAGCAAGTGTGTCATAATGGGGAAAGGAAACCCCATACAAGCCCTTTGCTTTCTTATGATTATGTTGTAGAAAGAGCAACTAACATCATTAAAAGCAACAACTAACAGCAAACAACTTAATACCTCTATGTTCTAGCATAACAGATTAGTTAAAGCATAACAAACTAAGCAGGTGGCAGTAGCATACACCACTTTGTCATTCAAATATTCAATGGTCCCCAATTGAGACGATTTTACCCTTAAACGTAATAAAGCTGAAGAAACTACTAAATTCAGCATAATTGGACCAGAGTGTATCTATCAAACTTTCTATTGAGCAATAATAGTATAATACACCAGCCACCCGTTAGCATGCAAGGTACATTTCAGCTACATTGATATAAAATTTGTGCAAAACACGTTCCTTATCAAGAAATACCATTTGTTTAGTGTAAGCCCACCAAATCAGTATCAATTATAGGTAGCAGCAGATAATAAAAATTGAAAAAAAGGGTCTTTGAATGTCCTCTGTTAAGTCAGTCTGTAGTTATACGTATTTCAGATTACTATACAACAATGCCAAGCTTAGTGATATATTGCCACAAGATGCAAGTAGTTCCTAGCAGATTAGTCAGCAATACAAGAATGAGTATAAGAGAAATCTTGAACTCATACATAACTAAAAATAATTATGGTTCAAGAGATCAGTTCTGCACTATGCACCAAGCACTTCCGTTCTGATCTTGTAAGAGCTATGATCAGGTGAATCCAATAAATGGTTAATACTTTATACTTCCTCCATTCTTTAAATTCAATCCACTTCTCCAGTCCCCCCCACCAACCAATAAAAGGAAATTGAAGACATCAAGATCTGTAAAGCTTGCATCAAATTCAGGAAAATCAATAAAACAGTGACTCATTGAGTAATTTTTTCTTCACGTTTTTTACTGGAAAAAACCTGATAAGTAAAGCAATATTAAGGCTAACAAGATCAATAAACACACCAAATTGGAATATTCATGTGTTAGGCTTTGTCGTATTTTATGACCAAATTGGATCTTTTTAGTTCACTTTAGTATATTTTCTTATAGTTATCAACAAATTGAGATTATACCAACAAAAGAAAGAAAGATTACCTTCACCCATTCATCAAACACCTTTTTTCTGTTTGCAGCATCTTTTTATCAGCATCCCACCCAAAGCCTGAAGTAGATAGCATTTCCGCAAGTGCACTGTACTTCTCGGACCAATGTTTGATCCTTGACTCAATATGTGGAACAGCTCTCAAGCCACAAGTAGGAAGCACAGCTTTTATCATCTCTTCAAGCTTATTCATGTAACCACTCTTGAAACCGCCTTCACTCTTCCACTTAGGATCACAAGACAACTCATGTAGATACCTTAGGAGCACGGTATCTTCTTCAAATGTCCAAAATCTTTTTTTTTACCTCTTCCTCGGTTACTTCCCTCTTCACTAACTTGACTAACTCTATCACTTTCCATCCTATATATTTATATACATATATGCAAAAATTATGAGATTAGCTAGACGACAAGCTAGCATTACAACTTTATATAGTATAAACTAATGTGAATTGTACCCCCACCCCCCTAATATATTTATGTATGCACCCAACACCCCTAGATCCCCCCTCCCACCACAAAAAAGGGACATAAATAATGGAATGAATGTATAGGATCTGCTATTTCTAGTTAATTCTAAGTTTTTTTTGGAACACAACAGGTGAAGGACAGCACCAAAAACCCTCAGGAGTCACAACAATTGGAACATTTCTAAGTTTAGCTTCTCCTTTGCCAAATCTTACGTCAGACATTACTGATCACAATTATAAATGAATATAAACAAGTACAAATTCCAACAGATATCAAAATTTCAACCAAACAACAAATCACTATAAACTTTCAGCTAACCAAACCCATTAAAAAAAATCCCACCAACTATTTAACTTAAAACAAACAAGGACAAAACTGACAGCAGCCTCACTATGAAAATTTCACAAAATGCAGATGGAATTACATAAAGATGTTAGATAAGTTCAGGAAAGAAAGGAGACAGAGAAGGTAGCAAACACTTTAAATCATTTATCATTCTCATACCAGTAGGTTACTAAAACTGGCAATATAATGAGAGCAACATGAGCTCTGGGAGAAGATGCAGAGAAATAGCAGCCACAGAATCTGCCAAAATCAGATTGATCGTCACAGAGATACCAGCCAGCCAGCCAGCCAGCCAGTGAACAAGACTCATAACAAAGTAACACTAGAAACACATGAAGCACAAATTGAATACGGAAAGTAGAAACACATAACATGAAACAAGCATGTAGCAGGGAAGACAAGATTGAATAACAGAGATACCAAAAATTGTCACTTTAATGTATGAAACAACTGGGCGGGTGCGGATGTTGTCGTTGTGTGCACCGCACCCGGCCAAAGATAAAATTTCTCCTACTCTCTTCTACACTAAGGTAGTATAGCGGAAGTAGGGGTCGTATCCACAGGGAAACAGGGACGAGCTTAATATTCAGCGTGATTCAATACCTAGATTAAGCTAAGGGCCGCGAAACCTAATAATAATTACAAAGGGGGGTTTCGAGTAGATTTACTAACAAACTACAACTAACTAGCATATAAACAAAATGAGAAATCAATTATGGAAAGATCTTGAATCTGATTAACATCCACTTCAATTCATTATCGATCCTCGAACCTCCACTCTAATTATTTCCATGATTATCTATTGTCGAGAATAAATCTCGCGTTCTCCTTATTCTTAGTTGAATAGCACGATCAGCGTGACTATAAAACCCTAACTAAAGGATAACCTAGTCCGATCTCGCGTCTAAGTTCAATCCAATAGCAAAGAATAAACACAGAGAACCAATAGACCTGCTAATGTCATACACGCGATAAACATTCAACAGTTGATTCAATTTCCCTAAGAAATAACCAAGAAGATCAGCATCTAAATTACTCCCTAGTTTGCTACCAATTGATAAAAGAATAAAACAATCCGATTCTATTCTTAAATCTAGCATTAGATTAATCACACAATCAAACTAGTAACGTTCCTAGCATAATTATGCAATAATCATGGAAAGCAAGCATAGAAATTGAACCATAATCAAGGAAAAGAGAAATAGAGGAAAGATCTCACAATAACGGTTGAAGCTTCATGTTAATTGATCCAAGAAACGATTCAAGCTACAATCCGATAGCAAAAACCAAATCCATAATTGAAATCCCTAAAAAACTAAACTAAGAAATGAAAACTAAATCTAGGAAATGAAAAACAAAGAAATGAAAATGAAGAACAAAGAGGAACGAAGAAGGAAAGATGAAAAGAGAATCATGAAGAAGGAAGGATGAGGAGAGGAGTATCCTCTCTCTCCCCTCAAGCTTGCCACTCCAAGGTCTACATTTCAGCTCTCCTCTTCGTGCTCCACTTCGTCTCCCTCAAAAATTAGGTTTTAGGAGCTTTTAAACCCCGCACAAAATCGTGGACCCAAGCCGAATTAACCGTCGCGAGTCGCGCAACTGATCGCGAGTCGCGAAGATCGCACTGCCAAACCGCACACATTTGCTGGCCAAGGCTGTCGCGAGTCGCGCCAATCCTCGCGAGGTGCGAAGGCAGGGCTCGCGAGTCGCGAGCTCCTTCGCGAGTCGCGAGGATGCTCGGGGCGGTGCTTCATGCCCGCTGGGCGGGCGAGGCCGCCGGGCGGGCTCTCAATGCTTGCGGTAGTGCGATGGCCGTGCTCACCGGGCGAGGCCGCTGGCCGCCGAGTCGCCGGAGGGACGAGGCTTGCGATGCTTGGTTGGTGATGACGCTGGGCTCGCTTAGGCTTGCGGTGGAGCGTAGCTTGCGGTGATGCTTGGGTTGCGGTGATGCTTGGCTTGCGATGATGCTTGGCTTGCTCGGCTCACATGCATTTCACCTTGGAAGCTCGGAATACATGGCGTTAACACAAATTATCTCGCAAAGCTCCGAATTTCCGCTAAAGGCTAAATAAAACACGAATGTTAACAATTACAATCAAACCCTTAGCAAAGTGCACCTCAAATATCACTAAAACGTCGTATAACTTGAGCGTATCAAATACCCCCACACTTGAACTTTACTCGACCTCGAGTAAACTCAAAAGTGAGAATCACCAAATAAATCATCACTCAAGCTAACGACACCAACCTACACTCCCCATCTACTACATCATCATCATCACATCTTAACAACATCCGCTCAAAACCTAAACGTAAGGGATGATGATTCCCCCACACTTAGATTCAAGCTCACCGGAAATATACAAAGACGCGACAACAATAATAACCAGCAACGCCAACAAGTTTAACCAACAACACTAACAAGAATCAAAATGCCAGCGCACGACACACTAAAGTATCAGCTCTCCCAAACCTCAAAAGATGACCTACTACTACAACAACTAACTTAAAATAGCAAGCCATGGAACAAAGACAAAAAGGGATAAATTCCATGCTTACTCCCAAAAACAAACAATCAACCAAAAGAATGCGAAAGCACAAATAAATAGATCTTCACAAAACAAAGGATGAATTCACTAACCCAACCCGAAAACGCTTTCCACCTTATGACACCGTCTCCGGCAAATGAGTTTTCAAAGTATATAATTCTCTCTTAATCTCTCATTTTGCCTAGGAGCCCTTTCGGGTTTTCATCCTAGCTTCACACATTTCTTTTTGGTTGCACCTCACCATCTTACCCGCTCAATATAAGCCACTTTTTTGCATAGGTTGCCCTTTCGGGTTTTCAACCTATCCGGGCCCCCAATTTTGCCCGAGTCGCCCGCCCTTGCGGGTTTTCAACTCAGCGGGTTTCATTTCATCACTTTTTTTTTTTATATTTTTTCATTTTTTTTTTCAATTTTTTTTTTTTCAAATTGAAATAAATACAACATAAATACAACATAGATACATGAGAATGAGAAAACCCTCCCCCCTACTTAAACTACACATTGTCCTCAATGTGACGACAATTAGAAGAAAAAGTAAACTGAAAAATGGGGGGAGAAAATCGAAAATCGGGTAAATCGAAGATCGAATGCTCAAAACTCATGACCAAACAATCCACAAACTCAAATTTCTTAACAACACCAACTCAAATCTCCGAAATCAACTCACAACCCTCTCCCTCAAATCACTCAAACAAATGGCAAATTCAAAAGTTATAAATTTTTGAGATTTGCACCTAGCTCAAGAGATCGAAAAGATACAACAATCTCACTCCTCTAGTGTTACCAACTCCTAGCTATTGAACTCCTCCCAACGGGTTTTCTTTTGTGGACTTGGGCTCAAAGTGGATTAAGATTTGTTGTGGTTCTTTTGAGTGGGTGGGTGGTGGGTGAAAGAAAGTTTGTTGTGGTGGTGGAAATTTGATGAGAAATAAAGGAAAAAAAGAAAATAAAAAGGGTATCGGGTTGCCTCCCGAGAAGCGCTGTTGTTTAAAGTCGTTAGCTCGACTTAATACCTTAAGCTCAATCATTAGGTTGTGCTCCATGTGTGACAATGGTGGTTCCATGTCAATCTCCACTTCAAATACCTGCAAAATTGATTGAGGACTCTTGCAATGCATTGTTAGTGCCTAGCTTACTACATCATGGTTGAGCATATAACATCAGATTATATCCAAAACCTAGCATTAAGTCAACAACAAACATCAACTAGTAGTACTCCTAGCTAATCCAAGTCATGACCATTAATATCAATAATTAAAGCTAGACAATAACCAAACAATAAGCCGTCAAAAGCTTCAATCAATCATTCCCAAGATAGTGGCCAACCAAAAACAAAGAGCACAAACAATACCATCCAAAAATCACGCAAAATACAAACAAGTAACACCGTTTCCCCGGCAACGGCGCCAAAATTTGGGCGGGTGCGGATGTTGTCGTTGTGTGCACCGCACCCGGCCAAAGATAAAATTTCTCCTACTCTCTTCTACACTAAGGTAGTATAGCGGAAGTAGGGGTCGTATCCACAGGGAAACAGGGACGAGCTTAATATTCAGCGTGATTCAATACCTAGATTAAGCTAAGGGCCGCGAAACCTAATAATAATTACAAAGGGGGGTTTCGAGTAGATTTACTAACAAACTACAACTAACTAGCATATAAACAAAATGAGAAATCAATTATGGAAAGATCTTGAATCTGATTAACATCCACTTCAATTCATTATCGATCCTCGAACCTCCACTCTAATTATTTCCATGATTATCTATTGTCGAGAATAAATCTCGCGTTCTCCTTATTCTTAGTTGAATAGCACGATCAGCGTGACTATAAAACCCTAACTAAAGGATAACCTAGTCCGATCTGCGTCTAAGTTCAATCCAATAGCAGCAATAAACACAGAGAACCAATAGACCTGCTAATGTCATACACGCGATAAACATTCAACAGTTGATTCAATTTCCCTAAGAAATAACCAAGAAGATCAGCATCTAAATTACTCCCTAGTTTGCTACCAATTGATAAAAGAATAAAACAATCCGATTCTATTCTTAAATCTAGCATTAGATTAATCACACAATCAAACTAGTAACGTTCCTAGCATAATTATGCAATAATCATGGAAAGCAAGCATAGAAATTGAACCATAATCAAGGAAAAGAGAAATAGAGGAAAGATCTCACAATAACGGTTGAAGCTTCATGTTAATTGATCCAAGAACAGTTCAAGCTACAATCCGATAGCAAAAACCAAATCCATAATTGAAATCCCTAAAAACTAAACTAAGAAATGAAAACTAAATCTAGGAAATGAAAAACAAAGAAATGAAAATGAAGAACAAAGAGGAACGAAGAAGGAAAGATGAAAAGAGAATCATGAAGAAGGAAGGATGAGGAGAGGAGTATCCTCTCTCTCCCCTCAAGCTTGCCACTCCAAGGTCTACATTTCAGCTCTCCTCTTCGTGCTCCACTTCGTCTCCCTCAAAAATTAGGTTTTAGGAGCTTTTAAACCCCGCACAAAATCGTGGACCCAAGCCGAATTAACCGTCGCGAGTCGCGCAACTGATCGCGAGTCGCGAAGATCGCACTGCCAAACCGCACACATTTGCTGGCCAAGGCTGTCGCGAGTCGCGCCAATCCTCGCGAGGTGCGAAGGCAGGGCTCGCGAGTCGCGAGCTCCTTCGCGCGTCGCGAGGATGCCGGCCGGGCGGGTTCTCATGCCCGCTGGGCGGGCGAGGCCGGGGCGGTGCTCTCAATGCTTGCGGTAGTGCGACGGGCCGTGCTTACCGGGCGAGGCCGTGGCCGCCGAGCCGCCTGGAGGGACGAGGCTTGCGATGCTTGGTTGGTGATGACGCTGGGCTCGCTTAGGCTTGCGGTGGAGCGTAGCTTGCGGTGATGCTTGGGTTGCGGTGATGCTTGGCTTGCGATGATGCTTGGCTTGCTCGGCTCACATGCATTTCACCTTGGAAGCTCGGAATACATGGCGTTAACACAAATTATCTCGCAAAGCTCCGAATTTCCGCTAAAGGCTAAATAAAACACGAATGTTAACAATTACAATCAAACCCTTAGCAAAGTGCACCTCAAATATCACTAAAACGTCGTATAACTTGAGCGTATCAACAACTTTGTTTAAAGCTAAATCTTTTGAAGTTCATACAAGCTCTAAACTATTACAGAAGATACCATATATAGTCATATCTGTCTACCTCTCGCTCTCCAACCATTAAACATATCTTGGGCTAATATGTTTCTAAAATTTGTCCACTCATCTGAAGTTGTGACACTTGTAATGTACTCCACTTCATCATCAGAATCATCGTCGGAGTCATCATCAGAACTCAAACTCTCCTTCCTCTATATCATCGGTAGGCATGACTTTTCTAATTAAATTATGCAATAGACAACAAGCCATCACAATTCGACCTTGAGTTCGAATGGGAAAAAATGAATGACTTCTAAGAATACTCCATCTTCCTTTAAGTAAACCAAAACACCTCTCAATAACATTCCGCGCCCTAGCATGTTTCAAATTATAGTATTCTTCGGCACTTTCAGGTTGTCGATCGGTCCACTCCTTTAGATGATACCTTTGCCCTCTATATGGAGCAAGAAATCCCTCACAGTTTGTATATCCCGCATCCGCCAAATAATAATTACCTTTACATATGGTAAAGAAAGACGATTACTAGGTAAATTATGAAATTATAGCCTATCTTATAATAATTTTACTTATAAAAGATTTGATTAGATTTACCTCGAGGTACACTAAAACCATTAGGCCTAGAAAGAGCATTGCGAAGCACACGTACATCATGCGCCGAGCCTTCCCACCCCGGAAGGACATAAATAAACTGCAAATTAGGTGCACAAACACCCAATACATTCATAGCAATCGTGCCTTTCCTTGTTCGATACTTTCCCCTTTCTTCCGAAGGCACTCTTACATTAATGTAAGTACCATCTAAGGCTCCTAAACAATTCTACAAGATAGAAAAACAATTACATAACTAATTTGTAGACATGAAATGATAATATAGCGATGTAGTATATATATATATGAAGGACTAATACCCTGAAAGGTTTCCACGTCTTGTCTTCACAATCATCCGGTATTGGAGTGGGTTTGTGAAGTAAATGTTCGTGCAACTTCAACAAAGCCTTTAAACAAAGGTTAAATTGTCGACTAATTGTTTCTCCACTTCTAAACAAAATTGACCAATGGACCTATTCTTCTTATGGTGAGGTAAAGTGTATAAAAACATAGCAACTATCTCTTGAAGAGACATATTTCTAGTTCCACTCAATCCTCCCACATCTCTAAGCATCTCACAAAGGATATTAAATGTATATCTATTAACACGAAGCTCATTTCTACAGCTCACATCACTCTCTTTTATCAATGCATTCAAGACCATTAAGCGTAATTTTTTTCTGTCCTTTTTCCTTGACCTTACCTGAATACCTCTAACTGTAACGATGGTTATCATATGCCAAACCTAATGCATCATCATAACTACCATAACCATTATAATAACTAATTGAAGCTGTTTTAGCCTTCTTATCCTCCCTACCGATCGCACAAGACGAGGCATATTGAAAACCTAATAAGAAAAGTCATCACAAATCAAACTATTTACTATAACTTAGACCTTTGTATACCATGGTACAGAGTGATAATCAAGGGTATGCAAAACTCAAAAATTACAGCTCAAACAACAACCAAGATAACAACATAATAGCATCAATTTCAGCATTGAAACAACAACAAAATAACAACTTAGGACATAAAAAAAGAGCAGTAGAACAACTCTACAATTAGCCCCAAAGTTCACATCAATATAACTCATAATTCAATTTACCCAGAATATCAAAGAAAATCAATAAACATAAAATTTTACATAAAATATTAAGGAAGAAAAAACCCTAAACAAATGAATTGCAATTTATAGGTTGTTAGTGAATTGAAAACCTAAAACTATAATCAATTATAAACTAGAAATTGCACACACAAACACAAAACTCTCACAAATTTGCACAAAAAATCGCAGATTATAAGCAATTCGAAAATCATGCTTCAAAAATTAAAGAGAAAAAATTCGAAAAGTTACCTAAAAAAAGCGAAACCTAATTTCCTTAAGCTTGCCGGCAACAATGGAGTTATGCTCTGCAATTATCGGAGACGAGAGAAACCTGATTTCCCCTTCATCATTGTCGGCGTCGAGAGAAAAGTGTGAAGAAAGAAGTAGAGAGATAGCGTGAAAGTTGAATGAGGAGGGGAAACGATTTTGTTACTGGTGTAGTTAGAAGGGTAATATTTGGGGGGTTTGGGTTACCCTTAAGTAAGGGTAATGGTTAACCCATTATCCAAACCAAACAAAGAGTAATGGATTCAGTAACCCAATCCGTTTCCAGGCCTTAAAAAGGCCCAACCAAACAAGGCCTTGGGGTGTACGCTTTATGCGTATGTTGGTTGGAAATGATGACTGAAATTTTATACTATTTTGTTATGAATTCCTATATTATCAACTAGTTTAACAAATTGTTTGCGTTCATTTTTGCAAAAAAGTTCAAAGAGTATGAATGTGACATAAATAAAACCAACAAAGTGACATATAATTATTTTAAAAAGGAGCAGTTATCGTATAATATGCAACAAAGTAGAAGATAAGACAACTGCGAATGACTATATTAACAAATTGAAAGTAAAACTACACACATAAATTCAAAGTTTTGATAGTACCTATTACACATTCTGAAATACTTCCTTATACACTACATTTGTGGTAACATTTGAGTTCCCACGCTCTTTATCACAGATCAAAATCTTTAACCTTTTTTGCTTGTAACTCTTGATACAACAACATAGAATTGTCCATGGCTGAATACTGGCCGAGGGAGATATAATTCTACGCGAGCTAGAGACTGTCCTTGGCTTTTATTTATCGTCATTGCAAAACATACAACCAATGGAAACTGCCTTCTCTGGAATTTTATCGGAAACTTTGTTGCGTCTGATGGTGTAAGTGTCATTCTGGGAATGAAAACTTTGTCCCCCACATTACTGCCAGACACAACAACAGCCTCAATAATGCGATTGCCAAGATGCTTCACAACTAACCTGGTACCATTACATAGCCTAGAAGTCTGGTCAATATTCCTTAGGAGCATCATCGGTGCCCCTACCTTCAATGTAATGTTATGATTTGGCAATCCCCCGCACTTGATAGTATTTAGGAATTCAGTTGAATACATTTCATGAACTCCAAAATTCCCTTCCTCAACGGAAATTGCATCTGAACTAAGATAAGTTCTTTCTTCACCTGGCAAGCGAGACAAAACATGATCATTAACCATGTCAACTATCTCATTAGTTGGAGCAAGAATAGCTCTAACCTGAAAATATTTTGCTTCCCATATGTGATTCTCTAGGTCGGGATACGTACTCTCTACTATTGCAGCAAAAGGGTCATCTCCTCCATCTATTAATGTCTCATGAGGAATTTATACATCAGCTTCACCATCATTCGGCTCACCAACTTTGCCATCTCCAATGTTCAAAATCCACTATGAGAACTCCCTAATTTCATCCACATTCAAAGTACCTGAACCTATTCTCAGGCGCAATGTTCTTTTTTAATCTTAGCACACGACAAAAATCCCATAAGTAAGAACTGTTGATTGCTGAGAACACAATATCTTGTCTACTTCCTTTGGGAACGACGGGCAATATTTGTCTTAAATCACCGACGAAAACAACAACCTTTCCACCAAATGGAATATGTTGATTTGCTGGATCCATGCACTGCATAACATCATTTAAGCTTCTATCTAGAGCTTCAAAGCAATATTTATGCATCATAGGAGCCTCATCCCAAATGATCAGTTTCGTCCTTATAAGGAGAGTTATGAGGTCCGATCTTGGCTTAATTGCTGAACACGTCGAGTTCTCAATAACATTTAAGGGAATTCCAAATCTAGAATGGGCAGTTCTTCCTCATGGAAGCAACAAAGAGGCTATTCCACTTGACGCTACTGGCAAGACAATTTCCCCTTTACGCCGTAATGCAGTACACAGTAATCTCCACGGGTACGTCTCACCAGTTCCTCCATAACCATATACGAAGAACGCCCCCTTCACCTCTGGATACAGCAGACATGATCTCATTATAAATTCCACGCTGTTCAACCGTCAATCACGAATAAAGTTCTCTAAATTCCTTGTCTAGTTGTTCTCTATCATAAGATAGCTCATCAATTATGAGCTTGTTTTGACCATCTGAGATAATCAAATCATTTGGGAATGGCATTTCGGTGAATTTATGGAGGGTGCTACCGTTACTTTGTAGCTTAGCTTCAATGTCAGCGAGAGCTAAGTTTTGCAATTGTTCATTAGTTAGGCGCAATACTGCAAAAACTTTCACATTTGACCGTTACTACCAATGCAAACCATTTCGTAACAATAAATATTTATGAACAAATTGAATAAGAGTAGTGATAAAGATGCTCATATACCATTGTCTTTGAGAAGTCTTCGTTGTCTGAATAGGATATCATCAGAGAGAAGGTGCTAAGTCTTATCCCAAAGATCCTCGGGTTTTGTCAAACTGCACGACAGTAGCAACATGCAGAAAAGATTACGTAGATATTGTCCCGATTATCTAAAACTGGCTTTTATTATGGCGTCAACGTACTCCTTGTCATCGTCTAATGAACCTCTGGCATAACATGCTTCTTTGAAAGTCGAATATTGTACACCATCAACAACGCGTATGTCTTCATAAGATGTTGCGCCTTTAACAAAATTTAATAGTGTCCTCAAATAGAATTTTTCACCTGCTCCTGGATTTACATGATAAATCCTCCCTATGCAAAAGCCTTTCTTCCGAGGTGTCCATTCACGTTGACCTATTTGCCATACAAATTTTGTTGGGAACTCAACATAGCTCAATTCTCTGGCCTCAGGATATTTTTTATTGCACTCCTTCCATGACAGAAACATTGTTCTGTCAATGTTAGGTCTTTCAAGCACCGACTCTAAGTCAGCATCATCAGTGTACAGGACGCTTTGCTCGTCGGGTAAATGAAAGCTTAGCTTCTCCACAGCAGAAAATCTATAATGGATAGTGATACCAAATATCCTCCACATGGCTTCACATGGGGGATATGTATCGACATCCATAATACATTTGTATTTCATCAATTTTCTTAGGATCATCAGAGTTCTGACGATTTTGATATGCTGCTGCCGTGACTCTATCATATCCCTTATTGATATACTTGAACAAATATTTAATCGATCTCGACTGGTTGCACCATTCAACGTTTATATGTGCACGATACTTACACAACAACTCTGGATTATGCGGGACTACAAATCTATTGTCAAGCGTTATATCACCTTTGACAACGGTTGCACCATTATCTCTTCTCCTATAAACAGGATAGCCATCTTCATCCACTGTTGTTATCTCATTGAATTTTTTCAAAAATGTTTTGTGCGTTTTTTATCCGTAGTACATGGGGCGTTATTGTTCAAAGCACCACATGAGCCATGTATCATAAACTCTGAAACTACATCGTACAACTCTGAATTTTCATCTTTATTTGGAAGCTCTGCCTAAATAATCTTGTTTATTGCTTCGGCATTAGGAAATTTATCGTCCCGGTGTAAAAACAAAAGTATATGCGCATGTAGCGAGCCACGCTTTTGAAATTCCACAGTGTACACAACTGTAAATCATAGTAAGCAGTCTATTTAGCCAACATGTTAAGATTTTCTTAAAAAAATTGTACTAAATCGCAACTATATATATATATATATATATATATATATATATATATATATATATATATATATATATATATATATATATATATATATAAATTTACAGTAACCTTCCAGTTTTTTAGATGATTACCTTCTTTAACTCTGCCAAAAATCTTTTTATCCTTTAGATCCTTAACCATTTGATCAAGCTTCATCTTAAACACTCGACAAACAAATCTGGTCTATCTTCAGGTCTTAGGCCCCTCTTCGATACAAACCGTGTTATTTCAGGCCACTTTGGACTACATGTGAATGTTATAAACAAATCTGGGTAGCCATACCATCTACAAATAGCCATTGCATCTTGATAATTCTCTCTCACGTAGCTGTGTCCTCCAAGTAAATGAGGCCGGTATAACTACTCGACTACCGTAGATGCTCCTTCGTATCTCCTCGACTTGTTGCACCATGAATGTTCTTAACATTGTCAGCCCTAAAAAGATGACAATCTTTCAGCCTCCATCATTGTATAACCATCGACGCAAAAATGTTGGCATAAACGTCCGGCAAACAAAATGGTGTCCGCCTCTTCTTCACGGTCTTGCATTCGGTATGCAAACCACTCTCTCATAGTAAGTCTATCTCGTTTTTTGGAATTGCCTGTAGGAAGACTTTTATCTCTATGGCAAACATCAACTCTGTATCCGTCCTCACCATATGCAAAAAGCAGAGGATATTGCAAAGGCGAGATAAGAAGGATGGAGCTCGGAGATTCGCTTTGCACTTTCCACTTCTTGTCTCGACAACTACATCTCGTTTATCCGCGATATCGATGTCTCCAACTATCAAGGCGGCTACCTCAGATCTTGTAGGTATGTTGTATGTCCTACCATCATTGTCTCTCATACCAATTAATTTCAACCGAACTTCATCACACGGATGATTTTTGAAGCGATTTCTTGCCATCCTAAAATTCTTAGCATGAGGATTGTGCTCGATCAATCATATCTTGTAATTCGGCAATTAGAGAATCTTCAAACTTTTCGGGATTTTTAGAAGCGTGTAAAACATTTAAGAATATTATAACATACATTCATAATTTTCTAATTAGTTTACAAAGTTAGTATATGTCACATAAATGTAATGTTTGATTTACCTGTAAGCAACCTTCCTATTACCAATCTCATGCTCTGTGTCATATATGTATAGTTGAGAAAACTTCCGACGCGATCCTCATTCGGAAGCAAGCTACCAATTAGGTGATGATTTTGACCACCTATTTTGAAGTTATAGGGTCCGCGTCCTTGAGTGGATGGTGCTTGTATCTTTCCTCCCATCGATGTAAATGAGTGCATCATATTATATGGTCGGATATTCTCGATGAAGTGCTTGCTTCTAGGATGTTTTCCTTTTAGCAAATCGGTCAATAGCTGTGGAGGCCGACGCAACAAAGGAAGAACAGCTTTGCCTTGCATACATCATAGTGAGAATTTTGGCTTGTCCTTTTGGTTTTTTTTTTGCTCTTTCTTCATACCACATCATTGCGCCACAATACTCACACTTCCATATTAGATCACCAATATCCCAATACTCTAAATATATAGAATTTTCAATATATTAATATTTTCATGAATATATATGTGATTTATATACAATTTAAGTTTAAAAGTTATTATCTTCGAATACCTTTAACTTTATTGTGGAGTTCAACGGCTCTACGTGTATTTTCATGATTATGAACTTCCCCATCAACAGTACGACCTCTTATATTTGTCGTAAATTGATGGGTTGAGTCTCCTATACATATGCAAATAGAAGGAAAAAAAATGAGCAAATATATATAATAAAAATAATGTTAGATAAGGTTTCTTATAATATATAAATAGTTAAATACCTAAATTAATATGTCGTCTGACTTGTTTCAAGACCTTTTTGCTTTGGACGACATATTTTTTGTATTTGAATGAATAACGACATTCTCTTAATCGAATTAAGTCACTGTCTGCAGCTAAATAAATTATAAATTATTAATATATGTATACATAATTACTTTAATTTAAGAACACAAAAATCAAATAAAAATACCTAAATTTCGATTCTCATTCAATAAGAGTCTTCTATTATGTCGTGCTAATTTCGCATCAGAATGTGCTTCTTGAATACAAACAAACAAATACTAACACAGGTCAATAAAATGATAGTTTGGATAATTAGCATTCTTCATAGAATTAATTTATAATTCATTGTAACAATACTCACGGTTAACTGTAGTACTATTAAGAGAAGTACAATGATCGTTTGCAATACTTGAAGATGTAGGTGTGACTTGATTATCACAATAAACAACTACAAAAACAAATACTCTGTTAACCAAAAAAGCATCCATGTAAAGTCAATTTAAAGTATTCCTCTTCCGGCACCATTATTTTGATAAAAGTAGATCTGACAATCTACCTTTTCTTAAGCACTTTTGTTTCAATATTGTCATACGTTTATATCGATTAAATTTTGCTGAATTTCGTCCGTTTTTGTTGATATTGGTATCTACAAAAGCTTAATCACATGAATAAATTAACGTATAAATTTATTATAATAAAATCACATAGCAATTTGATCAAGATTACTAACCATTTGTAATGTTACTAAGCGGTGTTATATTCGCTTCATCATAGTTCGATGATGAGTTAGAATAGTTCAATGGAGTTAACTTGTCACTTGGACCTGAAATCACATCATAATTAGAATTCTATTGGTTACTATTAATTTAGTAAAATCAAAACTTTTGAAAAATAGCTGATCATTGATGTATTACTTATTAGTATTTGTCTTTTCTTACTCCTTGAATTGATATCATGTTGTAATGTTGTCAGTGTGCAAACTTGAAAATGAAAATATAACAAATTAGAATCAACAATCTTAAGTAATGAAGTAAAACTTATGAATTTGAATAATGAACTTGTAATTGTATTACATTGGCTACTATTAATAACACAACTTAAAGGAGTCTCATTTCCTTTAATATCTCCTGGAGAAGGAAAACGACAGTCACGTTTCTCTTTCAATATAAGCCTTGTTGAGGCATGTAGTGTTTTGATGATTGTAAACAAATGATGATTATCTAACTAACATGTGTGTTTGAGATGTGCATATTACGTTACCATAGAACAAGTCATGAAAGGTTAAATATATCACATCATGAAGAGTTCCTAGAAGAAATCCAATAAGTGAAGTTCCTGAGGAAGAAATCCAAGAGAGAAGAAGTTTGATTATACAGATGTGCTGCTAGATTTTATGTAAGTTCCTAAGATGGAACCAAGCATGAAGAGTTCAAGAAAAATATTATAGAAGCAAGCACAAATAAAGTTCCTAGAAGAGTTCCTAGAAGGAACACAAACAGAGCAGTTCCTAGGTATATCTTAAGAGGAACATTGAATATGCAGTTCCTGAGTGGGAGCAGTTCTCTAGTGGGAGCAGTTCCTGAGTGGGAGCAGTTCCTAAAGTTTCATAGTTGAAACAAGCGGTTCTGAAGGAGAGCCATAGGTGCGAAGTTCCTTAAAGGAACTAGCACATTGAAGTTCCAGAGGTGGAGCTATTGCATGCGGTTCCTGAGTTGGAGCAGCATGGGGCATGAAGACAGGAAGTATGAGTTTATTTTCTAGGATTCATGTAAGTATGTGGAAACGAGAAAGGTAAAGGAACAAGGTGTCAAAAGGAACTCGTGGAACTTAGAGTCAAAAGTATTTAAGAGTCAGTAAGTTGTTGCATATTATTATCTTTATCTGTAGGATTTATTTAGAGTTTGTTTCTTAATAAATCTCTACTTGATTAATTATTTTTAGATAATATGCATTAGTTGTTTTAGGATAAGTTTTAGTTTTAAATAAAAGATAAGTTTTAAATAAAATAGTTTTAAATAAAATCGGATTTTTAGGAATCGATTTTAATATCTTTTAATTTATTTAATTCTATCTTATCGTTTTTGGAAAATAAAAAGCCTAGATTTATATTACGTTCAATGAGTATTTTGCTTGGGAACTTGTAGACGCGAGTTCTCTGTACGAACAGAACTCATGTACTTATGTCGAGTTTATGAAAAAGTTTTATGTAAAATATTTTTGCATAAGAAAATAAATAAAAATCGAGTTTTGGAAAAATAACTCTTGGATTATATTTTGATAAAACGTTGCTTTTTCTCCAAGTATTTATTTTCTTTTTGTTTCCTATTTTTACTCTAACTCGCTTTTCGTAAACGTGACATAAGTTGTGCCCAAGAAGTTGATCGCTTTTCCCCAAGTTTTCTCCCAACTAACTCGATCATGGGTTAGTGGAGAAATAAGTGGAAGTGGTGCTCAAATTTTGAACGTACTATAAATAGAGGCTTATGTATTCTTTTTAAGTTGTCTGACTGGTGTCATTCCATAGTGTCTGACTTATGTCATTCCATAAGGTTTGGCTTAAGGAATAACGTTACAAAAGATTCATATTTTCTATTCCTTGTTTTGAGTCGAGTTCCAAGTTCCTACAAGTGACATGTTCCTTTACAGTTCTTCAGTTTCTATATACTAGAGTTAAACCAAATTATCAAGCGTCTGTATTTGAGTTTGGGGTTAAAGGGTTTGAGTGAACTCTTGTAATGGGAACTTGGTAAAGGGTTTGAGTGAATTCTTGTATCAAGTTCGAGTTAGGAACTTGGGTAAGTTCTTGTTGTTTATGCGTAGACTTGGGGTGAAGTCTATCCAGGGGTAAAAGGTTTTAGTAAACCTATTGTAAAGAGTTGTGGGAACTCTTAAGGGACTTAGAGTTAAGTCTAGAGAGCTAAAGTTCCTAGTGGAACTTGTGAGAGAGTTGGAGTTCTGAGTGGAACTTGCGCATGTAATAGGTTGTAACAGAGGAGGTTCCCTATTATAGTGAAGAGTTTAAATCCTGAGGAGGTCGTGGTTTTTCTTCTTGTATTGGGACAAGAAGTTTCCACGTAAAAATCTCTCTTGCACTTTTAGTTCCTTATTGCTTATGTTTTAAATTCCGCATTATTTGGCAATAAGTTCCACACTACAATTCACCCCCCCTCTTGTAGTTCCTTCCGAGTTAACAATTGGTATCAGAGCCGGAACTCGTTGATAAGCAGGCAACCCTGCTGAGTGAAGTTCCTGCAAGAAGAAGGAACCCGTACGAGAAAGGAAGTCCACCCTACGTCATTCAAAGGAACAAGTGGAAGCTGACTTTTTATCATCAATTTAAATTCACTCAAGGATTATCAACCACCCCTTTGATGTAAGTATCTCTTCCTTGAGATATTCTTTATACGCATATATTAAATTGGAACTTGGTCCTTAGGATATTTCTAGTAAGATGGTTTTATTTGGCTTTGATGTTTTTATAGCAATTTTGGATAACTTTAAAACTGTTTTCGAAAAACAAAATTAAGATTTCCAAATTGTTTTTTTTTTAATCAAAGAATCAGTATACTAGAAATGGTTCAAGGAACTATTCGTATTGGAACAATGCATATTGTCACTCTTGGAAGTTAGTTTTCCTACAAAAGGAAACTTTATTCTTTAGGCAGTGGAATATATGACTATTTTATTTATTTGCCAAAGAAGTGTTTTTCCATGCATATTGAGTTTATTGAATATTTATTATATGTATGCATGTTGATTTTTACTAAGTAGAGATAGTTATGTTTTGGTTGGAAAAGAGAATTTATTTTACAAATTTATATATATTATCTTCTCGTTATATGTTGTGCAGGTTATTAATGTTTATTTTGTAGGTTTGATAATTGAGGTAACTAAAATATCAAATGCATAAATATTAGTTTTGGATCAAGGAACTCAAACTTTGATTTGGTGAAATCATGTTGTTCCAAGAACGAGTAAATGGTACAGGAACAATTCAAAATTTGGAAAGAGTTCCTAATTCTTTTGAAACTGATCTCCGTTCAAAGGAACAAAGCATAAGTTCCTTTTCCACATGAGATTATATATTTTTGGAACTTTATGCTTATTCTTTTTATGCTGTATTTTATTTTACCTCTCTTTTGACTAACCTACTAACATTAAAATGCACAAAGTATTTCTTTTTGGGTTTGTTTTACAGGTTATATTTTTTAGTTTATGTCAACCCAAAATGAAGGAACAAGTTCATGTTCTTCCATCAAAGGAACGAACAGATTGGGAACAAGTTCCAGAAATTAATAAGAGAGCTTCAGAGATTATCTTTCAGATAGAAGATTCCATATGATGGCAATGCCTAGGAACTTGATTACAATTCCAGATGAGTTTGATGATGTATGCAGGAACAATGTATTGATTACAAGGCGAATATAATGAATGGAACTTTAGAAGACAAGGCAGAATACTATTTGCTAATGTTTTCCAAATGAACAAGTAAGAAAAAGCAATCGATATCACTTGCTAAATCATCAACAAAGGAATTATTAGAAGTTGATCAACAAGACATCCTATGAGATCTTCAAAGGAAAAAACATTGGTATCATGTTTAATAGCAATAAGAATCATCTAAGGAACTTTAAAAATAGAAGCGATGAGGTTGTGTTAGAACGCACCTCTAATTGTTAAAAACACAGAGTTAATAACAAGATAATATATAATGTGTTATAAAGAGTTGACATATTTATTATGAGACTAACTTGTTTATTCCCAGTAAACAGGTTAAAGGTAATTTTTAATTTTTTTTTATGTTGAATTCACAAGTTCCTATGGAGCTAGAGATTTTTTAACATGAAATATGTCACTCTAGAAAGCAACAATAGTCAGCTATATGACCTTACGGAGAAGAGCTTAAAAATGAAGATTAAGCTTAATTAAGTTCATAAGACTGTACATTATTTTCTCTTGTTGCTTACATGGGATTTAGTTTATTCTAAATAGATTTTCAATGCGTTCAAAATAAATTTTATTGTTGGAAATCTATGAGGAACAACATCAAGTTTCTTCTTGAAAAATAATTTCAAAATTAATAATAATTTCTGTTTTCAAGGGGAATTGACTTAGTAGTTGTATATTGTTATATGGATAATATTTTTGGTACAACTAACTATTTTATGCAAGGGTTTTTGCTAACCTTATAAGCAAATGTGTACGTGAGCGAGCATGATAAGGGAACACAACTACTCTATTGGAATATAATGATGCAAGGACAAAAATATGTCAAGGAACTTTTTGAAGAAGGATGTGTATGAGTTGAGTTGGTATGAAAGTTTCCATCAGATGTGAAGACATCAAAATGATGGAACTAGCAGTTCAGAAACTCAAAAATAAGTCATCAAAATCAGTCCAGTATTTGAGGTAATTTTATATTCATGGTGAAATGTGACTTAAGTTATGATGTTGCTATTCACATTGTATCATGATTAATAAATTACATTGTTAAATTATTAATCTGAATGCATAACTTTTATAAGTCTTGCTTTAAATTATGTGAATATATGTTCTTTATAGTTTCACCTATTCATGGACTGTTTAGAGGAACAAGACTTGATGAAGTATGACTTAAGCGTAAACATGTTCTTTTCCAAAAAGTTTTGTCGAATTGGGTTCTTACACATACTAAAATTGAAGTGATTATATGCACACTAGCGTATATATGTTACACTTAATTTTTGTGTCGTAAAGGCATACTCACTTGCCTAAGAGTATTATAGGTCTCATAATAGAAATGTGGATGCTGTCAAACATGAAAGTCCTAAGTTGCCAAAGGTACAATGAAAGAAACCTTGATGGAACTAGACAGGTAAATTCCCATAATATATTTCATTTAACCTTTAGAGGGAACAAACCTATTCTTAGCCAACTATCATCAGTTCACACCACATTTCTTCAAATACCCTTTGATTGATTAATTCCTCATTCCATTCATATCCTGTCACTTTAAATCTCCTAATTTCCATGTGCTCTAAATTAAAATTCATGATTTTTAATGGTTCAATGATGCATAAAGAGTGATAAATGGTAAATACATTTTGAGGGGGAAGTTATGGAAAAAGTGAGAAGCAAGTATTTTATGATTTATCAATTGATGCTCAGATGGATATATCATTAGATGGAACTACTCATATAAGTTCCTATTGATGAAGGAGTGGTAAGGATCTCAGGGGGAATAAGGAAGGAATCAATATATATGTTTTCATTCCTAGTGGTGGATTTCACGTATGTGTGAGTAAGCAATTACTTCTTTGTGGTAGGTAAATGTGACATTCTAAGAAAAGTGCAATAACTTGTAATGACACCCTTGTTAAAAAAAAACAAAAAAAAAAAAGAAAGAAGAAAAAAAAAGAATAAGTAACAAGGGTGATCAAATCTTTATTATTTCCTAGAAGTCAATATTTCATAAGGTTGTGAAAATACTTACTCATGGATTTGATGATTTGAGAAGAGGAACATAAGCGAAAGATTGGAAGAACTTGGTTACAAAGATAAATTCGTTCAAGTTTCTTCGGGCAATGAGTTCCTCATGATTGGTTGGTTGAGTAAAAGTGAACTTGATTGATACATATCAAGGTGTGTGGGGGTTTGGCAGAGATTTCAAAAGTGTAAAGTGAAGTAATCAACTCTAATTATTGTTGAGAACCTCTTATAAAAAGTCTAAACCATAGAGCACAAAATATCTCTCAAGTTCCCTCTACTCAAATTATTCCATAAACTTCTTTCATATGCTTTGAGCCGGATATTACAATGTCCTATCTCTTAATCCATTCTTGACTTTCAAATCTGATTTGTTTTCTTGACTTTTATTTAATTATTTTTCAAGTTCTTTCGATGGTTTTGAAGTTGGGTCTTTGGATTGTGAGTTGGAAATTTCTGTAGTACATGCATCCTAAGTTTGAAAATTGAGATTCTTGAGGCTTTTGGGACTAACAGGTGTTTAACCAATATAGTGGTAAGTGTAGCATATAACAATATGTGTATATGATTTACCTAAAACAAAATGTGTGTAAGATGATCCTTTTCGATAATGACAAAAGGGGGAAGAATATGTATGATGCTTATAGTCAAGCATAGTTAAGTCTAAATCCTTAAATGATGAAAATTCTTTGTATGATGTGTTTATCTTATATTGATATTTCCTTCATATACATGCATGACTTGTTTATTAAGGGGAATTAATGTACATCGTTTATTATCTAATTTGTGATAAGCATCATTTGTTTGTCATCATCAAAAAGGGGGAATATTGTTGAGGCATGTAGTGTTTTGATGATTGTAAACAAATGATGATTATCTAACTAACATGTGTGTTTGAGATGTGCATATTACGTTACCATAGAACAAGTCATGAAAGGTTAAATATATCACATCATGAAGAGTTCCTAGAAGAAATCCAATAAGTGAAGTTCCTGAGGAAGAAATCCAAGAGAGAAGAAGTTTGATTATACAGATGTGCTGCTAGATTTTATGTAAGTTCCTAAGATGGAACCAAGCATGAAGAGTTCAAGAAAAATATTATAGAAGCAAGCACAAATAAAGTTCCTAGAAGAGTTCCTAGAAGGAACACAAACAGAGCAGTTCCTAGGTATATCTTAAGAGGAACATTGAATATGCAGTTCCTGAGTGGGAGCAGTTCTCTAGTGGGAGCAGTTCCTGAGTGGGAGCAGTTCCTAAAGTTTCATAGTTGAAACAAGCAGTTCCTGAGCAGGAGCCATAGGTGCGAAGTTCCTTAAAGGAACTAGCACATTGAAGTTCCAGAGGTGGAGCTATTGCATGCGGTTCCTGAGTTGGAGCAGCATGGGGCATGAAGACAGGAAGTATGAGTTTATTTTCTAGGATTCATGTAAGTATGTGGAAACGTGAAAGGTAAAGGAACAAGGTGTCAAAAGGAACTCGTGGAACTTAGAGTCAAAAGTATTTAAGAGTCAGTAAGTTGTTGCATATTATTATCTTTATCTGTAGGATTTATTTAGAGTTTGTTTCTTAATAAATCTCTACTTGATTAATTATTTTTAGATAATATGCATTAGTTGTTTTAGGATAAGTTTTAGTTTTAAATAAAAGATAAGTTTTAAATAAAATAGTTTTAAATAAAATCGGATTTTTAGGAATCTGATTTTAATATCTTTTAATTTATTTAATTCTATCTTATCAGTTTTTGGAAAATAAAAAGCCTAGATTTATATTACGTTCAATGAGTATTTGACTGCGGGAACTTGTAGACGCGAGTTCCTGTACGAACAGGAACTCATGTACTTATGTCAGGTTTATGAAAAAGTTTTATGTAAAATATTTTTGCATAAGAAAATAAATAAAAAACTGAGTTTTGGAAAAATAACTCTTGGATTATATTTTGATAAAACGTTGCTTTTTCTCCAAGTATTTATTTTCTTTTTGTTTCCTATTTTTACTCTAACTGCTTTGCCGTAAACGTGACATAAGTTGTGCCCAAGAAGTTGGATCGCTTTCTTCCCCAAGTTTCTCCCAACTAACTGATCATGGGTTAGTGGAGAAATAAGTGGAAGTGGTGCTCAAATTTTGAACGTACTATAAATAGAGGCTTATGTATTCTTTTTAAGTTGTCTGACTGGTGTCATTCCATAGTGTCTGACTTATGTCATTCCATAAGGTTTGGCTTAAGGAATAACGTTACAAAAGATTCATATTTTCTATTCCTTGTTTTGAGTCGAGTTCCAAGTTCCTACAAGTGACATGTTCCTTTACAGTTCTTCAGTTTCTATATACTAGAGTTAAACCAAATTATCAAGCGTCTGTATTTGAGTTTGGGGTTAAAGGGTTTGAGTGAACTCTTGTAATGGGAACTTGGTAAAGGGTTTGAGTGAATTCTTGTATCAAGTTCGAGTTAGGAACTTGGGTAAGTTCTTGTTGTTTATGCGTAGACTTGGGGTGAAGTCTATCCAGGGGTAAAAGGTTTTAGTAAACCTATTGTAAAGAGTTGTGGGAACTCTTAAGGGACTTAGAGTTAAGTCTAGAGAGCTAAAGTTCCTAGTGGAACTTGTGAGAGAGTTGGAGTTCTGAGTGGAACTTGCGCATGTAATAGGTTGTAACAGAGGAGGTTCCCTATTATAGTGAAGAGTTTAAATCCTGAGGAGGTCGTGGTTTTTCTTCTTGTATTGGGACAAGAAGTTTCCACGTAAAAATCTCTCTTGCACTTTTAGTTCCTTATTGCTTATGTTTTAAATTCCGCATTATTTGGCAATAAGTTCCACACTACAATTCACCCCCCCTTCTTTTTTCCCGAGCAATACGTGCAGATTCATTATGAACTGTATTGACTATCATAGGCCCTGTTATAAAAAACAAATCGATTATTTAATTAATAAGCAAACAATGAAATCTATATTTTGTATGATTCACTAATTATATATTAATTTATAATCAATAATCTTATGGTAATAAATCAAACGTATGAATTTGAAACATGAAAATGTAAATGTATTACAATGGCTATTAATTGTAGCACAACTTAATGGAGTATGATTTTCTTTCATGTTTCCTGGAGAAGAAAAACGGCCTTCACGTTTATCTTTTAATATACACCTTCTTTTTTCCCGAGCAATACATGCAGATTGATTAGGAACTGTATTGAGTATCATATGCTCTGTTTTAATAATCAATTGGATTTCATTAAATAAAGAACAATGAATTGAAGATTTTTTATGATTCACTAACTACATATACATATAAGACTAAAAAACTATGGTTTTACCGTTGGATACGTCCATCAAAGGTGTCCTATGAATAGAGCTCACAATAATATTATGTGGTGGTACTACTGTATTAAAGTGGATATTTGCTCCGCCTGCTATAATACAAATAAATAATAAATTATATATTCATGAATAAAATAAAAAGTGAACTACATTTGGCATATGTTTTTGGCAACCTAATCTTATATTTATTTTTTATTCTCTCAATGTAATCACAAAAGTTTGTACCACACCAAGTAAATAAACATTAAAAGATTTTGGAATCTATGATAAAAACTTATTTTTGAAATATGAAAAAATATATTTCATCACACGGTTGGTTAACAAAGTTTTATTAACATATTATATCAACTCATAGGACAATATGATATATAAAAATATTATAATTTTTGTTGCATTCACTTTATATAAAATTTTCTAAAATTTATTTTAACTCAAATTTATATCAACTCAAATTTATAAATATGAACTGACATTTATATCAACACCTAATATCTTCTTTTATAAATATCTTTTACAAATATACTTTCATAATATCTTTTATAAAATTCTTATATAGTATTTCAGTTATAAAAATGACAACAAAACCAAATACATCTCAAAATCTTTCCACATTCTCTCAACCTCCTTGTCTCTCTATATTCTCTTTCTCTCTATATATTTTCTTCCTCTCACAATCTCATTCGTTCTCTCTAAATCCGGAAAATGAAAAATAAATTCTCCCAAAAAAATTCGTTGCTTTGAAAATTTACATCTCTTCAAATTAGATGTAAACAAACAATTGTTCAAAAACAAAATGATAATCACATACAATTATGTGATTATATAGTAGATCTTTGATTTTTTTGGTACATGCAATACATTTTTCGAGAAGTTTGAAGGTCTTAAAGGTGAAATCCGTGAAGAAAAAATTGAAGAAAGTTGCGGAAATTTTTTTTTGGGGAAAAAATGAAGATGAAGATGCGATTATGATGATGCCTAATATAGAAGAGTTGGTTTTTTTTATAAACACTTCGAATTTCATGAAAAATCAGTTAATTCCCAAAATTTATATTTTATCACTTTTAATTATTTATTTAATTACTTCGATTTTGTTTATTAAACTATGTTGATAGATTATTATAATTTAAGCTTATAACTAAATGCATGCAAGTAAATATATAAGTTTAAATATAATATAATATTTAATTTGCATAATTTATAAGTACATATACATGCATGTAGATGAAGAAAAGAATGAAGAAATCTGTGGAAAATTCTTTTTTGGGAAGAAAATCAAGATGAAGATGCAATGATGATGATGACTGATATAGAGGAGTTGCTGTTTTTCTCAACAAAATCGACTTTAATGAAATTCAGATAAGTAAAAAAATTTCTATTTTTATCACTTTTTAGTATTTTATTTATTCACTAAAATTAAAGCTATTTAAAGTATAGACATAAATTATTATTATTTAAACTTATAAGTACATGCATGCAAGAAAATGTATTAGTTTAACTATTATATAATATGTTAGTTACATAATTTGTAATTCGAGTGTGTTATGTTAATTATAAAGTCTATTAGTATGTATGTTGAAAAATAATTATGTTAATTATGTTGATATGTTCGAATAAGGTTTCTTTACAAATCTGAGTTTCGAAGAAAACAAATTAAAAGATTATAATTTGGCTCGATATAAAAAATCATAATAATTTATGATTCAAGTGTTGAAAACCGAATTAATACTTTTTTTTTATGAGTTCAAGATTGTTTTCAACACTTTCTTATGAATGCTAGGTTTTTTTTGCATTAATTCTAGGCATACTTTTGCTGTTTGAAAACTGCTATTATTGAAAAAACTTTTGTTTGAACTAATAATAATGTTAAATTTACATTATTTATAATTAAATCAACATGATTGTAAAAATAATCATATATATTGACAGTAATTTGAATTTTTTTGCTAAATTACAAACTATATGTATAGACATGTTCAAGCTATAATATAAACAGTTTTTTCACCATATACCCCTGACAAATTGGAAAATTCACCATATACCCTCAATGTTCCAGATATGCACCATATACCCCTGAGTTTTCGAAAACGTTCACCATATACCCTTGACATTTCAAAACTGTTCACCAAATGCCCTTTTTGGTAACTGTCGTTAACTCACCGTTAGCTTTATTTACTATTTTGCCATTATTAACCCTAAACCCTAATCCTAACCCTAATCTAACCCTAACCTTAATTCTAATCAAACCCTAATCAAACCCTTAACCCCCCTCCCCTTCCCCGTTGCTCCCTCCCCCTCCCCTTCCCCTTCCCCGTTCTTCGAATTTCACTCAAGTTGCGAGGAAGAGGAGAGAGAAAGACGCATAGATTTCGTCCCCGAACTTTCCACCATTAGAACTGAATTTTCCTCCCTTCCCCATCGTTGCTCCCTCCCCTTCCCCCTCCCCTTCCCCGTCGCTGAATTTCACTCAAGTTGCAGGAAGAGGAGAGAGAAAGATGCATGGATTTCATCCCCGAATTTTCCGCCATTGAATTTTCGATTTAGGGTTTTTGATTTAGCGAACAATGTTGATTAAGATGTTTGATTTCTTCGACGGGGAGCAACGACTGGGAAGGGGAAGGAGAGGGGGAGGGGGAGGGGGTGGGGAAAATCGACTGGGGAGCGACGGGGACGGGGAGGGGGATGGGATGGGGAGCGACGACGGGGAAGGGGAGTGGGTGGGGGTGGGGAGCGGCGACGGGGAAGGGGAGGGGGATGGGGAGGGGAGCGGCGACGGGGAAGGGGAGGGGTGGGGAGCGACGCCGGGGAAGGGGACGTGGGTGGGGTGGGGGGGCGGCGGTGGTGGAGTAGAGGGGAGGGGTGGGTCGGGGTGCGGAGGGGGGGGGAAGGGGTCGGGGTGGAGGGAGAGGAGGGGGAGGGGAGTTAGGGTTAGAATTAGGGTTAGGATTAGGGTTAGAATTAGGGGTTAGGGGTTGATGGTGGCAAAATCGTTAATACAGCTAACGGTGAGTTAACGGTAGTTAAGAAAAGGGTATATGGTGAACGTTTTCGAAAACTCAAAGGTATATGGTGCATATCTGAAACATTGAGGGTATATGGTGAATTTTTCAATTTGTCGGGGGTATATGGTGAAAAAACCGTAATATAAAAATTGTTCGACTTCAATTATTCTACTTCTTTTTTGTAAATTTTAAAGTGTATGTATATCCATGGTGAAAATAAATTTGAAGGAAAAATGACAAAATTGAAATGTGGCTAAATTTGTGGGAATGAAATTTTTATGCTGTTTTGGGTGAGATTTAATTGACATACTTTTTTAGTTTAATTTCAATGTGAAAAGCAAAATCAGAAAATTTAAAAAAAAATTATTAGTTTCTTTACTTTGCATAATAATTTGAGTTGAACATATTTTGGGTAATTGTCAAGTTCAAAATAATAACATACATGTTCATTTTATGACAACTTGTAAAGGATTATGATAATAACATACAAAATCAGGTAAGATTGGTAGTTTTGTTTTGGATTATAAGTTACAATACTTTTTCTTATATGTACAATCTGTGCATAATCCGGTAACTTTAAATTTGTTTTATTTAGTTCATGTTTTTTGTTATAAAGTATATAATTTGACCAATATTTTGAAGGTTTTATTTAGATCTTTCAATTTTTCTGTTACATATGATAACCAAATTTAATTTAATGATAGTAAATTCATGTGTAATTAATGTAAACATAGTAATAATTTTCAATATTGGTAAGCTCAATTCTCGGATTCTGCAACTCATCTTAAAAACTATACTGTTTTTATTACTCGAAATAAATAATACATAGTAAAATGCTATTTTATTGTATTCAGATGGTACATTAAATGTATAAGGTCACCTAATCTATGTAGACAGATTCTCTTAACATTTCTAAGGTAAATGAACTCAAATGCTTAAAAAATATGAGAAACATTTAAGTTAAAAAAAAACAATAATTCATAGTTACCATCTCTTCGCAGATATTTTATAGGTGCTAAAATAACTTTGTGATTATTGTTAAATGTACTACTCTAACAATTCATCATCTATTTCTCTTATTATTATTAAATTTGTTTATTTGATTAAATAACTAATATAAGGCAATTCTAAGTGTATAAGTATATCTTTAGTGTTCATTTGATCGTTTCACTTACTGTAAATGATATGAATATAACATTTTGTAGTTTAAAAACATTACCTTGAACACGTTTGTCCTTGGCTCATGAATCTCTCCTATTGATCTTCTTCTTTTGTCACGAACAATATTTGAATTCTCTTTACCCATTATTTTTGTATTCCTTTGAGATTGTAATTGAAATGTTAATCTAGATGATTTGTTGGTAGTATGAATATGTTTGATGTATGATTTGAATTTGAGAAAGTTAAATATGTCTCCCTACAAATTCACAGGTGGTAAGTAGTTTTTGTGCATATGTGAGTAATAAAAATGGCTTTATATATTGATATGATATGATGATGATGAAGAATAAATCTAATAAAATAAAATTATATAGGATAGTATAGTAAGTTATATACAATGACATATATATATATGAAATAACCTAACATAATTTGAAGATTTCAGATATTTGTTCTAGGTATAAACGGTAAGTATTATATTCAGTTGATTAGGTTAATCCCTTAATTTGTGCTAGTAAGATTCATAATATATTCCAATGATATGGCTGGACAAAATAAATTGTTTATCTCACACTTACTTTCCAAGTTTAACGGCTAAAAAAATTTATTAGTTTTACAATTATTTCATTCGGATTATGTGGCTTAGTTAAAGTTAACTTCATCAGTCCACCTAGCAAAGTAAATTAAAGGACAATTTTAAGCACTTCATTAAGCACGATTTTTACGCAATTCATTTTTAGTTCAGTCCTTTAATATATTTATTAAAATGTGCAAATTATTACTTTAAAAATGATACATTATACTTTTATCTTTTATAAAAGTTTTTGCACGATTTTAGGCATTCTCTTAACATTACTATATTTTTTTAATTTAATAAAATTTTATTGTGGTTTGTATAGTTTTTTTAAAGGTTAGGTTTTTTGGCTATTATAATCTTTTGCATTTTTTCCTAGGACATCATTAATTGCATTTGATATCACCTATTCAAACTATGTGAAGTTTTAGGTAGTATATCTTAACCTTCTCTTTTATAAGTTACTATTTTTTCATGTCATTATGCTTTCAAAAGTTAAATATATCCTTATGTTAATATTATATTGTTTAAGTATTTACATGCTTAGCAACAAAAATAGCCTAAACCAATAGTTAGAACTTTTAATATTGACATATTTGATATTCCACCTAATAAATTAGAATATTTTATATGG
Organism: Beta corolliflora; assembly: GCA_947648045.1. Classification (NCBI taxonomy): domain Eukaryota; kingdom Viridiplantae; phylum Streptophyta; class Magnoliopsida; order Caryophyllales; family Amaranthaceae; genus Beta; species Beta corolliflora. The sequence goes on from CANSZD010001751.1 coordinate 190,952, forward strand.
GTTGTAATAATTAGTAATTGTAATTTGATAATTCTTATTTTAAATGTAATAATTCAAGAACTTGTATTTATTCTTTTATAGGTGGAATAATAAATATTTAAATATTAAAGGCTACCTATGTATTTAGGAATTTATGTACAACATTGAATCACAAATAGTTAAATTCATAGGTAAAAATTATGATCAAGAATTCAACATATAAAAAGCAATAACTTCTTCATAAAGTAACTCATCCAATAATATTCAAACTTGTATAGAAATAAGTAATAACCAAAAATACGAATTATTTAAAACATGGATATAAAAAGTTTAACACCAAATTATTTGATTGTTTGATGAATGAGTAGTACTATAAAAAAATCCTCTACGTATTTCTAGCCATTCTTCTCGACCTCACAATAACTTGCTTCTTAGTTGTTGATAATGAGAGTCAATATTAGGACTATCAACATCTTTTCCACCAACATCATTCATCTCATGAGCACGCTTTTGAGGTGTAATTGAAGTTGCTTCATCTTGACTCAAGTTAGTGTCCTATAATAAAATAACAAATAAAGTTAAGGAATAATAACAATTTAAAAGCGAAATTATAGTTCTTAAAAATATATATAAACTTCATAAAAATTAAAATTACCTTTCCCAAAGAGACTTCCTTCACACTCACTTTATCAGTTTGCAGTTTTCTTAAAATGTCGTCCTGTATTAGATTTTTGTTATTAGTCTAAAAGAAATTGAAAAGAGGAAGATAAAAAACAAATAAAATTGAATATAGTACATTTGATAACTATTTCTTATAAATTAGAACATACCTCCATTCTCATGTACATCCCCATCCACTTGTCTATAGTAGTTTGATCGTCCGTAGTGGAAAGAACTTTAAAGTTCTTAGTTCCAACAACATTGATAGGATGAAGGATTTCCACTTTGAATAGTAATCTTTTTCCAATCATTGTTGCAAACTCTTCGGGGAATCCATCCTTATCACCTTTCTATTAAATATTACAATAATAGAAAAAATGTTTTATGTACATTTTTTTTATTTCGAATCAATTTTAAAGAGGCAAATGTAAAAATTTAAATATTTAAATACCTTAATTTGAGCTTCTAATAACTCAGAAGAGGATTAGTAAGTAAACAAGTTAAAAAAAACTCAACTTAATTTCACTAATTCTCTCAATACTCCTCTCATCTTCTCTGCTACTTCCTTCCTCTAAAAAAATCTCATTCAAGAAAAAGAAAGTAAAAGTTAGGAAAATAATTAGTAAGTAAAGAGGTTCATAAAAAAAACACAAAAAAGAGTTTAAGTTAGTAATTAAGTGGATTTAGAAACTCACTTAAAAATTAAGAAAATCACAAAAAAAGATAGAAAAATTTGCAAAAAGGAAGTGCATCATTGAGCTAGCAAGGTAAAGTTGAACTCTTGTTAATTTTGATTATCTTCTTGAACATCCACTAACTTTTTCTTTGTTTCTTCTTATCATTTTTTAATTTTTGGAGTGATTTGGGTATGAGGAAGTCCTAATAGGTTCCCAACCTTAAATCACCCCACCTAGAATAGTCAACTATAATGGGGAGACTCTTAGGAAACAATGTGATTATGTGATTTTCCTTAATCAAGTTGTTGTTCATCACCAAAAAATATTTTCATAAAAAATTCAAGACAAATTGTGCATAAACATCTCCATAAAAAGAAAATGTGATGCTGTAATTATAATCAGTTTTAATTTCGTCCTATATTTCATTTTTCGTCTGTATTATCAGAATAGTTTGTAGGATTTAATATTTTTCCTATGAAGTGCAAGAAGGTTCCAGCAACTGGGCTTTGGAATTTCTAAAAAATGAATTTTGTACAAATAATGAGAGTCAATATTAAGACTATCAACATCTTTTCCACCAACATCATTCATCTCATGAGCACGCTTTTGAGGTGTAATTGAAGTTGCTTCATCTTGACTCAAGTTAGTGTCCTATAATAAAATAACAAATAAAGTTAAGGAATAATAACAATTTAAAAGCAAAATTTTAGTTCTTAAAAATATATATAAACTTCATAAAAATTAATATTACCTTTCCCAAAAAGACTTCCTTCACACTCTCTTTATCAGTTTGCAGTTTTCTTAAAATGTCGTACTGTATTAGATTTTTGTTATTAGTCTAAAAGAAATTGAAAAGAGGAAGATAAAAAATAAATAAAATTGAATATAGTACATTTGATAACTATTTCTTATAAAATACAACATACCTCCATTCTCATGTACATCCCCATCCACTTATTTATAGTAGTTTGATCGTCTGTAGTGGAAAGAACTTTAAAGTTCTTAGTTCCAACAACATTATTAGGATCAAGGATTTTCACTTTGAATAGTAATCTTTTTCCAATCATTGTTGCAAACTCTTCGGGGAATCCATCCTTATCACCTTTCTATTAAAGATTACAATAATAGAAAGAATGTTTTATGTACATTTTTTTATTTCGAATCAATTTGAAAGAGGCAAATGTAAAAATTTAAATATTAATATACCTTAATTTGAGCTTCTAATAACTCAGAAGAGGATTTTTCAACTAACTTCATCATTTCATTATCAAAAAGAACAAATGTAGCATCATCCGTAGAGTCACATACGATGATCTTAACTCTAAACCTGTAGAATATACAAATATATCATGCTTATTTATTTGTAACTATATAGCTATATGAAGAAAAGTTAAACTATATTATAGTATATTTAAAAAATATATAGCTAACCGTGGAATGGTTGTCTTCAAAACCTTATCACACTTTTTGCATCGTATGATATCCCCATCTTGTTTTACTCCAGTACGACATATCTTACACGACTCATAATACCAACTAAAGTTTGTGTCAATGTCTTCAATGGTACCAAGACATACACATATTCCAGGCTAAAGAACAAAGGATAATAATTAAATATTTACAAAACTAGTTTATATAAAATAATAAGTGAAAAGGAAATCTTAACAATTAGGGAAGCATACTTGTTCACATGATAGAAGGTCATAGATGTCTTTGATTGTATCCTGTTTTAGAAATTCATTAGTCTCGTTGATAGCTCACTTCGTCGTGCTGAAAGCGATTGTGATCCTCCTGCACTTTTCCTATCACTAGTGGAAAAAACGTTATATGTCACTTAGTAACAGATCTGGTTTTTACAAAACCGGATCCGCAAATCCGCGAATTTTTGGGAGGGGAAACTGAGCTGATTAACTGATCCGGTCCTTCAGTGAACCAGATCAGTTTACAGAAAACTGATCCAGTTTTGTGTTAACTGATCCGGTTTACATGATCGGATCAGTTAATCCACATCCATAGGATATTTGGGCCTTAGAAATCACGCGACCCATCTCACTCGTCCACCTTCTTCTCTCATGCGGCCCAGCGTCCCTCATCTCACCACTTAAATATTATTGGGCCGAACTCTCTCTCACCTCTCCACTTAAAAAGTGTCCAGCTCCCTCATCTCTCTCATTAACCCTAACACCCTCCATTTCATGCCTCTCTATCTCAACTCCCCATCTCTCTTCTCTCTCTTCTACCACCATTATTCATCTCTCTCAACGCCCAGCCTAGATTCTCTCCTCCCTCTCTCGTCGTCTTCATCTCTCTCTCAAAATCTCTCGTCATCTTCATCAAACCCCAGATGATGCATCATCGATCCCACGACTTCGGTTTCGGCTTCCGAATTCTCCGGCAATTCCTCCTCAACGACGGCATGTGACACATCTTCATCCTCTAATTTGCACAACGCGATAAGCTTAACGAACTTTTGAAATCATAAATCATCATCATATTCATGGAAAAGTGAGAAAGTTTTCATTTTTGAGAAAGTTCCAATTTTCCCCCTAACTTTCTCACTCCTCCTTCAAAATTAATCTCTTTCATGGCGATTCGAAGCGATCGGCAGATCTGTAATTTGCTTTCAACAGCGATTGTATTCGTCGCTTTGAACATCATAGTTCGAGGTTTTTAGTTTTCATTACTGTTTTTTTTTCCTTTTTTAATCTTATTTGTAATTCCAGATCTATGAGGTTAATCTTTTAATTTTTTAGTTTCTTTTGTAATTTCAGATCTTTGTAATTATACTCATAATTTTTTTCGTTTTGTTAGTTTCATTTTCAATTCCAGATTTAGGGTTATTCGTTTTTCATTTTAGTTGTGTATATTTTTTAGTTTAGTTTGTAATTATGGATTTAGGATTTTTTAGTTGTGAATTTTTTTTATTTTCATTTGTAATTCCAGATTTATTTCATTAGTAATGTTCACGAATTTATGTCGTTACGAATTTATGTCGTTTATTTTCGTTTTCGTTGGTTTTCCAGATTTGGGGTTTAATTCACTGCTTTCTTCCATCCGTTTACCATTGCTCTTGGCTCTCACAATGAGCAATGAGCGCTTTTTTTTTAATTCAAAAGTGGCATTACTGATGCGGTTTTGATTGAAAAGCGCATCAGTTAATCAAATTAACTGATGCAGCTTTCCATCAAAACCGCATCGGTAAATGATTAACTAATCCGGTTTAGGACCGGATCAGCTAATCATTGGGAACTACTGCGAGCCCATCCGATCCGGACCAAAATTGGATCAGTAAGTCCAATTTTGACCGGATTGGATGGGCTTTTTTCCACTAGTGTATTGAAAAAGCAAATAAAAGAATATTATTGTAGACACTAAATTTTGAACCCCTTTTTTTCGGATAAATAAAGATTTTGAAGAAATAAAAATAACGAAAATCGTCATGCATCGTGGAATGCACGCCCCCATCAAATGCATGTTTCGCCCCGGAGCGCGAGTTTCATTCCATCGCACGGTTTTCTATTTATGCGTATTAGTCATTCGGTTTTCGGCGAGTCGTAGTCAATAACTATAACCACCGTTTTAATAAAATGATTCGTAGTGTAATCATGCTCGTCTTTATTAATTTGACGATTTTTCGTTAATTGTCTCAAGTTAGTCTTTCGAAAAAACGAAAAAAACGAGTCGCGATTAGGCGTCGGGATTTTAGTCGTATCCCAAAACCGGTTTTAATCAGTTTTCTTGATGGTCAAATCATTGTTCATTGGATAAAGAATAAGAATATATTCTTTATCCACTAATCACATCCTTTATCCATTAGTTAGAGAATAAGAATCATGAAAAGATGTGAGAATAAGAATCAAATCCCATGTGTAAGAGGGGGGGGGGATTCGGATTTTTTTCGGAAGAATCAAGTGTGCGCCAAGCACACAATCATGCGCTAGACGCATGATTGTGCGCCTAGCGCACAACCATGCCTTGCACCAGACGCAGTGCCTTACGCCTAGCGCACGACGCTGTGCCTAGCGCAGGCTCCAATGTTTGGCGCAACGTTCTAATCAGTTTTGTATTGCACGTTTTTCGATGCATTTTTATTACGTATTAGGTTGTTTAGGGAAGAATATTTTATGAAAGTTTGATTTTGCTTCATTTATGAGAAAATCCAAAAAGAATTAGAATATTTGTGTTTCCAAAGAGATTTGATGATGTCATTAGGGTGAGGTCATTAGAGTGATGTCATTAGGGTGATTAAGGATGAAGAAATTCAGATTTTTTGGGTGAAAAATCTGATTTTCTACCTCTTTGAAACCCTAGTTCACCTCCCTCATTTCTCTATAAATACCCTCCTTTTTTTTACTTCAAAACCAAGTTGAAAAAAACACAACTCAACTTCACTCTCATCTTCTCTACTACTCTTCTCCTCCTTAATCTTTCCAGCTAAGCAAAAGTCTTGATTAGTAAGTAAACAAGTTGAAAAAAACTCAACTTAATTTCACTAATTCTCTCAATACTCCTCTCATTTTCTCTACTACTTCCTTCCTCTAAAAAAATCTCATTCAAGAAAAAGAAATTAAAAGTTAGGAAAAATAATTAGTAAGTAAAGAGGTTCATAAAAAAAAAAACACAAAAAAGAGTTTAAGTTAGTAATTAAGTGGATTTAGAAACTCACTTAGAAATTAAGAAAATCACAAAAAAAGGTAGAAAAATTTGCAAAAAGGAAGTGCATCATTGAGCTAGCAAGGTAAAGTTGAACTCTTGTTAATTTTGATTATCTTCTTGAACATCTACTAACTTTTTCTTTGTTTCTTCTTATCATTTTTTAATTTTTGGAGTGATTTGGGTATGAGGAAGTCCTAATAGGTTCCCAACCTTAAAGCACCCCACCTAGAATAGTCAACTCTAATGGGGAGACTCTTAGGAAACAATGTGATTATGTGATTTTCCTTAATCAAGTTGTTGTTTATCACCACAAAATGTTTTCATAAAAAATTCAAGACAAATTGTGCATAAACATCTCCATAAGAAGGAAATGTGATGCTGTAATTATAATCAGTTTTAATTTCGTACTATATTTCATTTTTCGTCTGTATTATCAGAATATTTTGTAGGATTTAATATTTTTTCTATGAAGTGCAAAATATTTCCAGAAACTGGGCTTTGTAATTTCTAAAAAAAGAATTTTGTATAAATAACTAAAAATCATACAACTTTGTTGCGCAAAACTGATTTTGTCCAGTACCACCTTAGCTTGTTCAGTCAATAAAGTTTAAAATAAAATCATTTAGATAAAACTAAAAATACCAAGTTTGAAGAAAACATCATTAGCTTTTCAAAAATATAAAAATCATGTTCATATGAATTTTATACAAGTTTACATCATTTTTACAAAACCATTCATGTTAATCACTAAATTTCAGAAAACTGATTTTCCTTTCAGTTAAGAAAATAAATAAAAAAGGATCTTAAAAGTGTCCAATTCAAGTGAAAATTTCCAGTCGAGTTCTTCAAAGTGTGTAGAATGTTTATACCAACATTCATTTCAAAATAAGTTCAATAAGTTGGAGTTCAATGAACAACTTCAATAAAGGTCCTGTTTTGACCTGTTTGAGTATAAAATTCATCATAATTCAAGTTATCACTAAAAACTTGTGAAATTTTGACACAACATAAAGAACTCACTGACCTATCTTAAACCTTGAATAATCATCAATTAGGGTGATTACTTCCTAACCTTCATTGTTAATCACTAATCAAGGTGATCATCTTTTCTCTTAAGTTTAGTCATTAATTAAGGTGGTTATCTTAATCCTTCATATTTAATCACTATTTAAGGTGGTTATCTTAATCTCATTTCAATCACTAATTGGAGTGATTACCTCATTTTCCAATAGATTTGTTTAATTCAAAAGGTGAGTTATTCATAATCTATTTCCTTTTTTTCTCCAATGGACTTGGCCATTTAGGGTGAGACATAAGCTCGAACTACGATGGTTTTGATCCATGAGTAGATTCTAATCCCAGAATGATTGGTACGTAGTGCAACTTCAGTGCTCGAACCTACCATGTACAAATGATATATTGGTCCTAATAAAAATGGTTGATGTGTATATGTGCAAACTATGTGATATTATTTCTTTTGAATAGCCATGATTACTTTAAAAATGGAAAATAACGCATTTAGTAAGAGCCCGTTCTGTAGAACGGAAGAGGAGACGAGTTTCAGACGTTCGCACCTCTTAACCTAAACCCCGAACCCTATCTCATGGTATGAAAGACCAATATTCAAAAATCTTTATCCATATGAAGTAATCATCGTTTTAAATGATATTTCTTGAAATTGATTTTAAAACGATTTATTAAATAAATCTGTCCCTAATTATAAATTAATAGGGTGGCGACTTTAAAGTTTTCGAAAACTCATAGTCCAATGAGAGACTTTCGTGGGATTCAGACCGTTAATCAAGACAGTCAAAAATCGGATACCACAGGCTGGCGACTTCACTGGGGACTATACCTCCACTTGAGGTATAAGAGGTTTAAACCTGAGCAATGCGTTATTTTCCATATGTATATATATATATAATAAAAAAAAAAGTTAATCATGGCTATTCACAATTTAATTTTTGTATATAGCATGCTTATGTGAAACTTACATGTGCTTGGTAGTTTATCGATCCATACACGTGCACTACCATTTTCTTATTAGGTCTGATACCTCTGTCTATTGGCAAGAGTCAGAATTTTAGAATGACAAATTAATGAATTAAGGGCGTAAAACCTGCATCCGCGAGCTATTAGAACATATAGTCTAAAACACGAGAAGTCTAGTCTATAAAAAATATGAAAAGAAAAAATTTGTGTCAAAAGGGATAATTGTTCTAAAAAAGAAAAAGATAAAGAACAAATTGTGTCAAAAGGGATAATAGTTTAAAAAAAAAGAGAGGGGATTCTTCCATTTCCTGCTAAAAAAAACATATAAAGAAAAATTCATCAGTCATTGACTAACATTGTTAGTGTGTACATTTCAGGTACTTCACATCCAAAAAAAAGAAACTAAAACTTACATCATTTCACAATGTCTGATTCTGGAAAGCAAATTCAGACTAAAACTTCAGCAAAAGGCAAAGGCCGTTGGAGGTCTATTAATCAAATTTATGCAGAAGAATCTCTAGGAACCATGTATAGTCGTCTGAAAAGACAGGGTCTTCTAGAAGCGAAACATCACTGCTACACTTTGCCACCGCCAGGGGTTAACATGAGATTATACTGCAACTTTTGCCATTAGTATGGACACGAAACAAACCGGTGTGTTGACCTTCGACATGCCATCCACCAACTAATAGAAGATGGAAAAATTCCCATTCCTCCATCATGGATGCCCCCAATTGTGTCCTTCACTAAGGCTGATCTCCCAAGGAACTGGATCTTCATCAAGCTTTATACATCACTTTGAAATGCAATGGGCGGGAATTGACCAATGTACCAATAGATGATGGATCGGCACTTAATGTTTGCCCCACAGGAACGCTTTATGAGTTGGGATATAACAACACATTATTAAGCCCTACTGATACATTGTTAGGAGTATACGATAATTCTTCAGGGAGGGCTATAGGGATGATTAATCTTCAACTGAGGTATAAAGACTGGATTTATGATGCAGATTTCACGGTTGTCGAAGCATAAACTTGATTCTCTTTGTTGTTGGGGCGACCATGGCTCCATGCAAACAAAGCTGTTGCCTCTCCTGCACACCAAAAACTCAAATGCCCAACAACTTTGGGAACAATAACCATCCATGGGAATCCGACGCGACCAAGAAGTATCACCCCCGCACCGTCAACGGTAGAGGATGAAACAGGTCCTCAGGATGGTTCCTTCAACCCCTGCATGCTAGGGAGTAATGTTCCTTCAGTACCCCAAGGATCCAATTCAAAAGCCATTTACACTATCCCAATGATAATTGATCAGCTCATCGCTTATGCTGATATCTGTTGTGCTCAGAATATGCCAACAGGACCTCTCAATACAGATAAAGCTGAAACCATCTCTGTCATAACCTTCTCTGATAAAGATCTCCCCGATAACCCAACTCATAATAGCGCTTTGTACATCGCTGTTGATCTCAGTGCCAGACACATCAAAGGTGTAATGGTCGATAACGGAGCTTCTGACAATCTCTGTCTCCTCAGTACCTTTAAATGGCTCGGGTGTCCCCCTCCCCAAGGAGAAACCTCAATAGGGACTATGGTTGCATACGATGGTTCCAAACGGGAGATTATAGGGGCAACAACTATGATCTTGCGTATCGGAGCAGTCATACGAAAAGTTTACTTTATGATCATCGATTGCGAAGCTCCTTTCACGATGTTGTTGGGACGACCGTGGCTCCACAAGAACCATGCTATCATCTCAACATTGCACCAAAAGGTAAAAATGGTAACTCCGCACGGAGTAATTACCATTCCAGGAGATATAGCCATGGGAGCAGCAATGCAAAAATCTCACATATCTCATGTGTGTCACTTAAATCACGACAAGGATTCCGTAGGAATCGCATCAGATATGCCGCCCCTCCAACTGGTAAAATCCTATTTCCACTGGCCTATTCCCGAGGAGGATCTTGATCAACCGAATTGGGTACTGGACATGAGAGAAGTTAAGAGAGTTGAAGAGAAGTTCCATTGGCTATATAAAAAGGCCTGGGCCGTTCAATGTGAGGGAGAAGAAAGTCCAGCACACAAAGTTGCCGCCATCCAATCTATCATGGAACCCTATATATTCCTTGACGAAATTGATTATGAAATAAGAGCCTCTTGCATGCTGGTGTGCAAGGCATGGGCATCGTGGCTCCTCAGTCGAGAAGACAACCCTTTATATGTCAAGAAGAAGAAAGAAAGGTGGGACTGACGTCTTCAGACAGGAGAACATATGGCTTGGCGCCCGGCAAACTGAAGTATGAAAAGTGTGAGAAGTACCTGATTCGTTTAATCGCCTTTATGTTATATTTTGTAGGTAGAGCTACGTGCGGCTTGATCCCCTAAAAAAAGAACAAAAAAAAAACAAAAAATTCTGATGCATGTATCTTAGTTTCTTTACCATGTAATGTACTAAAAGGGGTACGTAGTCAACTCATTTTCCGAGTGCACCTACAAATAAAAAAAAAAGAAAAAGAAAAATTATGTAAAATTTCATTTTTAATATATCAAAACTACGTTGGGCCTGAATCTCCATTCAAAGAAAAAATCACAAGAAAAATTTCTTCTCTAAATCCAAATCCACTTATGGAGATACGTAGGCAACCTTCGCGTGCGGCCCCTTTTGCATTTGATATTTTCTTTTATGGTTTCAACGCTTAAAAGCAATCAATACACACGGATCACCACGAAGAAGAACGATATCCGGGGCATTATCATTTGCCAAAATGAGGACACATGCCTCGTTATACCTCTTTTCTCTTATTTCTGTAGTAGCAGGAAATGGAAGGATATTATCAAATTGATTTTGATAAATGTTTGTGTATTATCCCAAAATATATGAGTCTAAAAAGTGGAGTTAGTTAAAAATGTAAATAAGAAGGTCCAAGTCTAAAAAAAAAAAATAACAAATTAAAAAATGTAATGAAAAATCCAAAACAAATGATAAAGTCAAGGTTTCACACCTTTTAATAAATGATAACTGGAATTGGGGTTAAAAGAAAAAATAATTTTTAAAGATATCATTTCTTTCATTCCCTACAAAAAAAAAAGAGAAAAAGAAAAGAAGAAATAAAGTCTAGGCAAAACTTCTGTGCTAACTCTTCATCTCATTTCACAGGAACTCTGCCTGGGCCCGCTCAGGATCTAGGCTAATTCGCCGAAGTTCTGACCATAGTGAACGTTCTTTGTCAATAATACTATCATCCTTGTCTACACCAGCGGTATTCTCTGCTATACGTCTCAGCAACATGTCTGAAATTCCGAACAACGAGCACCAACAGAACTCTACCCCTCCACCTGATCCAATGACTGAGCTCCGAGGACTTATCCAAGCCATGCTTGACCGACAGGATAATATTAAACAAACTGTTTTGGGCATAATGCGCCAAAGCGCCCAGATGCCTCCTCCTCCTCCGGAGTCAGAAATAGCTTCACCTTTTCACCTTGAGCCTATGAACATTGAGAGAGAAATTCCCACTAAGCTCGAAGAAGAAGTAGTTAAGCTTAAGGAAGTCTTAAAAGGCATGACGAAGGCTGAACCATGGATGGACATTCATGGGTTAACACTTTTCCCAAAGGCACGGTTACCTCATGGTTTCAAGATGCCTAATCTGATAAAGTTTGATGGGACCGGCATCCCCACCAATTTCTTGAAGATGTATGTAGGGGCAATGAGTCCCTAGGGAGTGGAAGAATCTTTGATGGCTCAACTCTTTCAACAGTATTTACATGGTGCTGCAGCACATTGGTTCCTCAATCTTGAAAACACAAAGAAATCCACTTGGGCTGACATAGTCAGAGAGTTCTGAAACCAGTACAAATATAATGAAGAAATTGATGTTACTAGAAGGGATCTGGAGACGACTTCTCAAAACCTTAATGAGACATTTTCTTCATTCATCACTCGGTGGAGAAACAAGGCCTCCAAAATGATGAGTAGGCCTAATGAGGAGGAACAGTTGCAAATGGTTGTGAAGAACCTTCTTCCTGTATATCAGAAGCATATGGCCTACCAATATTTCCCGACTTTCAAAGATTTGATTGCTACTGAAACTCTAGTTGAGGATGCTGTGAAAAGAGGAGACATCAAGAAAGATGAACCTACTGGCGGCACTACTTATAATGCAAAGTTTGGAAATAACAAAAGAACTCCAAACAATGATTCAGCAGCTCCTAAGACAACTAATGCGATCCATGCCATTGGCGCATCTTCTGCATTCCAGTTACGGTCACAAAGGAACTTTACTCCTTTGAATATGACTTATTCCAAAGCTCTCTCCAAGCTAAAAAAGGCCAATATCATTCAACCCTTGAATCCACGTCCACCTCCTAAAAACCCTTACCCTGGTTATGACCTAAACCAAAACTGTGAGTATCACCAAAGTCCGGGGCATAATACTGAAAACTGCACGGCTCTAAAGCATCAAATTAAAAACCTTGTGGATGATGGAAAACTTTCTTTGGGATCCATCTCCAATAGACCAAATGACTCTCAGCCTAACATCACAAAAAAACCCCTTCCTAATCATAAGCTCTCATTTGCCATTAACGCCATTTCTGCTAATTCAGACGGATGCGATCCAGTCCGACTAATCCACAAGACAGTTCCTCAAATGTATGAAATGCCAATAGCCGCAGGTTACAAGTGTCTGGTCTACGACAATTCCACTCAAGAAAAAGTCAAAATGATGCCTTGTAAAGACCCCAGTTTCACTCTCAACAAAGTTCCATTCTCTGACATGTGTGGAACTTTGGATTATGATGGTGCCTTCTTCATTTTGGAATCTGATGCTGATGAAGATGCCTCTTCGGTCTTGACAATTGTGGAGAAAAACACTGGAGGACATTCCACCACTCCAAATACATACCGGCGCCCCATCTGCCTCGATGATCTTAGTAATGAGGAGTACGTGGATATATCCCATTTGACTAGAGCAGGTCGTCATTTTAAGCCATCCTATTTGGAGGATGAAAATCCTTTGGAGGTATTGAGAAAGAAAGAAAAAGGCAAAGAGCCAATGACAGAGGATAGTAATAAGGAAGATGATGCTATCAAGCGCATGAAAGAAGTAAATGCTAATGTTTCCATCTGGAAATTGTTAATGCATTCCCAGCCTCATAGGGCACCTGTTCTAAAGCATCTCAATGAAGCCTCGGTAAGCTCTTTCATAACACCTGACCAAATAGTGGGGCTCATTCACTGTGTAGATCAAACTCTCATGTTCATAGACAATGATCTCCCTGACAATATCAACCACAACAATTCGTTGCACATCACTATACGCTGCAATGGATGGGAGATACCCAGAGTATTGATCGACAATGGCTCCGCCATCAACGTTTGCCTTCTACGTGTGCTAACGAGACTTGGGTATTCAAAGGAAGATCTGCTACCATCCAACCTGGTGGTCAGAGCATATGATAATGCCAAGAGGGAAGTATTGGGTTTAATCAGCCTCCTCATTGAATGTGGCCCCGTAGCAAGGAAGGTGGAATTCATGGTCATTGACATTCAAGCTTGTTTTAACTTCTTATTAGGCAAACCATGGCTGCATGAGAATAGAGCAGTGGCTTCTACTTTACACCAAAAGGTAAAGCTTCTCACTGATCAGGGCGCTGTGACTATTTCTAGTGATCCAGAAATTATGACCATCTCCAACACCGAAAAATCGGTATTGTATTTGAACGAAGTAGAGGGCACTAGGTTGGATGGTTACACTATCCACTGTATTCTAGCAGGACCTGAAAATTCATGGATGAATGAGGTTCCATCAGCCACACCAGATGAAAGTGATGAAGAAACAGAACCAGAATATAGTGAGGATGACGAGGAAGAAATAGGAGCTCCGAGCATCGGCACTCATAATACGTCAGTTGAAGAACCGGAGGAATCTTGTGTCGGCAATTCTCAAGATGATGATAATGACTCAAAGAAGAGATCTAGGACTGATGATTTTTACCTGGACTTTAATGTAGTAGGTCCTATCTGAGAAGTTCATACTGAATCACTGATCTTCTTTCCAGGATATCAACACGAGGATCATTATCGTGAGTTACCACAGTTCCGGAAATTTGACGGGAACGGTTATCCTTTTGTCCACTTAGTTGGATTTGTGAATGCCTTGCACCCCTGGGGCATACAAGAGGAAGATTACCCCATGCCCTTTGACAAGAGTTTAGAAGGACCAGCTCTGGATTGGTACTATTCTTCAGATTGTGTAGATAGAGCTAGTTGGGAAAATGCTAGCCAAGCCTTTGTTAATTGGGCTCTCGAACATAAACAGACTGGTGTCAAGAAGCTGAAGCTAGTCACTTTGCGTCAGAGTGCCTTAGAAACTTTTTCGCACTTTTGTTCGAGATGCACTCATATCCGCACACAACTTCGTTTCCATATTACCGATTGAGAGTTCATGCTCATATTGCTGCGGAACCTGAATGATTTCTATTATCGTCACATGGTTACTATCAAATACACCTCCCTCAGCCACATGGAACAACATGGCTTTGACATCGATGCTCTGAAATTGCAAGAAAAACGACCTCAGGAAGATCTTAAAACTCCCAACACAAATCCAAGGGTATATGCTAAGATAGATGAACCATTAAGTATGGTGTATGATCGTCTTCGGAGCCAAGGTATAATCCAAGCCTCAGCATATGTGCACTGTTTACCCCTTCCTGGAACAGACATGAGCAAACTCTGCGCTTATTGTCGCCAATTTGGACATGAAACTGATCGATGCCATGATATTTATTATAAAGTTCAAAACCTGGTTGATCGAGGTATCATTAGTCCAACCCATAAGGAAGTGCCCGCAAGGAAAGTGTCGGCGCGCCCTCAACCTCAATCCCAAGTGGATATCTTCCGCAAATTAGTCGAGCAAGGTCGGATACATCCGCTTCCTAGACGCCCAGGCGCAAGTCCCGTGGGATCAGATCTCCATAAGTGCTACCAATATCATCAGTTGCATGGTCACAGCACAAACCAATGTCACGCTCTCAGCTATCGCATCAAGCAGATCACCAACATAGCTCTTGTCTACCGCAAAGCTACTTGATCGTCTCCCAGAAGAAAAAAATCTTCGGTGAAAGTCATGTAGGGGGTTAGCCCATCAAAAAAAAAAAAAAGAAAAAAAAGGAAAAAAAATCTTTCAGCTCTTTAGTATCAGAGAACTTGTAACACCCCGTAATTTTCACTCTTTATTTTTGGTGTTTGTTTACATTAAAATGATATTTTTTCGTAAAAAAAAAATTAATAATTTATTATTTAGATTATTTTGGAACGTGTTGTGAAAATGTGTATATATATTTATATGTTGTGATATATTTATGTATATATTTATTTTAAGTTGTTAGTTATTTATTTTAAAGGTTATATTAGTTTCGTTATTTATTTAGGCGTTTAGGATGCGGTGTTGTCGCGTAGCGTTTTTGTAACGTTGTTGGACCGACTTGGGTGATGAAATGTTGCATCGCATGTGGCGTGCTAATGTGTGCATTATATTTATATTTATAATATAATTTATTTGAATTATTTTCATTATTAAGTATTTTCAAAGTTTAGGCGCGATTTAGGAATTTATCGATTTATCGCGTAGCGGGCTTTTGAAGCGTGGACCCTTGTTGATTTGGGCCGAAGATTCTTGTGGGTGTGTTGGGCTTGACAGCCGGCCAAGTGAAGGAAAAGGAGAGCCTCTCTTCTTTCTTTTCTTTTTATTTTTTTCTTTGTGACTCTTGGTAGCTTTGTAACTCCTATAACCCCCTCATCATTCTCCTTCATTAAAACCCTTTTATTTCAACCATTAAACATCCATAAAATTCTGATTTTTATTCATAGAAGTTCAGCACCATTTGCATTAAACCCCCACCGTTTTTCAAGAAAAGGAAGAGAGAAAAGGAAGAGGAAAAGAATAGAAAGTTTCAACCCGGTTTTTGCTGTCGCACCTTCACGAAAATAACCGTAGCCGGAGATCTAACCGTTGGATCGTCTTCATTTTTGGACTCAACGTTTATAACATCTTGTTATACATTCTGACCGGAGAGATTTATAATCTGAGCTTTTGATCATCGGGAATCATGGTTGTAACAGAGCAGTGCGAAACAAAAGTTTTCAATGTTCAAGAAGAAATGCTTAGTGACTTGTTGCTACAATTCTCGTTTGTTATGCCTTGGGGTTAGAAGAGGATTTGGATTGCATGCTTACCTTGTGATTGTCTCTTTAGACTCAGCTCTCCTCCCGACGATCCAGGTAACTAGTTGTTATTTTAGAACCATAGTGATTAGGGAATTATTCGGTATTAGATTAATACGTTAGGAATTATCTACAATACTTTTTGAATGCGATTTTTTGACGAAATTTTACTTGAAAATACGTGACACATGCTATGTGAATACTGTGTAGAGAAAAAATAATTTTTGCATGATTTTTAATATTTATTTGATTTAATTAGTATTTTGTGCGTTTATGGCTAAATTTCATAATAATTATGGAACGACTGTTGAAATTGATGAAATCATTTTTATTAGATCATGTAACATGCGTATAATGTATTCCTTGCCTTTGAAATAATTTTTATCTACTGTTTACTGTTTTAATTAATTTATATATCTGTTTTTGTAATTTCGGTTCTGTCAGTATATAATTCATGAAAATTATTTGTGAGGCGGAAAAATTAATTTGTTTGAATACTATGTATTTACTTGAAGTTTTACATGTTATGTGAATTTTTGGTAATTTTTGGGCGTCTGTTTATATTTTTAATTATTATAATGGCTTATTTGAGGAATCTGTATATTAACTATTAAAATACTTTTTGAGTCCGAAAATTATAAATAAAAATTGTACCATGTCAGTAGAGCTATTAGGGTTATATGATAATTTTTTTGTAATTTTAATGCTTGAATTTGTTAGTTTCATAATTATTATGGTGTTTTTGTGATGAAATTGAGGATACACTTTTAAATTGTTTGAAGGCTTGTAAATCAGATATAATTTATAATTTAATATATTCTGGGTTGCTGATTTTCAGTAGTATACAGTATGCATCATTTTGGTAACCACATGTTTAGGTTTGATTTATGGAATAAAATGATTTAATTGTTATTACTCTTTTAATGAATATGATTCAGAGTTAATTGGTGATGTATTTGTGATTGAGAGTGGTTGCTGTAAAAACCAGTATATTGTCATTTTTGATGTTTGGGAATGTTCAAGTGTTATTGTGAGAATTATTTGTTGATTATTGTATAAGTGATTTATTTTGAGGAATTATGAAGAACTGTTTGATGAACTGTGGGTATAAGGCCGGGTGGCATCCCCTTTTTGACGAATATTTTTGATGAATGATACTTAGTTTGTATGCATGATTGTATTTTGAGAAAGAATATCCGGTGGGATAGATGTAGTCCCCGGTTAAGAACATGCCAACCACCTGGTTTGCGAACTAGGGGTACACCTGGGTTAATTGTTGTCGTCCGAGAGGTCGGGGAGTTCCGCGTGTTCTACTCTACATCGGGAGTTTGGCCATTCTTAGACACGGACAGGTGGGGAACGTAAGCCCATAGCCGACCCGGAGATTGCGATCGACAAACCTTAGGAAGTGATTTGCGAATCACGGCGTTCGGTTTCGACTCAATAACTTGTTGTATTTTGATTTATTATTATTATTTATTTATATTGGAAATTATGTCACTCACTATATTATGCTTACTTATTGTTAATGATTGATTTATCTATGAGCTTTATGATTCTATGTGCATGCTATTGATGTAATGATTGCATGTTATTCCTTTCTTAATAATCTTCTTCTGAATCGTGCTTTGATTGCTATTGTTCTGGGAGAACTGCTAGTTACTCCCCACTGATTGTGGATATTTGTTGTATATTTTGCAGGTTTTGTTGATGGGGATTTCCTTTGATTTTGGGCTCGGGTTGAGATGCGAGAAATAATCTATTAGGGTTTTAGTTCTAGACTTCTCTTTAGTTTGAGATAGTTTTCTCATTTTGATTTTAATCTAAGTAATTAATTTACTTATAGTATTTACTTATGTTTGTTTTTATCACTTAGTTATTTAAACAATAATCTTGTAGTAGTGACATTCCCAGAAGACGATGTTTCCGCCATCGTCCTATTAATTATATTATTATTTCTTTCTTTTTCGCCTTTGAAATTCTGGGGTGTTACAGAACTACGTGCAGCTTGAATCCCCATTATCACGTACACTTGCACTGTTAGATCACTCCACCTATGTAGCACCTGGGGTACGTAGGTAGCTCAGTATGAGTGCAGCTGCTTTATTAAATAAAAAACTTTAGTTCTTGCTAAAATAATGAACTACGCTGAGTCTGATTCCCCATAAACTGCACCTGGAGCAATGAGGATATGTAGGCAGCCTTCGGGTTCGACTCAATGTATTAACCATTGTATTTCAGGCAATGTGATTAGCACTCAAGATGCCAGTCACCACAGGGGCAATTTCAGAATGCTGAATTGACACATCAAGGGGGATACAAGACCTAATCTCTATATTTTCTGTCTTTGTTCAATACTAAAACAGGGAATGGAAGAATGAAAAAAAAAACATTTATTTTCAACCCCAATGACAGTAAAATCATTCAAGAGAGTAAAAAAAAAAACAAAATTGTAAAGGTGGACCATTCCAATCAAAGTATTGTAAAATCGTTTCAAAAATTTTCTTTATTCTGCAATGCATTCTGCAATATGTAGCTTTTTTCTCTTTTGTTTTAATTCTTTTTTCTCTACCTTTAGGTCCAAAAAAGAAGAAATTTGTCCCTTCTCTAAGGATGACCAACTACCATCAGAAAACAAACACCTCCGCCATATCCACAAATGCGGTCAAAGAGCCTGTAGGGTTTGTTATGCAACCTCTGTCCAAAGGATTTCAAATCATGATGAAGATGGGTTACACTCAAGGAACCGGATTAGGGCGTGATGGTAGGGGAATAAAGCAACCAATCCCCGTAGTAGACAAGCAAAACCGACATGGGTTGGGATATGACCCGACTGAGGCACTTTTCACAACATCGAAAAACCTTCTTTTACCCTCAGCCGGACTTTTCACTTAATCCTCGCGAAGGAGATACCGTGTATTTGATGATACCTTGAAAGCAGTATTCGAGTGTCGTGAAAGACCTTAGACTTTAAAGTTTTTAGGAAACCACCCGACATTTGAAGATTTTACCCCTTGGGATTGGAGACATACTAAAGATTCCGACCAATCTACCTTGCATACCCAAATGAAGACTCGATAGTGAGGAAATTGAATGTGAACCTTTATCTAAGTACGTTTGCATGCAAGATGTTATTTCTGACAGTGAATTTAATAATGATGAATCACTTGATACAATTGAAACATATATAAAACCCATGAAAGAGTCCATTGTAATTAATATTGGTACAGAAAATGTTGTAAAAGAAGTCAAAATAGGTTCATCCCTCTCCCTAAATGAACAATATGTGTTTATTGCATTGTTAAAAGAGTATGTAGATGTGCTTGCATGGTCTTATGCTGATATGCCTAGCGTAAATAGAGAAATTACGGAACATCGTATTCCGTTACATTCTGAAAGCAAGCCTAAGCAAAGAAAAGCTCCGCCGAATGAAACCGAGAGGTTAGCCTCAAAGTGAAAGAAGAAATCCCGAAAGCTGACTTGATGCCAAATTCATCCAAGCTGTAAAACATCCGAGTTGGCTCGCCAATATAGTGGTCGTACCTAAAAAGGATGGGAGAGTATGTATTGATTTTCGAGATTTAATGATGCATCACCAAAAGATTGCTTTCCTCTACCCCACATTGATGTTCTCGTGGATAGTACGGCCAGTCATGCAATGTTTTCCTTCATGGATGGATTCTCAGGGTATAATCAAATACTCATGGCTCAAGAAGATATGACAAAGACATCTTTCATCACTCGTGGGGCACTTTCCTGTTACCGAGTTATGCCTTTTGGTCTCAAGAATGCCGGAGCCACATATCAAAGGGCTGCAACCACTATCCTTCATGACCTCATCCATGACATTGTGGAGGTCTATGTAGATGACATGATTGTGAAAAGTGAAGATCGTGAGGGGCATATTCCTGCACTAAGGTCTTTCTTTGAAAGAATCAAGAAGTACAATCTAAGGCTAAACCCTCAAAAGTGTGTGTTTGGCGTTACTTCAAGGAAGTTGTTGGCATTCATTGTCAGTCAAGACGGCATCAAAGTGGACTCTGAAAAGGTAAACGCTATTCAAGGGCTAATTCCTCCAAAAACAGAAAAAGAAGTAAGAGGATTTCTCGTCAGAATTCAATATATCAGCAGGTTCATCTCATAACTCACAATGAGATGTGAACCTATATTTAAGCTGCTCAGAAAAGGGTCATCCCATGAGTGGAACGAGGATTATCAGGAAGCTTTTGATTCCATGAAAGAGTATCTTTCAAATCCACCTGTTCTAATGCCGCCTAGACCAGGGGAACCTCTGATTTTGTACCTCACTATTATAGAAACGGCTATGGGAGCTCTCTTAGCCTAATATCAAGAAGGAACGAAGAAGGAAGTGGCCATATATACTATCTCAGTAAGAAATTCCTGGAGTATGAGACAAGATATACCCCACTGTAAATAGCATGTGTTTCCTTGGTCTATGCCACAAAGAAGTTGAAGCATCACCTCCAAGCTCATACCACCTATCTGATCTCAAGACTTGATCCAATCAAGTATCTGTTTGAAAAACTCATTCTTAGTGAAAGATTGGTAAGATGACATGCTCTGCTTTCTGAGTTTGATATTCAATGTGTCAGCTAGAAATCTGTCAAAGGAAGAGCCATATCTGAAGCCTTAGCGGAAGGACCAGTGTCAGGAGATGAATATGATGATGCATTCCCTGATGAGTACTTATGCTTCGTTGATAATTCACAATGGTGCATGTATTCTGATGGAGCTTCTAATAGAAGAGGTAATGGAGCAGGGTTTTGTTAGTAGATCCTGATGGAGTCCATATTCCATTTGCTGTCAAGCTGGATTTCCCAACAACAAACAATACAGCTGAGCATGAAGCCTGTATATATGGAGTAAAGACCGCTTTGGTAGCAGGGGCAAGACATCTCACTGTATATGGAGATTCTAATCTCATCATATCTTAAACAATAGGAATTTGGAGGATTAGAGATGAGAGACTTCAGCTCTACACAGAGTACCTTCAAGAATTGATCCCTTATTTTGATGATATCAACTTCAAACATCTTCCTCGGGAACAAAATAGTTTCACTGATGCTTTAGCCAATCTCGCTGTTAATTTAACATGGGAAAATGGTACAAAGATCCGGTCGGTTTTAATTGAAGAAAGGAAGGGACCTACAAGGTGATGGTAGCACAAATTGTCTCCACACTCGGCTCAACAAGATGATGATGATGTCCGGTATAAGGATATCAAGACTTTTCGGAAACTATGCAGTATCCAGGGGGAAGTGGCAAGAAGGACCGCATAGCCATCAGAAGGCTAGCTGCTCATTTTCTCATTTTAAAAGGCAGGCTATATCACAAGGGGTTTGATGGTACTCTCCAACTCTGCGTAAACGACAACGAAAAGCAAGCCATTATGGAAGAAGTTCATGGAGGAGAATGTGGACCCCACATGAACGGAAGAATGTTGGCTCGAAAAATTTTGCGAGTAGGTTTCTATTGGAGTACTTTAGAAGGTGATTGCATCAACTTTGTCCGCACCTGCAAGCAATGTCAGATATTTGCTAACCTCAATCATATGCCACCTGTGTCACTACATAATATGACCTCTCCTTGGCCATTTTCGAGTTGGGGCATAAACATAATCGGACAAATTCATTCGAAAGCTTCAAATGGGCATCAATATATTCTTGTAGCAATTGATTACTTTTCGAAGTGGGTTGAAGCTGCATCATTTTCAAAGCTAGGGGCAAAGCAAGTCTCGAAATTTGTGATTAACAACATTATCTGTCGGTATGGCATACCTTTTGAAATCATCTCTGATAATGAATCACAATTTGAGGGTCATCTGAAGACAACTCTCATAAAATATGCAATCAAGCATCATCAGTCCTCACCTTATCGTCCCCAAACAAATGGAGCGATGGAAGCAGCCAATAAGACAATCATGACTATTGTTGCCAAGATGACTGAGAAGACTAGGGAATGGCATGACAAACTCCCATATGCCCTCTGGGGATATAGGATATCAATTAGGACTCCAACATAAACAACCCCGTATTCTTTGGTTTATGGGATGGAACCAGTCCTACCGGTTGAGGTGGAGATAGTCTCTCAGGGTCATAGTAGAAAGTGAAATCTCAGAAGACCAATGGTATAAAACTCGTTATGATGAGCTTGCATTTGCAGATGAGCGCCGACTACAAGCATTGCATAACATTCAACTCTATCAGCGGAGAATTGCTCGTGCATTTAACAAAAGGGTTCGAGATAGAGACATTCAAGAAGGTGATCTAGTCTTAAAGGAAAATAGAGCTCCGTTGCATGATCCTCGGGGAAAATTCAAGCCTAACTGGTTTGGGCCATTCCTAGTAAAGCATGTCACCACGGCTGGAGCAGTAAAGCTAATGGATTTTAATGGGAATGAATTCGCCCATTTCACTAATCTTGATCAATTGAAGAAATATTACGCTTAGGCATCAAAGTAATTGTAATTGTCTTAGTCGAGTAACCAAGCAGTTTGGGGTTTTGTATCCTATCTAGTTATTCTTAATAAACATGCCATGTGTTTCTAGATATTCATATAATGTATGCAAAAAAAAAAAAAAAAACGAAAAAAAGGAGAAAAAGAAAAATGATGAAACATGCTTTTGATTGTTAAGGTTTTATGTGTTATGTTTTTATGTGTCATATGATTGATTAATTTTGATTTGCATGTCATATTTAATGTTAAAGTGTGCATGTGTTTATAATTGTGTTCACATTGAATTTCTCACAAGCAGATAATTCTCACAAACAGATCTTTTTTTAATTCATCCCAACTGGGGTACTTCATTTCATACATAAAAAGACATAAAGCCTTCATTCTTACAACCTTAAAAAAAAAAAAAACAACATGGAAAAAACAACATGATATTTCTCTCAAACCCTTCTCCTCTGCATGGTAGGCCCATCTGAATCATTGTCTTGACCAATATCCGCTAGATGCCATTGAAGATAATCTTCATCAATCAGTGAAAAGTGAGGTTCAGGTAACGCTGATATAATTTTAGCTCCCTGCCATATAGTAGGCATTCTCTGAATACCACTCATATCAGCCTCATAAGTGGTACAAGGTGGAAGAACATGGAGGGCAGGAATGTGATGTTGCCTCCAACCAATTTGCCTTAGACACCACCATGGAAGGTAGAAAGTGACATGGCAAAGCCCCGGTAGTTGTACACCTCTACGACCAGAATTGCAATATACAATTGCACTAATGCCAAGGTGGTTTATGACCCACTTTATGTCTTGATGTAGAAATTTTTTTCCCACCCACCATTTTTGCTGAGTTGATAGAAGGAAGGAAGAAGACCTCTCTCCCGGACATGACTAGTTTTGTAAGTAAGACTCTTGTGGGGTTTCATGAGAGAAATTTTTTCCAACAACCATAAGTGAAGGGCTAGTGGATATCCCTTCACAAAGCTTTGGGGTTTTCTTTTGAATTCATCTAAGCCAAGAAACATTTCCCCCAAAATAAGTGGTCCAAGACGACCCCCACTTACAATTTGAGGAAAAAGTGAAAGACACCGAACATGGCATGTATTTAAAGACCATTTAGTGAGGGTACTTCCCAAAATCATAAGAATGCAAGCATTTTCTCTAGCAATCCTATAGTTGGAATTATTAGGGAATTGCCAAGTGCCAAATTGAAAAGTCAACAATAAGTTAAGAAGAAATACCTCACCATATTGTAGATGTTGCCATGAAGATTTTCGGGAAGATATAAAATCGTTGATAAATCTCTCGAGATCCTTGTAGGAGATCTAGGTGTAAAAACTGGACCATTGGATGATAAGGCTAGCAAACCCTCGACCTCTTCGACAAGAGGCACAATCTTCCGGTCTCCAAAACGGAAGACATGACGAGTTTCATCCCAAAATTAGGAAGCAGCATGAATCATGTCATAACAGATGGAAAGAGAAAGCAAAGGCATAAGAGCCTTAGTGAAGTGGGAAGAAGAAAAAGATTGCCTTGGTTGCTCCAAATTCTTTGTGACCCCCGAGAGTTGTTTTTTCTCCCGACTCCGCATTTCATTAGCTTCTTCATAAGTAGGAACCATTTTGTGAAAGAAAAAAAAATTAGAGAAAAGATTGGAGTAGTGGAAGTGGGGCATTTGGAAATGAAGAATCATGCCATGGATAATAAGTTTCAGTATTGTCCAAAGGATAATACGGAGCATCCTTCACCATGGCTAATAACCAAGAATTTGTGAAATGGCAATTTTTGCTAAAACCGAACAAAAAAAACTGTGTCAATGATGAATCAAGAACATTGATGCAATTCTTTTTCCTAATGATCATCCAAAATAATGACCTTGATTAATCTATTTTATATAGTGATCATCATTTTTCGATAAAGCATAAGCATTATGCATGAAAATATTCTGAAAGATTTTGGAAAAAACAGATAAAATTTTGCCATATGATGATTGGTCCACCATAGTTTGTCTAGAGGGTAATAACCTTAGGTCAACCCTTTTAGGTGACATAATTTAACAATGCATCACTTTAAGGTGACGTGATAACACATAGAGTCATAAAAAGTGAGTGATGGTGATTTGACAATTTGTTTGTCATCAAGGCCATGAAGAAAACTTAAAAAAAAAAAACTGGAGTCAACCCGTTAATTATCGAAGTCTCTCACATTAACAAAAGACAAATTCATAAGACTAAAAACGACAATAAAGTCACATTCAAAATTTTAGAAAATTAATTGGGATTTTCTATCTAAGACGACGTTAAAGTCGCATCCAAAATTTCAGAAAATTAATAAGGATTTTTTACTTAAGACGACGATAAATTCGCATTTTTAATTTTAGAAAATTAATTGGGATTTTCTATTTAAAGACGACGTCAAAGTCGCATTTCTAATGTTAGAAAATTAACTGGGATTTTCTACCTAAAGCGTCAACAGAATTCGCCAATCATGTTTTCAAAATAGCACTGATGAGAACTATTTTCTATGAAGAATATGTTGTCTCAAAAGAAATTTTCTGTCAAAATTTTGTGTCTTTTTCAAACATTGGTCATCATTTCCTCAAAAAATTCGACCAATGTGGGGCATTCTGTAGACACCAAATTTTGAACCCCTTTTTTTCGGATAAATAAAGATTTTGGAGAAATAAAAATAACGAAAATCGTCATGCATCGTGGAACGCGCGCCCCCGTCAAATGCATGTTTCGCCCCGGAGAGCGAGTTTCATTCCATTGCACGGTTTTCCATTTTTGCGTATTAGTCATGCGGTTTTCGGCGAGTCGTAGTCAATAACTATAACCACCGTTTTAATAAAATGATTCGTAGTGTAATCATGCTCGTCTTTATTAATTTGACGAGTTTTCGTTAATTGTTTCAAGTTAGTCTTTCGAAAAAACGAAAAAAATGAGTCGCGATTAGGCATCGGGATTTTAGTCGTATCCCAAAACCGGTTTTAATCAGTTTTCTTGATGGTCAAGTCATTGTTCATTGGATAAAGAATAAGAATGTATTCTTTATCCACTAATCACATCCTTTATCCATTAGTTAGATAATAAGAATCATGAAAAGATGTGAGAATAAGAATCAAATCCCATGTGTAAGAGGGGGGGGGGAGGATTCGGATTTTTTCCGGAAGAATCAAGTGTGCGCCAAGCACACAATCATGCGCTAGACGCACAACCATGCCCTGCGCCAGACGCAGTGCCTTGCGCTTAGCGCACAACGCTGTGCCTAGCGCAGGCTCCTGCGTTTGGCGCAGCGTTCTAATCAGCTTTGTTTTGCACGTTTTTCGATGCATTTTTTTTACGTATTTGGTTGTTTAGGGAAGAATATTTTATGAAAATCTGATTTTACTTCATTTATGAGAAAATCCAAAAAGAATTAGAATATTTGTGTTTCCAAAGAGATTTGATGATGTCATTAGGGTTAGGTCATTAGAGTGATGTCATTAGGGTGATTAAGGATGAAGAAATTCAGATTTTTTGGGTGAAAAATATGATTTTCTACCTCTTTGAAACCCTAGTTCACCTCCCTCATTTTTCTATAAATACCCTCCTTTCTTTTACTTCAAAACCAAGTTGAAAAAAAACACAACTCAACTTCACTCTCATCTTCTCTACTACTCTTCTCCTCCTTAATCTTTCCATCTAAGCAAAAGTCTTGATTAGTAAGTAAACAAGTTGAAAAAAACTAAACTTAATTTCACTAATTCTCTCAATACTCCTCTCATTTTCTCTACTACTTCCTTCCTCTAAAAAAATCTCATTCAAGAAAAAGAAAGTAAAAGTTTGGAAAATAATTAGTAAGTAAAGAGGTTCATCAAAAAAAAAAAACACAAATAAGAGTTTAAGTTAGTAATTAAGTGGATTTAGAAATTCACTTAGAAATTAAGAAAATCACAAAAAAAGGTAGAAAAATTTGCAAAAAGGAAGTGCATCATTGAGCTAGCAAGGTAAAGTTGAAACTCTTGTTAATTTTGATTATCTTCTTGAACATCTACTAACTTTTTCTTTGTTTCTTCTTATCATTTTTTAATTTTTGGAGTGATTTGGGTATGAGGAAGTCCTAATAGGTTCCAACCTTAAATCACCCCACCTAGAATAGTCAAATCTAATGGGGAGACTCTTAGGAAACAATGTGATTATGTGATTTTCCTTAATCAAGTTGTTGTTCATCACCAAAAAATGTTTTCATAAAAAATTCAAGACAAATTGTGCATAAACATCTCCATAAAAAGAAAATGTGATGCTGTAATTATAATCAGTTTTAATTTCATACTATATTTCATTTTTCGTCTATATTATCAGAATAGTTTGTAGGATTTAATATTTTTACTATGAAGTGCAAGATGTTTTCAGCAACTGGGCTTTGGAATTTCTAAATTTTTTTTTTGTAAATAATTAAAAATCTTACAACTTTAAAATAATAAAACTGATTTTGTCCAGTACCACCTAAGCTTGTTTTGTCAATAAAGTTTAAAATAAAATCATTTAGATAAAAATAAAAACATCAAGTTTGAAGAAAACATCAGTAACTTTTCAAAAATATAAAAATCATGTTCATATGAATTTTATACAAGTTTACATCATTTTTACAAAACCATTCATGTAAATCACTAAATTCCAGAAAACTGATTTCCCTTTCAGTTAAGAAAATAAATAAAAATGGGTCTTAAAAGTGTCCAATTCAAGTGAAAATTTCCAGTCTAGTTCTTCAAAGTGTCTAGAATGTTTATACCAAAGTTCATTTTAAAATAAGTTCAATAAGTTGGATTTCAAAGAACAACTTCAATAAAGGTCCTGTTTTGACCAGTTTGAGTATAAAATTCATCATAATTCAAGTTGTCACTAGAAACTTATGAAATTTTGACACAACATAACGGTTTATACAGAAAGTTATGAATTTTACAAGCTAGTACAAGAACAAAAGCGCAATCTAGAAAATGAAATAAAGTGATTAACTCAAGTTTCATATAAAAAAAAGTGTTTTCTTTTCACACGAAAATGTTGATTAAAAATTATGAAATTTTAAGTTTCTCTTAAAATGACTCATTTTATCATGTAAATAAAAATCAATAAAAATTGTCATAAAAAATCAAAATCAAAGAGGTTAATTAGTCTCTAATTTTTCACAAGTTTACAAATAAACATGAATTCCAAAGCCCATTCAAGGAGATGAAGATCAAGGAGCATCATGGTGAAGATCAAGATTGAGGATTTGTATAGATCATAGATTTGTATATTTTTGTTGTAATAATAGTTTCTTTGTAAATAATTATTGCATCACTTAATTAATAAAAAAAACATGGAGATGTTTATGTATAATTTTCATAAATAATTCCACAATTCTTTTTACTAAAATGAGCAACCAATGTTATAAATGTTGCATGTTGGGCCCAATATATTATAGTATATGAATTAAATGACCCAATCTCAATTAAGAGGAAAAATTGCAAATCTAACTAAGTTAAATTGTATGATGATCCATCTTACATTCTAAAAAAATGCTCTCCATATTCAAATGGATTAATCATATAATTTGACATAATTAGATTGGTAATTATGATCTCCGAATTGATTTTAGGCCGTTTCACGTGTCTCGCTTTAAAAGGCCAAATTCAAATTAGCCAAACACAATCTCCAAATTTCATCTCAAATTGATCATTTCTCTCTAAATAAAGCATTCAATTAGGAAGCAAACCTCTTCTTCTAAGACCTCTTAAAAATCATAAGCGTGATCACTAATTAAGGTGGTTATTTCAATCCTTGATTAATCGCTAATTAGGGCAATTGACTCAATTTTTCATTTAATCACTAATTAGGGTGATTATCTCCAATCCTTAATAATCGCTAATTAGGGCGATTAACTCAAACTCTTCATTTAATCGCTAATTAGGGTGATTATCTTAAACCTTAATAATCGCTAATTTGGGTGATTATTTTTCTCATTTAATCACTAATTAGAGTGATTATCTTAAACCTTGAATAATCATCAATTAGGGTGATTACTTCCTAACCTTCATTGTTAATCACTAATCAAGGTGATTATCTTTCCTCTTAAGTTTAGTCACTAATTAAGGTGGTTATCTTAATCCTTCATATTTAATCACTATTTAAGGTGGTTATCTTAATCTCATTTCAATCACTAATTGGAGTGATTACCTCATTTTCCAATAGATTTGTTTAATTCTAAAGGTGAGTTATTCATAATCTATTTCCTTTTCTTCCCCAATGGAATTGGCCATTTAGGGTGAGACATAAGCTCGAACTACGATGGTTTTGATCCATGAGTGGATTCCAATCCCACAATGATTGGTACGTAGTGCAACTTCAGTGCTCAAACCTACCATGTACAAATGATATATTGGTCCTAAATAAAAATGGTTGATGTGTATATGTGCAAACTTTGTGATTTTCTTTCTTTTGAATAGCCATGATAACTTTAAAAATGGAAAATAACGCATTTAGTAAGAGCCCGTTCTGTAGAACGGAAGAGGAGACGAGTTCCAGACGTTCGCACCTCTTAACCTAAACCCGAACACTATCTCATGGTATGAACGACCAATTTTCAAAAAGCTGTATCCATATGAAGTCATCATCGTTTTAAATGATATTTCTTGAAATTGATTTTAAAACGATTTATTAAATAAATCTGTCCCTATTCAGAAATTAATAGGGTGGCGACTTCAAAGTTTTCTAAAACTCATAGTCCAATGAGAGACTTTTGTGGGATTCAGATTATTAATTAAGACAGTAAAAAATCGGATACCACAATTATATAAGTATTTTAATGTAAATTCGCCTATTACAAATACAAAGTCGTTACTATTTTAACATGGTTATTATAAAACATTTAATGTAACCAAAATGAAGATATATATAACAATCAAATGATATAATGGACAATAAATTATTTGATAGTTGGGCCATAATGTTAGGAGGTAATTTAAAATAGCCTTTTAGTAAATTATATCATTAAATACAAAATGAAAGGCCCATAAATTTGGGCCATACAAAGCAAATCAAATGGGCCGAATGTAATGTTTTCTAGTTGCATGGTTTAACTTTAGTATTGTTAGAATCATGGAAATTGCATTGAATTTTTTTTTTTACTACTTTTCAATGATATTTTCGACTTTTTGCATGCTTAATTTATGTTTTATTAACATTTGAACTTCTTTTTATAAACACATTCCATATATATTTACTCAATTTCTTCTTACTTCGTTTTATAAAATTATCACATAGTTTTACTATAATAATTTTTTCAACTTACTTTAAGTGTAAAATGTTTTAACTCCGACTTTTACATTTATAATTTGAAGACACAAAAGAGGAAGACAATGAAATACCTTTTTTTGAACTCCATAATTCCAGGAATTTTAAAATTGATGAATATCTTGCTTGCATCGCGGATTGTTGTAACACGAAGATCACCTATTAAAATTACACAAAATGAATTATTTATAAAACGAAATTATATACAAACTAAATAAAAGGGTACATATATTTTACAAAATGATACTTGCCTTGATATTGAATATGTTTTGATAGTTGACAAACAAAAACTATATTCATTCCATCATCATTATTTCTGATGTATTCATTGTACTCATCAGCATTATCACCCCACAAAACAAAAGTGATGGCCTTGTTCCTAAAATTAATTACATACACATTATAAGTACTAAATGTTTAAAATATATAACAAATTTAACTTCTATTCTTTTAATTATAAATATAAGGAAAAAGTAACTTACTCTAAATCCATGAGTTCAATTGTCATCAACTTCGACTTTGTATTCTTTTGTATATTTGTATATGAATTAACATCTCCAATAACATCTACAAAGTTCAAACAATATATATGACATAAAGTGCTACTTTAATAATTTTTTTATGTATAATTGAGTAACGTTTATTTTTAATACCTATCAGAAATACATCAGAATCTTTCTTTGACAAAATATCATCAAATGGAACAATAGTCAAACCGTGCTCATCAATTCCTAAGTCTTCACATTCAGAAACTTGAGACGAATAGTTCAAATAAATTTTATAAGAATGCTTAGTAGCTCGATCTGTCCCAACATTTCCTCTAGCGGAAAAGTTAGATATCTCGAAGTATTTTCCTTGAATTAGACTTCCTGAGAAGGTAGATAGTAATGACTTCTTGCAACTAATTTCAATCTTGAATCCCTACATATAGAAAAATATATATTTAAGTTAATAATTATAATCAATTAAAAAATGTGCTTAATTAAATAATTGAAAAATTACCTCATTATCCATCAAAACCAACTCAATCTTTTCAGTGACCTCTTTGTTGTTGAATCCTTTTTCTCCCACACGCTAATTGCTCTTCCTTTAATCGAGCAACGTTTAGCTGATCTATTAACTTCACTTATTTGCACATTTTCGTGTGCTACACCATTTCTTGAACTCATCTTTGTTTAAAATAATATTTGTAAGGAGTATATTTGTGAGAGATGATCAATGCTAATTTCTATAACCTATGCCCTTTTATATATAGATGGTAAAGTAAAGGATTCATGTAGGTTGATATTTTCGTTTAACAGTAAAACGTGTGAAATTGATGAATTTCGTAAGTTAGGCAAAAATCAAATGTATCAATTATTTACAAAACAAAAAGCTTTCATAACCTAAAATGAAAAAAATCGAGCATCTTAAAAGGATACATATATGATAATATATTTTGTAAAAATATGTTCATTTAAATATGTTAATTCTTTGATTGCATATACTTCTTTTAATTTAGGTGTAAATTGAAACTTTATTATAGTATCCCTATAAAAAATCAATCCATTAATACACAATATCGCTTATTAATATAAGGTCTATAAAATCAAATCCAATAAATAAGTAACCTATCCCTATAATTAAGCAATTAGCGGATAACAAATCTATACCACTTTAAGGAAATATCTTTTTTAAGGATGTAATGCAACCAAATCCTACTATAAATAAAGAATATGCTAAGATCTTAATTTATCTAATCAACCTATTTAACAATATATCTCGGTTAAGTTGAAATGGTATATATAGAAACTAAAATAGTAAATATATTGTATGGATATTAGGATTGATTGTAATTATTAGTTTAACTTAATGTATGAATATTAGTTTCACTTAAACGGATTGATTGTATTTTTTATTAAAAATAATATATTCGTACCAAAATAAAAACATGACACTACCATGAGATAATTGATGAAAATATATTTGGCCCAAACTATTAGGATGTAGTGAAAAGAGCATTATGATAAGTAATATCGTGAAATACAAAAAAAATAGGCCCATAAACTTTTTAAGGATTTATTCAAATAAACCAAAGTAAGTGTGGGTTGCATGATTGGAATTTGGGCCACAATATATGCATTTTGTCATACTATGCGTTTAAAATAATGAAATTGGGCCATGAGAAGCAAAGTAATTGTGGACCGCATGATTTGAATTCATTTCTTACTTGCATCAATTTTAGTTTATGATTTTCCAAAATCATGGAAATTTACTTCATCTATTTTTACATTGCTTAAGGATGACCAATTTATGTACGATTGATTGTATTTTTACATAGATCAATAAAAACACTACACTACTAAAAACTCATAACTGTAAATTGTTTGCCTACAACATGCTTAACAAAAAGTAACGAACTTCTCGATCACATTTGCATTCATCACACTCAACTTGAAAGGTACAAAATATTGTTGAAAATATGTAGTCACGAATCTGCCACTTGTTCATATCATTCTTGTGTTCTTGTTGAATCTTGCAATAAAGTTCGGGTTTAGTTACTAAATTAATTCTACTTGTTACCCATATAGTATTCATCATCCTAGAAAATATAACCCTACACCTTAAAATCCCACTCATACCTATTTCTCTAATTGAGCAACTAAGCATTTTGAAGCCCTCCTTTTTTAGCTTTTCATCTTTATTACAAAGATATATGAGGGATAGCAAATAAGTTGCAGTCTTGAGTCCTAAATTTGACGCTTTTTTTTTTATCTTTGGTAATCTATAATGCCAATGACCCTGCTGAAAAATGGCAACCTACAAAGAAAATATATAAAACAATATTAGAAAACCACCTAAATAAAAATAAAATAAATTTGATACTCTTATAGTACTTATTTTAATAAACGAAATTAATTATTAAAAATAAATGTAGACATTTTTTTCACAATATGATTTTTAAATTACTATACGAAATTTATAATTATATATAAATGTAGACAAATTTGCACGATTTTAATAATTAAAATATAGTAATGAACTATAAAATAACAACAAAAAATGTTTTTATCTGTTCTTTCAATGCACAAATAAATGCAAAGGGTGAAAAAGAAAAAGAAATATTGTTTGTCCAAAAAAAACTTCTATTTGTTTTTATCCAAAAGATGCATTTCCTTTAGTTCTACATTCTTATCCTGAAATCATGAATTAATTTATTGCGAATTACATAACTTAACATATAGTGCTTAAAATTACTATCCTAATTGTTATACCTTATCTATTATATAAAATTTAGGTATAGCCATATATAGTATAAGTAACAATAACTTTTAACAATCGAATACTTAATAAAACAAAATTATCATATATATATTTGAGTACGAAAAATTATACTTACAAATCCATAACGTAGTAGTGACTCCGAATTATTTGCTTCTACGCAACGGTCAAAAAAATTTCTTGCATTTGCATCAAATCTCCATATAAGATCCATCATTCTCTCTACCCACACTTGTTGAAGAACACTCTTTTCATTTGACATATTATTTAGCATTTTGCAACTGACAATAAATGAAAGAAATTAATAACAAACTGTTTAGTCTTCTTGGCTGGCAAGTAAACTATTTTCCCTTAAGATGTTCTTCTTTGGAGACTTGTGCAACGATGTCTGAATCTGGTAAATCCGAACCTGAGTTCCGTTCCAAACCTGCAAAAAAGGGACCCACCCTGGAGGTTTGGGTGGTGATTCCCCCTCCGAAGCTTAAGTCAGGTATCAGGAGTGAGAAGGAAAAGTAGAGATAGAGAGAGAAAATTGAGAGAGTATTTCCACAGAGTAAGTTTACATTGTTCAAATTGAGTTACCTTTCTCCTGATTTCAGGGGGTATTTATAGTGTTTGTGATATGAATGCTGCCCTTTTAGGTTACCTTAGAATAGGGGCACCTGATTGGCTAGGCAATCAAATCATGACACGTTGCAGGCTATGATTGGGGATGGATCATCAACCAATCTCCTGCAGCCATTTTAGGGATTTGGGCTCTGAATATCCTTTGGGCCAAAAGGTGAGCTTTTTCTCCCATTTGAGTAAAACCCAATGGTTAAACCACTTTTCTTTACTTCCTCTGATGGGACACGTGTATGGTCCTGATGGATCCACGTGTCTCCAAGATAACCGTAGATATTTTAGGCTACACCATTTGCCCCTAAAAGGGTTTTTACTGTTGGCCCCTAAGACGGTTAATGCCCTTTTACTTAAGGAAGTTACCTCAATTTCAAAAAGGAGCAAAGACGCGCCATCTTTTGGCCTTTTACCGGTCATATTTAACCGGTTTAATTATTACCGGTTAACTTTTAACCGGTTCAGAAGGTTTTTCACCCTCCTATATATATGCTTCTTTGTCCTCACTTCAATCATTTCACACCTTGAGAGAAATTTTCTAGAGAGAGAGGCTCTGCATATTTTCTTGTTTTCTAGAGAGAGAGTGAGATCGTCCAGATTCTGTTTTCTTCACCGAATCGTCCAAGCGCTTCGTCAGGTATCCTTTCTTTCTTTTTTGTTCTCCTTTATTCTTTATTTTTTCTTAAAAAATGAATAAAATGGATTCCTCTTCTTCGTCAAATAATCCTGGCCGATCAAGAGTTTGCCTTGACACTAGAACCGATAGTACTTCTTCTTCGGCACATTCTAGAGTTGGGCCTATTCTAGCCGAATATAATTTTTTTATGGTTTTGGCCGGCAAAGTCAAACGACCCAGTCTTTACCTGTGCAGGGTAATCTGGCGCGCGTCAAGCAAATAACCCGTCTAAGACGAAGAATAATTCTCCCTTCATTTAGCTCTGAAATGGAGGAATCTACTGGACGAGTTCCAGATGAGATGAGGGAGACCCAAAGTGCTCAGCCTTTGGCCGGGCCTACTTCCCCTGGTAATAGTGTTGGAGAAAATCTTGAAGTAAATCCTGAGCCCAGTCCGTCTGGTAGGGAGACCGATATGGAAGAAGCCGACGAAGGCAATAACGAGGGTGATTCCGGCACCGCTGAAGAATCGGATGATCCCTCCACTACCTCGTCTCAAATTAGGAGGCGCTTAGGTTCCCTTTCTGATCCCGATTTTATTTTAGTCAACCGTAGGTGGTTAGAAAAAATTGGCCCTGACCCCAGCTACTTATCCACCATCATGCCCATGCCGGGCTTTTCTTTCGTCATTCTCAATAAGGAGGCTACGATTTTGAGCGCTCCCAAGAACCACTTCGCCGTCTACAAGCTGGCCAAGGACGCGGGGCTAAGGTTCCCCCTCCACGATTTTGTCGAGCAAGTGCTAAGGCACTACAACATCGGTCATAACCAACTGGCACCAAATGCCTGGCACAACATTCTAACCTTCATAGCCGTATGCAAGTTGCGCGGCCTGGCCCTTTCTCTCCCGGCCTTTACTCAAATACACTACGCGTCCAAAGTTCCAGGGACAGTGGAAGGTGCTTGGCTCAGCATATGCAACCACCCCGACTTTCTTATCGCTTGGGGCAAACCTTCGAAGATGCATGATTGGAAAGTCGACTTCATTTTTCTTCGAGTGGCTAACGATTCCGCCACTGAGTAATACCGTTTTCATAGCCGGGCCGTTATGAATACTGGACGAGGGAAATCCTTTTTGGATTTAGAGGATAAATATGACGAGGAGGTGATGGAATACTTTAAAATAAAAGAGTATTCCAAGCCAAATCACACATCCTTTAAAGGGCCAGCTAACTGGATTCCCTTCAAAGAGATGTTTTATGACGATAACTTCTTGGTTGCCGCTGGCTTGCGGTTGGCCGAGGATAGATGTATTTTTTCCAAACTTCTAAGTAAACAGCCCCGTCCATAATGTGTATCTCACTAACCCCTTCATTTCTTTTTTGCAGAGTCAGCCAGAGCACTTCTCATAAAATCTTGGACGGGCGATATCAGTATGTCCAAGTTTACTGATAACTTGTGGAAGGAGTTCGCCAAGACGAGCGCCGAAAAGAGGGCTGAAACTCTACTAATATTTTTTTTTTGACGTCTTAAAGCACTTTTTTTTGCTTTGGACGGGGGTCCTTTACGGAAGGAGAGCGACCACACATGGCCGGCTTCCTTTTGTTCTTTTGGAATTTTGGACGAGGGTCCCGTAGTTTTTGACGAGGGTCCATTGAGGAAGGAAGGCGTCCAAGCTTGGGCGGCTTCCTTCTTCAATCCATCCTCGTTTGAAATCCTTTGGTCTTGGATTTTTGGACGAGGGTCCCTCGTGGAAGGAAGGCGTCCATGCTTGGACCTCTTCCTTCTTCGATCCATCCTCGTCTGAAACCCTTGGATCTTGGATTTTTGGACGAGGGTCCCTCGAGGAAGGAAGACGTCCATGCTTGGACGACTTCCTTCTTCGATCCATCCTCGTTTGAAATCCTTTGATCTTGGATTTTTGGACGAGGGTCCATAAAGGAGGGAAGGCCCTAGACGAAGCTTCCTTTAGCAATCAGGGGGCGTCAACTTATTTTATTTGATTTTTCTCCTTCGGACGATCATTCTCCAGACTTTGTTTATTTGTGCAGAAAAATGCCCCGACCAATAAGGCCCCGCCTGGGAAGTCTTCTTCGTCTAAGAAGAGGCCTGCGACGGCTGGTGATCAGCCCTTTGCCAAAAAGTCTAAGGGCTTTGTGAAAAAGAAGACTGAGAAGACAACCCCAGCCGGCAAGGGGGTCGGAGGAAAAACTATCCAGCCTCCAAAGGACAAAGCTGCAAAAATGAACCGTCCACCGATTCCCCGGCAGCGGGAGAGAAAGAGCCGGTCTCTGTTCCTATTGATCAGTTGGACACAACTAATCAATATGAGGTTAAGCCTGACTCTGCTCTGGCGTTGGTGGATCAGAGACCGGACACGGCCACTTAAGATAAATCAGCCTTCAGTGGCTCGGTTGCTAAGCTGGTCTCACAGATGCCGCTATCTATTAGGGCGGCGTCCCTATCTTCGGGTGAGTCATATTATCCTAACATAGTTAGGATGCTGCGGGTCGGTAGACGTTCAATGAGTTCATCCAACAGACAAGGGGTAGTCATACCCATCAAGAGAACTGACTCCCCCCCTCTTTCAGATAAGGGCAAAGGACCTGCTTTGGCCTCGGCTGCTCCCATAGCGGACTCAGACGAGGAGTCTTCTGCTGTCTTTGCTAAAATGTCAAAGGCTGAGCGAGATGGGCTTAAGCAGGAGCTGTTCAAATGCTACCCTGAGTCCTATATAAAAGGCTTGAGAGGAGCCTAGCTGGGCATGTGGGCTACATGTCTCAACTTGCTGCCGAGGCACATTTTGCTGTCGTTTCATTTTTGTACTTGTACCAAATTTTTTTGTGACTCGTCTACTAACTTGCTTGATTTTTGTTATTTCAGCTACTTGCTCGCAGCATTTTGACTGAGGACTGGGCGAGAGAGCTTAGGAAGGAAAATAAGCATCTCGTCCATCAAGCTACAACGGCCGGTGACAAGGCCATGAACGACATTGAGATGGCGGAGACTCTTCACCGTCAATCAAGGGAGGCCTAGGAAAAACGATCGACCACACTAGAGGCTAGCAACAAAAATTACCTCATCACCATCAATGAGATGTTCAAGGAGAAGGATCAGTTGAAGATGGGGACACTGTCTTTGCCGAGTTGAAGGGCGAGAGAGATACTGCTCTTTTAGCTCGCTGTTCAACTTAGAAGGGAAAATATCCTTCTAAGGGTCCAGAATGCTCGGCTAACCGGGAAGGTGCAGCAGGCCTATAAGGATGCCAAGGAAGGCCTTAGCCAAGTCATTGAGACGTCCAAGGACTGGTGTCTCAAGGCCTTTGAGATGCTGGCAGCACCCGAGGAAGTTCCTCGCTTTGAGCGCCGCCCGTCCTTTCAAGAGAGCGTCCATCGGGCAATGGTAACTGCTGAGGAGCCTCCAACCTTCCTTGACTCCTCAGACGAAGAGGTGGATGATGAGGAAGAGTCTCCTGTGGACGACCAAGGTACTTTTGCCGAATGAAGTACCTAACTTAGGTTTATTTTTCGAAGTATCTTGGCTTGTTCGCCATTGTAGCTTAGTCCTTTTTGTTTTAGATTAGGTTGTAAAGCCTCTTTTGACGTTTAATGGAATGATCTTTTGTCAATGCTTGTCTTTTGGTTCTATCATCACACTTATTTTCATTAAGTATAACTGAGACTCGTCTAGCTCTTCTTGGACTTCCTTGAAGCTTAATTAAACAATAGATGAATCCCGTCCTTGTCGTTGGACGATCTTCCGACTTTCATCAAATTAGCATAGTAAAAATGAGACTCAGCCTGCTTTTAAGACGGCCTTCAGGCTTAGTAAAGGGTAGTGTGAGTCTCTTCCTTGTCTTTGGACGGTCCTCAAACTTCCCTCAATTAAGCTAAATATAAATGTGGCTCATCTTGCTTTTCGGGCGGCCATCGGGCTTAGTTAAGGGTAGTGTGAGTTTCGTCCTTGTCTTTGGACGATCCTCAAACTTCCCTTAAATAAGCTAAGTGTTAATGTGGCTCGTCCTATTTTTCGGACGGCCATCGAACTAGACTCGTCCTAAAAGTTCCAAGGGTTTTAGCTGTATCCCCCCCTTCTTGGGACTAGCTCGTCCTTGTATTCTGGACGAACTTTGTACCAAGAAGGAGAGCGGCCAACTTTGGCCAAGCCATCATAAAGTTTATCATATAGGACGAGCTTAGATACTTGTATGCAGTTTTTATTTTGCTTTTTATGGACGAACCATGTTTTGGCCGGCCTCCTTGAGGAAGCAATGCTCGTTTTGGAGTAGTGAGCCCTTACTAGGGTCTTTACGACTTAGCTGACCTTGCATTTGAAAGTAAGATTCCTTTATTAAGGCTTGCTTATTTCTGGTCGGCTTCCTTTTAGGGACCATGATGTTTCTCTTACTAGAGACTATCATTATTTGGTTAACCAGATGTGTGATATACCTTTAAGGTTTAATACACTTTGGTCGGTCTCCTTGAGGAAGCAATGTGTGTCAGAGAACTGGTTATTCCATGGTGCGATGTCCATTGTTTATCTTTTACTTTAGACGTTTTATTGTTCTTTGTAATTTTGTCTAAGTTAATATCACTTTTAGACCACTAGACTAACTGGTGGTAAAAATGCCCAAAAGTGAACAACATAGTAAAATGTTAAGGAACAATATAGGGAGAAAGTAGAAATTGTATTATATGAATTTTGCTTGACTAAGTGCCAACATACATGTATACATTTGTAGTTCTCTTTTTTGTGCTGTGACACTTGTTTGGGATTACAATCGACTCTCTTGTTAAAGTTCCGGGCCATTCGCAGCTTGTACAATTGCATTCTTAATAGCGCATTGCCCCTGACCTCTGGTACCTGGTCTAGGCCGCGCGCAAGGCAGCCCAGTTGGCTTCTTCTGTGTACATCATGAGTCTCAGGGTGGGTTCTTCAATCTCAATGGGCAAGACAGCTTCGGTACCATAGACCACCATAAAGGGTGTCTCTCCTGTAGAGTTTTTGGCCGTGGTTCTAATGGACCATAAAACGAGTTGTAGTTCTTCAACCCATAGTCCCTTGGCATTGTCCAGCTTTCTTTTAATGTCATTTGATGGGATTTTGTTGAACGACTCAACTTGCCCATTGGCCTGTGGGTGGGCGACTGCAGCAAAGTGAGCTTTGATTTCTCTTTCTGCCAACCAATCTTTCAGCTTAGGCGTTTCAAACTGTGGACCATTGTTAAAGACGATGGATTGCGGCATGCCAAGCCGGGTTATAATGTCGTTCTTCCAAATAATGCCCTTGACATCATTCGTTGTTATGCCCCGCATTGCTTCAGCTTCTATCCACTTAGTGAAGTAGTCCACAGCTACAATCACAAACTTCTTCTGACCAGCGGCCACAGGGAAAGGTCCTAGAATATCCATGCCCCATTTGGCAAAAGGAAGTGGGAACAAGATATGAGTTAAGTAATTGGACGGCTTCTGATGCAGATTTCCATGTTTCTGACAACTGTCGCACTTCATTGCATAATCAAGAGCATCTTCCTTTGAGGTAGGCCAGTAATACCCAGTCCTTAAAGCCTTTTCCCCCAAAGCTCTTCCCCCAATATGGGATGCACAAGCTCCTTCATGGAGTTCCTTCAGTGCTTCTAGTCCATCTTCCCTGGTGATACACTTGAGAAGAGGACGATTGAATGACTTCTTGTAGAGGGTTTCATCCCACAACTCAAACCACTTGTCTCGGGCTTTTACATACTTAGCTTGTACATGGTTTGAAGGTAGCCGACCTGTTTTCTTAAATTCTATAATGGGCTCCATCGAAGCTGCCCCTCGGCTAAGAAACATGACCTGCTCTTGATCAATACTCTTTTTTGGTATAACTTCCCAAAACACTGTTCTTGGTGCATCACAGTCAGCTGAGCTGGCCAATTTTGAGAGAGCATCTGCTTGATAATTTTCTTACCTTGGCACTTGGTCGAGGACAAATC
Source organism: Beta corolliflora (assembly GCA_947648045.1). NCBI lineage: Eukaryota > Viridiplantae > Streptophyta > Magnoliopsida > Caryophyllales > Amaranthaceae > Beta > Beta corolliflora. The sequence goes on from CANSZD010001751.1 coordinate 231,409, forward strand.
GTTTTAAGGGCTCAATCTCATCCTTGATCAGACGCTTATATTTGCTCATTGATGCTTCTTTGCATTCAAAATCTCAATTGACTTGACTGACGACTAAGAGAGAGTTTGATTTGGCCTCAATCTCTAAAGCCCCAGCCGGAAGTGCTTCATACTCAGCTTCATTATTGGACGATTGGAACTGGAACCTTAGTGCATATTCAAATTTGTCTCCTTCTGGATATTGACAAATGATTCCTGCCCCACATCCATTGACAGGGGATGATCCATCTACCATGAGAGTCCAATGCTTCCTTCCTTCGGCTGGATAAGATATTGGTTCTATAGTTGGTCGAGTAAGCTTAACTATAAAATCTGCTAAGGCTTGCTCTTTAATAGCTTTCCAGCCCACTTCAGCATTTGTCCAGCGGCTTCCATCTTTTGTAAGACTTGCTTCAGAGGTTGGTCAGTGTAGACTAGTATACTGTGAGCCATGAAATAAGGTCTCATCTTCCTGCTAGCCATGACAAGGGCCAATCCAAACTTCTCGACTGGTGTGTACCTACACTCCTCGTCCTTGAGCACATGACTTACAAAATATATTGGGATTTGCACTGACTCTCTTTCGGCTAGTAGAACAGCACTCACGGCCTGAGGAGACACGACTAAGTATACAAATAGTTTTTCCCCCTCGGCTGGACTGACCAACCTAGGTAACTGACGAAGGTGATCTTTGACTTGCTAAAGTGCTTGTTCAGCTTCTACTGTCCACTCAAACTTAGCTTTCTTCTTGATAGTAGCGAAAAAATGATAACACTTATCTCCCGACTTAGACAAGAAATGTCCAAGGGCAGCTAGGCAACCCGTCAGGCGCTGTACTTCCTTGACTTTGGACGGAGACTTCATGTCTAGAATAGCTTGGATCTTTTCAAGATTAGCTTCTATTCCCCTCTGATCTACTAAGAAGCCTAAAAACTTTCCCGCCAACACACCAAAAACACATTTTTTGGGGTTCAATGTCAGCTTGTACTTCGTGAGAGTTTCAAAAGTTTCTCTCAAATCACCAACATGGTCTTCTTCTTGCTGACTTTTTACAATCATGTCATCTATATATGCCTCCATGTTTCTTCCCAGTTGTGGTTGGAAGACCGTGTTAATCAGTCTTTGGAAGGTGGCCGGCGCATTTCGAAGGCCAAAAGGCATCCTCAACCAGCCATACAATCCTTTCTTTGTAATGAAGGACGTTTTGTCTTGGTCCTCCGGCCACATGGGTATCTGGTGAAATCCTGAATAAGCGTCCATGAAGCTCAACAAGGCATGGCTAGCCGTGGAATCCACCAGCTGATCTAACTAAGTTAAATTGTATGATGATCCATCTTACATTCTAAAAAAATGTTCAACTTTACCTTGCTAGCTCAATGATGCACTTCCTTTTTTCAAATTTTTCTACCTTTTTTGTGATTTTCTTAATTTCTAAGTGAGGTTCTAAATCCACTTAATTACTAACTTAAACTCTTTTTTTATGTTTTTTTTTTGATGAACTTCTTTACTTACTAATTATTTTCCTAACTTTTACTTTCTTTTTCTTGAATGAGATTTTTTAGAGGAAGGAAGTAGTAGAGAAGATGAGAGGAGTATTGAGAGAATTAGTGAAATTAAGTTGAGTTTTTTTTTAAAAAATTGGTTTTGAAGTAAAAAAAAGGAGGGTATTTATAGGGAAATGAGGGAAATGAACTAGGGTTTCAAAGAAGTAGAAAATCAGATTTTTAACCCAAAAAATCTGATTTTCTCATCTTTAATCACCCTAATGACATCATTCTAATGACCTCACCCTAATGACATCATCAAATCTCTTTGGAAACACAAATATTCTTATTCTTTTTGGATTTTCTCATAAATGAAGCAAAATCAGATTTTCTCATAAATGAAGCAAAATCAGATTTTCAGAAAATATTATTCCCTAAACACCCTTATACGTAAAAAAATAATACATCGAAAAACGTGCAAAACAAAGCTGATTAGAACGCTGCGGCAAACGCAGGATCCTGCGCTAGGCACAGCTTCGTGCGCTAGGCGCAAGGCCCTGCGTCTAGCGCAGGATGTTGTTGTACGCTAGGCGCACAATCATGCATCTGGCGCATGGTCGTGTGCCTGGCGCACAACTCGAATCCGGTGAAAAAAAATCCGGATTCTTGCCTCTTACACATGAGATTTGATTCTTATTCTCACTTCTTTTCATGATTCTTATTCCCTAACTAATGGATAAAGGATGTGATTAGTGGTTAAAGAATATTTTCTTATTCTTTATCCAATGAACAATGACTTGACCATGAAGAAAACTGATTGTTACCGGTTTTGGGAGACGATTAAAATTCTGGTGCCTAATTGCGACTCGTTTTTTTTTCTGTTTTTTCGAAAGACTAACTTAAGACAATTAACGAAAACTCATCAAATTAGTAAAGACGAGCCTGATTATACTACGAATCATTTTATTAAAAAGTGGTTGTGGTTATTGACTACGACTCACAGAAAATTTTATTTCTAAGCCGAAACTGCATGACTAATACGCAAAGATGGAAAACCATACGACGAAATGAAACTCGCGCTCCGGGGCGAAACACGTATTTGACGGAGCGCGCGCTCCACGATGCATGACGGTTTTCGTTATTTTTATTTCTTTTCAAAATCTTTATTTATCCGAAAAAAGGGGTTCAAAATTTGGTGTCTACATGTACTAGAAGTTTAATGTGTAGGGGGCGTTTGAAAAATGTATGTGTAGAAAAATTGTTTGAACCTTACTTTATTCCGCATAAATTTATGACCAATTCATATAGTATAACTTCTACATATTTTCGGCCTTAATTGAGTCAATATAATTGATAGTCTATATTTTTTGGGCCCTATTTTTTCGGCACTAATTCTTTGGCCCTAATGTGCCACTTAATTTAGTACTATGACATATAAATGTAACATATCCTATAGTTAAATGTTCCAATATATATATATATGGCAATTCATAATATCACACGTTTTTTAGTTGAGAAATTGAATGTTAAGCAATATTTTTTTGGAAACCTTTGTGAACATAAATGAAAGAAATCGGGTAGGAGATATGAATCAATTAATTTTCTATAGTTTCTTTAATTTCAATGAATTTTCCTATTGTCCGATTTTCTATAGTTAATAATGACACCTTCTTTTTTGCATAATAAAACGGCAGTTAGTGATTACTTAAGGGAATTCTTTTAATATTTATTCCCGTTTTTAAAGACACCATATTTTAAAAGAGATTTACTTAAGCCACAAATTTAGGGTTCGTAAATGTGAAAGTTTTTCATACGACACATCACCTCCTTTTCAAGTTATTATATAAACCGATTCATATTATACAAAGGACATATTTTTTTCCTCTCAACTCCATTAAAATTACTACAAAGCTTAATTATCAACCATGAAGAGGCAGTCTAACTCATTGCGAAATCCATTCAACCGTCTCCCTAACGAGATCATACTCGACATACTTGGACGTATGTCATCTCAAGCTCCATTTGATTTATTCAAATGTAAATTAAGGTACTATTTTGTTGTCACTTTTTGTTTCTATTCAAATTAAAAAACATTTGTGTTGTAGCCTAAAATATCAACGGCTATCTTGGAGACACGTGGATCCATCAGGACCATACACGTGTCCCATCAGAGGAAGTAAAGAAAAGTGGTTTAACCATTGGGTTTTACTCAAATGGGAGAAAAAGCTCACCTTTTGGCCCAAAGGATATTCAGAGCCCAAATCCCTAAAGTGGCTGCTGGAGATTGGTTGATGATCCATCCCCAATCATAGCATGCCACGTGTCATGATTTGATTGCCTAGCCAATCAGGTGCCCCTATTCTAGAGTAACCTAAAAGGGCAGCAGTTATATCACAACCACTATAAATACCCCCTGAAATCAGGAGAAAGGTAACTCAATTTGAAAAGTGTAAACTTACTATGTGGAAATACTCTTTCAACTTTCTCTCTCTATCTCTACTTTTCCTTCTCACTCCTGATACCTGACTTAAGCTTCGGAGGGGGAACCACCACCCAAACCTCCTGGATGGGTCCCTTTTTTGCAGGTGTGGAACGGAGCTCAGGTTTGGACTTACTAGATTCAGACATCGTTGCACAAGTCTCCAAATAAGAACATCTTAAGGGAAAATAGTTTACTTGCCAGCCAAGAAAACTAAACATTTGGCGTCGTCTGTGGGGAGACGCAATGATGACTAACTGTCAATCGTCCAATGTGGCTAGAAATCGAAGTTTTCAGATCAATGTTGAAGATACAGTAGATCACGAGAGACCGCCTCGAGGAAGGGATAGACTTCCGTCCATCATCAATGTCCCTGGACAAAGCCATCAACCTGTTATTCAGGAGAATCTTGAATGTCCAGTGGCTGCTGCCTATTTAGAGAACGTCTTGAATGACTTTCAGACTAAGATGGCAGCAGTCGTCCAGGAACAGATCAAGAACAACATGCTTTTTTTCCAAATTAATCCGGAGCCAGCGGCTAACAATCCAGCTCCTCTTAGGGGGCGTTCCTAGGAGAATCGTCCAGGTCCAAGTCGACCTGTTCGTCAGGAACCCTCTAGGAGAATAGCCAGAGAAAAGCAGCCAGAAGGCAGTGAGTAGCGAAGGAAGATGGACTGGAACCTGGTGGTTAGGACCCAGGATAATGTTCGTCCAAATGCGCACCGAATGGAAACAGATGCATGGGCATACTTAAAGGCGAAGAAAGCTGCTGCATTACAACGGTCGGCCACAGGGTCTACACCATATTTGAGAGATCCCCCTTTGAGGATACCATCCAGAACAGAAGGAAGAAGTCCGGGCCATTCTCTTGTTCGTCTAAGACAAGAGAAAACAGTGGTTCAGCCAATGGTTTATAGGCGTCCAGCCCCTGCAAACACTTCATCCAATCCTGTGTTGAAAGAGTATCGTAAGGAGTTCATACCCATTGAGGGACAACTGGGAGCCCTCCGGATCAACTGGCCAACCCCATTCTCGGCCATGATCATGGAGGCGCCCCCCTTCCCAAAGGTAAAACTCCCTACCATAGAGCCTTTTGATGGAACCACTGATCCAGACGATCACCTATCCGCTTACAAACATTAGATGTACGTCCAAGCAGTAGATGATGCTATTTGGTGTAAGAACTTCTCGGCTACCCTAAAGGGAGTAGCTCAGAATTGGTTTAACAATCTTCCCCCCAATTCAGTCAACAATTTCACTGAACTCAGTTTCTTATTTACTAGTCACTTTGTTGCCAATCGGCAAGAGCAAAAAACAAGCATGCACTTAGGAAAGGTCGTCCAAGGACCAAATGAAGCCCTTAGAAGTTTTGTTTAAAGATTCAATCTAGAAGCCCTTCAGATTCAAGATCTCAATGCTGGTGTGGCCTTTGACGCCTTCATCAGGGGTTTGAGGCTAGGAAGTTTTAAGTTTGATCTTGTGAAGAAGAAAATCACCACTCTTGCCGAAGCCTTAAAAGAAGCCGAAGCATTTATACACGCCACTGAAATATGTGCTGAGGCAAAGCAGCCTGAGTCCAAGAAGCCTGAAAAAGTAGCTTAACCAAAGAAGAACAACCCTAAAAAGGCTGAGACTTAGGCTATAACCTCCACAACCACTTCGTCCAGGAGAGGCAATAGGAAAGAATTTGAATCTTCAGCTAATCCCATTGAATTTAGCAAGGATCAATACTCCATTCTTATGGAGATAAAGGATCAATATGAGCTAAAGGCTCCGGCTGAAATGAAGACCCCTTATAGGAATAGGGATAAGAGCAAGTACTGCCATTTTCATACAGACTGTGGTCATGAGACAAATAAATGTAAACACCTTAATAGGGCATTAGAGGATTTAGCTCGAAAAGGAAAGATGAACTCATACTTACCCTAAGGGGGAAAGAAATTTCAAAAGAGAGATGATCGTCAGAGCAAGAAAAAGGAAAGTGAAAGCACTGACGAGGATGTTGTCGTTGTTATCTCGGGAGGATTTGCAGCTGGCATACCAACCAACAAGGGCCACAAAAACTATCTTAGGGAGCTCGGCCAAATTTTGTTGACAGATCAGACAAAGGCCGAGCCCTTTCCCGAGGTAGTAGTCAGTGAACAAGATTGGGGGAAGCTGAGAACCCCCCATGATGATCCCTTGGTTGTGGAGATGAATATAGCAAACCTAAGAGTAAGAAGGATTCTAATTGACACTGGAAGCTCGACGGACATCATTAGTGCAGATTGCTTGTCTAGATTGAAGTTTGATGAGAAGATTTTAGTTCCCGTCCACCATCCAATCATTGGGTTTGGGGGAGGAATTATTCACCCTATGGGGACGGTTACTTTGCCCGTCCGAGTTGGAGAGAAGGACGCCTCCCGAACTTTGTTCATCAAGTTTCTGGTTGTCCGAGATTTGACGGCTTACAATGTCATTCTTGGACGATCAACTCTGAATCATGTTAAGGCTGAGATAGTAACTCACTTAATGCTCATGAAATTTGAATGTGATGGTGGTCAAATTGGCTCCTTGTATGGAGACCAGCAGGCGGCTAGGGAATGTTACCTAACTACCCTGAAACCATCATCATGGAAAGCAGACAAGCAAGATCAGACGAAGGTCGCTGGTGAAGGGAAAACGTCCGAGATTGTGAAAGACCAAGTGGCCTCCCTGAGAATGACAATTGAAATTCCTCAACGCAGGTTGCTGCCTTAAGGAAAACGTCCGAAAACCTTCCCAACAAGAAGAAAAAGTATGTGCCCGTCAAGGAAGAGCCACCCTCGTCTGGTGAAGTAATGGCCATTATGGGTGTGGCCCTTGAACGTCCGGAGCCAGTAGAGGCCCCGAAAAATGTTTGCTTGGATGAAGCTCGTCCAGAAAGAACCTTGAAGATTAGCTTGCTCAAAGAATTTCAAGATGTATTTGCCTATTGCGTTAAAGAAATGCCTGGGATTAATCCAAAGATAGCCGTCCACCGGCAAAACGTTGACCAAGCTTAAAACCTATTCGTCAGAAGAAAAGACACTTGGGACCAGCCATAAACCAGGCGGTCGACCAAGAAGTTTAGAATTTGTTGGAATCTCGGTTTATTAGAGAGACTTACTATCCAGATTGGATAGCTAATGTGGTCATGGTACCAAAGACCAATGGCACATGGAAAATGTGCGTGGACTACACTGATCTTAACAAGGCCTGTCCTAAGGACAACTTCCCCTTGCCTAAGTTAGATCGGCTGGTGGATTTCACGGCTGGCCATGCCTTGTTGAGCTTCATGGACGCTTATTCAGGATTTCACCAGATACCCATGTGGCTGGAGGACCAAGACAAAACGTCCTTCATTACAAAGAAAGGATTGTGTGGCTGGCTGAGGATGCCTTTTGGCCTCCGAAATGCGCCGGCCACCTTCCAAAGACTGATTAACACGGTCTTCCAACCACAACTGGGAAGAAACATGGAGGCATATATAGATGACATGATTGTAAAAAAGTCAGCAAGAATAAGACCATGTTGGTGATTTGAGAGAAACTTTTGAAACTCTCACGAAATACAAGCTGAAATTGAACCCCAAAAAATGCGTTTTTGGTGTGTTGGTGGGAAAGTTTTTAGGCTTCTTAGTAGATCAGAGGGGAATAGAAGCTAATCCTGAAAAGATCCAAGCTATTCTAGACATGAAGTCTCCGTCCAAAGTCAAGGAAGTACAGCGCCTGACGGGTTGCCTAGCTGCCCTTGGACGTTTCTTATCTAAGTCGGGAGATAAGTGTCATCATTTTTTCGCTACTATCAAGAAGAAAGCTAAGTTTGAGTGGACAGCAGAAGCTGAACAAGCACTTTAGCAAGTCAAAGATCACCTTCGTCAGTTACCTAGGTTGGTCAGTCCAGCCGAGGGGGAAAACTATTTGTATACTTAGCCGTGTCTCCTCAGGCCGTGAGTGCTGTTCTACTGGCCGAAAGAGAGTTACTGCAAATCCCAATATATTTTGTAAGTCATGTGCTCAAGGACGCGGAGTGTAGGTACACACCGGTCGAGAAGTTTGGATTGGCCCATGTCATGGCCAGCAGGAATTTGAAGCGTTATTTCTTGGCTCACAGTATACTAGTGTACACTGACCAACCTCTGAAGTAAGTCTTACAAAAGATGGAAGCCGTTGGACGAATGCTGAAGTGGGCTGGAAAGCTATTAAAGAGCAAGCCTTAGCAGAAATATAGTTGAGCTTACTCGACCAACTATAGAACCAATATCTGATCCAGCCGAAGGAAGGAAGCACTGGACGCTCATGGTAGATGGATCATCCACTGTCAATGGATGTGGGGCAGGAATCATTTGTTAATATCCAAAAGAAGACAAATTTGAATATGCACTAAGGTTCTAGTTCCAAGCGTCCAATAATGAAGCTGAGTATGAAGCACTTCTGGCTGGGGCTTTAGAGATTAAGGCCAAATCAGACTATCTCTTAGTCGTCAGTCAAGTCAATTAAGATTTTGAATGCAAAGAAGCATCAATGAGCAAATATAAGCGTCTGATCAAGGATGAGATTGAGCCCTTAAAACGATTTGTTCTCGACCAAGTGCCAAGGTCAGAAAATCATCAAGCAGATGCTCTGGTGGGACGCGGTCGTATGCGCTACCAAAGATGAAAGTTTATTTTCCTTCTTTCCAATACAAGTAAATGTAAGTGGCAAGTAGGGTCGAATCCACAGAGACTTGGGGACTAACTCGTGCTTATAATAGATCAAATGGGGGTTTTGGGATTAAAGAATTGAATAACTAAATATGAAGAACTAAAGAACAATCAAAAAGTAATGTAATCAAGAAGAGAAGAATCTTGAGTTCGGTTAATGGCCACTTCGATTCGTACTATTGATCATTGGTTTCTCAAATGTGTAACTTTACTCTTAATTACTCAAAGTTGGAAATCAAATTCCTTTCCCTCAAAAGTACCGTTAAACAATCACAATCAGATGATCATAAAACTTGAACTAAAGATTAATCTAATCTAATCAGAGATTAAATTCAAATCAATAGAACATCAACGAACTAGGAAACAATGAGCCAATTAACAAATTGCTAGCACAACATATTCAAATTGGAACTTGTGATTTCTCTAGTGATTAATCAAGAATAATCAGATTCATTAATCAAACCCTAGATTGCTACTCATGAAAGAAGAACAGATGAATCGGCATCAATTCTAAATCCTAGCAAATGATAAATCGAATGTATAAACTAGTAGTACTCCTAGCAATACATACCACAATCATAGATTAAAATCAAGAAATCACAATTATAATTAAGAAAAAGTTAACAAACAGAAACCTCACAATAATAGACCGAAGCTTGATTAACCGTTCTCAAGACTAGATTTAGGCTACAATCGACATAGCATCCATCAAGCAAATCTTCAAACTAATTATTCGAAACTCAAAAAGGGAGAAAATAGGGATTAGGGTCTTCTCTCTATCCTCTCTAATTCTGTCCAGAAATTACAAGACATCCAAAAAACAACGTTTTTTCATTAATAAAACCTAAGGAAAGCTGAAAACTGCCGAAGAGTCGTAGCTGCGTCGAAGTGCGCGAGTTGGGCTCTCCTAGTGCGCGAGTCGGGCCTTCGCTCCTGCCCAAAAATCCAGCCTTCGCTCGATGTGTGCGACTCGCGCGATGCTGGCGCGCAGCTCGGGCCTTTGCTGCTGCCAAGCTTCAGCCCTCGCTCGAAGCGCGCGAGTCGGGCATGTCTTGTGCGCGAGTCGGGCACTCGACATCGTCCGGCCATGTTGCTTCCGCTCGATATGCGCGAGTCGTGCGCTTGTTGTGCGCGAGTCGGGCATCCTATGCTGCGCATGATACTCTACTGCTCGATGAGCGCGGGCCGTGCGTGTGTGGTGCCCAGCTCGGGCACTCGCTACTGCCCATCATCCAACCTTCTCCACAAACGCTCGAGGTGGGCTCTTCAACGTCCATGGTGGGCACACAATGCCGTAGAGCTACAAAGAGATGAACTTGGATGACAACCATCAAAATCTAGACTTCAAGGAACTTTGTGAGCTTAATCCACCTGTAAATGATCAAAAGCATATGGAACCACAAAATATCCTTAAATCTCCTCTAATACTGCAAATTCATCATAACTCCCTCTTCTCCACACTAAGGTATAGATGAGTAAAACTCTCCTTCTTAAACCTTAAACCTTAGTAAAATGGACTTCTCAACACTCTATAATCGCATATAACTTGGTCACATCAAATACCCCCACACTTGAACTTTACTCGACCTCGTGTAAACTCAAAATAAAGGTCAATAAGGCACCCCTTCCAAGCCATTGCTCACCTTTCACTACTCCCCTTATCTCTCCATCCTAGTGTATGATAAAGGTTTTCTATTTCCCCCGATTCGCTCAAAGCCAAGTCTAAGGGTAAGAGTCACCCCCCACACTTGAGCTAAAAGCCCTCCTGAAATAATGTAAATAGCATTCTCATACTATACTCAACACCAAGATAATAAAAACGCATGACTTTGAACCCCGAAAGATCTCAAGGATTCCAAGCCATTCCAATCTGCACAACACCACAACCATCCTCATGTTATGAAATGACAAAAGCAAATTCGAATCCTGACAAATCTCAAAGGACTCGAACTTGGACCATCTAAACACAATCACAACCACCAAACTCCTTATTCCTCCAATGATGAGCGAGCTCTAACCTATTCGCCTCTAACTCCGAACATCAAGATGAAAAACCTACCCGAGACACTCCTTATATCACCAATCCTCCTTATGACACCAACTCCGGCAAATGATTTCAAATTTTCTCTCTTTTATCTCTCATTTTGCCTAGGAGCCCTTTCGGGTTTTCATCCTAGCTTCACACACATTTTTTTTTCATTTATGAGCTCACCATCTCACCTGCTCCAATTAGCCACTTTTTTGCATAGATTGCCCTTTCGGGTTTTCAACCTATCCGGGCCCCCATTTTTACCTGAGTCGCCCGCCCTTGCGGGTTTTCAACTCAACGGGTTTCATTTCATCACTTTTGTTCTTGTTCTTTTTTTTTTTTCAAAAATAAAATAAGCATCAAATAAAACAATGAGAATTTCCTCCCCCCGACTTAATCAAGACATTGTCCTCAATGTGAGAGCAAGTACATGAAAACACAAGAAACGAGAAGGGGAACACTCAAAAACCGACTCTCACAAAAATTCTCACTCCCTCAACAATACCCATCAAAAACAAATCACACCCAAGTGACATAAGAAAACACAATGACGACAAACACACACACCATCTCACAACCCGACTCTCTATAACACCCATGTAAATGACTAATCCAAAATTAAATTCATGGGGAGAATAAAATTTCGGAATGTGCACCTTATAGTAGAACCAACTCCATTATGCAAATGTGCATCATTACTCATAAGCATTGCCTACGCAACTCTTTCATCAATCTCGACCCTCCAATTTCACCAACGTCTCTCAAATGGACACCTCTCAAAGGTCTTTTGATGTATTTTGGCTTAAGTTGGATTATGATGGACTAAAAGTATTTTGAATTATAGCTCGGGAAGCAAGAGGGGGAAGGGTGGGTGAAGGATAATTTGTTGTGATGGAGTATTAAAAATGGTGAGGTTGAAGAGTAAGAAGGAAAAGAAAAGGAAGAAAAATAGAAAAGAAAAAAAACGAAGAAAAGAAAAAGGGGCTCGGGTTGCCTCCCGAGTAGCGCTAGTTTAAAGTCGTTAGCTCGACCTTATACCTCCCACAATCAGTCTGGGGATGGTTCAACTCCTTGTTCCAACACTTGTACCTGTAAGTTTGATAAGACAACTTCCTGCACAGCTAGCATTAGTGAAAAAGGTGTAAAACTATGCAGTAAATCAGGTGGTCTCTCATGTTTTTGCAACCTCACTACCTCTGACTCATGCCCTTCACTGGTATCATATGTATCACACTCTATGGCCTGAATAGTACCCACAAAGCATGATGGATGTTCAGTCGCTAGGGAATTTTTAGACTCATGAATACCAAATGCTTCTAAATGTCCCCCAAACTCCACAGTTAATGACCCAGCACCAACATCAATTTTTGTACTGGATGTTTTCAAAAACGGTCTCCCTAAATGAACAAGAGAAACATGACAATCAGACTCCATGTCCAGTACATAAAAGTCAGTAGAAAACTGAAGTTTACCAACATGAACTAACACATCCTCGACCTTACCCTTGGGATAAGAGTGGGATCCGTCAGCTAATTGCACTATGACGTTCGTTGCATGCAAAGGGCTAAGCGCTAAAGACTCATATAGTGAAAATGGAATCACATTAATTGAAGCACCTAAGTCTAACATAGCTTTAGGAATCCAACGTCATTAATAGTGCAAGGGATGGTAAACATGCCTGGGTCATCATATTTGGGAGGAAGTGCATTATGAGAAATAGCAGAAACATGCTCACTAGTTTTCTCTATGTTGGGTAAAACAGGAGAACTTACCTCACATCCGCGTACGGTGTCATATATACCTTTGTTGCTCTCATACCTTCTATCGGCCCGCAAAGCTTTTGGAAAAGGTGGGGGAGGTCGATGCTTTGGAAGTAAAAGTAACTTCCTTCATTCTTGCAACCATGCTCTCTCCCTGGGTCAGCTGTGTATCACCCCTTATCATGATAGCACTCACATTCTTCTTTGGGTTTACTTCTGTTTGGGAGGGTAATTTTCCATATTCACGAGCCTCTAGCCTGCTCACTGCACTCGAAACCTGGCTCATCTGTGTTTCCAAATTCCTTATACTAGAGCGGGTTTCCTCTTGAAACTGTACCATATTCCCTTGCATGGTGGTCACATTCTTGGTTAAGGCATTGAGCATATCTTCAGTAGAAATTGTAGAACTTTGCCTCATATCCGAATTCTGACCCTGATGATGACCCTGAACTGGAGCTTGGGGTCTCATGAACTGTTGTTGCGGTTGATGATTGGGTTGTTGGTTACCTTGCTCATTACCATACCTCAACCTCGGATTATCTCTCCAACCAGGATTGTATGTGTTGGAATAAGGATCATATCTCCTTTGATTCCCTGAGCCTTGAAAACCAAGAGCGTTGACTTCCTCACTTGACCCCTCTTGAAGTTGTGGGCAATAATCAGTGGGGTGATCTGAAGCACATATCCCACACGCCTTAACTTGTTGTGTGTGTCCCTTAACAATGAGTTCTCTTACTAGTGAGGTAAGAGCTTGAACCTGTTCTTCAAGTTTGGGATTTTGCTTGTTTGAGCTACTCACATTCACCTTCTTGTGGGTGGATCGCCTACTAAAATGTCTGGAGCCTTCAGAAAGCTCCTCTATCAAAGCTCTATCGTTCACTGGAGTCTTATTTATGATCGATCCACCACTAGCTGCATTAATCATCCGCACATCATCATCAGAAAGTCTATTATAGAAGTATAAGATTAAATCTTCCTCACTATATCCATGATATGGACAGCTTGCACATAACCGCTTAAAACGCTCCCAATATTCATACAAAGGTTCATCATATCTCTGCTCTATGTTGATGATCTCTTTCTTGAGTGTGGATGACTTTGAAGCGGAAAAATATTTATCAAGGAACCGCTTCTTCATCTCAGACCAACTGGAGATACACCCCGGGGGAAGATAATATAGCCAATCTTTGGCCGTATCCTTAAGAGAAAAAGGAAATGCCCTCATCTTAACTTGCTCTTCCGTGGCATTACTCGGTTTCATGCTTGAGCACACAACATGGAACTCGGATAGGAACTTGTTAGGGTCTTCACCACTGAGCCCATGAAAAGATGGTAATAGATGAATGAGCCCTGACTTGAGCTCGAAAGTGGTACCCGCTTAGGTGTTGGGAAAGTGATACATAAAGGTTCTTCGATCAAGATTAGGAGCGGTGAGCTCCCTCAGAGTACGAGTCTCCACCCTAGGTGGCATTTCTTCTTCCAAATTCAATGAAAATGGAAGTTCTTGAAAATTTCTTCTCAATTCCCTTCGCAACCTGAAAAGATTCAATTCTAACTCGGGATCGTAATCCACACAATCTTGGTTAGTAGCACGGGTGCCAACCATATACTAATCAAAAAGTGAAATTTCAAAACACAATCTACAATAAACACGTTTTAGTAATTGCCAAGTTCCCGGCAACGGCGCCAAAATTTGGTGGGACGCGGTCGTACGCGCTACCAAAGATAAAAGTTTATTTTCCTTCTTTCCAATACAAATAAATGTAAGTGGCAAGTAGGGTCGAATCCACAGAGACTTGGGGACTAACTCGTGCTTATAATAGATCAAATGGGGGTTTTAGGATTAAAGAATTGAATAACTAAATATGAAGAACTAAAGAACAATCAAAAAGTAATGTAATCAAGAAGAGAAGAATCTTGAGTTCGGTTAATGGCCACTTCGATTCGTACTATTGATTATTGGTTTCTCAAATGTGTAACTTTACTCTTAATTACTCAAAGTTGGAAATCAAATTCCTTTCCCTCAAAAGTACCGTTAAACAATCACAATCAGATGATCATAAAACTTGAACTAAAGATTAATCTAATCTAATCAGAGATTAAATTCAAATCAATAGAACATCAACGAACTAGGAAACAATGAGCCAATTAACAAATTGCTAGCACAACATATTCAAATTGGAACTTGTGATTTCTCTAGTGATTAATCAAGAATAATCAGATTCATTAATCAAACCCTAGATTGCTACTCATGAAAGAAGAACAGATGAATCGACATCAATTCTAAATCCTAGCAAATGATAAATCGAATGTATAAACTAGTAAAACTCCTAGCAATACATACCACAATCATATATTAAAATCAAGAAATCACAATTATAATTAAGAAAAAGTTAACAAAGAGAAACCTCACAATAATAGACCGAAGCTTGATTAACCGTTCTCAAGACTAGATTTAGGCTACAATCGACATAGCATCCATCAAGCAAATCTTCAAACTAATTATTCGAAACTCAAAAAGGGAGAAAATAGGGATTAGGGTTCTTCTCTCTATCCTCTCTAATTCTGTCCAGAAATTACAAGACATCCAAAAAACAACGTTTTTTCATTAATAAAACCTAAGGAAAGCTGAAAACTGCCGAAGAGTCGTAGCCGCGTCGAAGTGCGCGAGTCGGGCTCTCCTAGTGCGCGAGTCGGGCCTTCGCTCCTGCCCAAAAATCCAGCCTTCGCTCGATGTGCGCGACTCCCGCGATGTTGGTGCGCGGCTCGGGCCTTTGCTGCTGCCAAGCTTCAGCCCTCGCTCGAAGCGCGCGAGTCGGGCATGTCTTGCGCGCGAGTCGGGCACTCGATACTGTCCAGCAGCTGCTTCCGCTCGATATGCGCGGGTCGTGCGCTTGTTGTGCGCGAGTCGGGCATCCTATGCTGCGCATGATACTCTACTGCTCGATGAGCGCGGGCCGTGCGTGTGTGGTGCCCAGCTCGGGCACTCGCTACTGCCCAGCATCCAACCTTCTCCACAAACGCTCGAGGTGGGTTCTTCAACGTCCATGGTGGGCACACAATGCCGTAGAGCTACAAAGAGATGAACTTGGATGACAACCATCAAAATCTAGACTTCAAGGAACTTTGTGAGCTTAATCCACCTGTAAATGATCAAAAGCATATGGAACCACAAAATATCCTTAAATCTCCTTTAATACTGCAAATTCATCATAACTCCCTCTTCTCCTCACTAAGGTATAGATGAGTAAAACTCTCCTTCTTAAACCTTAAACCTTAGTAAAATGGACTTCTCAACACTCTATAATCGCATATAACTTGGTCACATCATGCTCTCTCAAAATTGGCCAGCTCAGCTGACTGTGATGCACCAAGAACAATGTTTTGGGAAGTTAAACCAAAAAAGAGTATCGATCTAGAGCAAGTCACATTTCTTAGCCGAGGGGCAGCTTGGATGGAGCCCATTATATAATTCAAGAAAACAGGTCGGCTACCTTCAGACCCTGTACAGGCTATGTAAAAGCCCGAGACAAGTGGTTTGAGTTGTGGGATGAAACCCTATACAAGAAGTCATTCAATCGTCCTCTTCTCAAGTGTATCACTAGGGAAGATGGACTAGAAGTACTGAAGGAACTCCATGAAGGAGCTTGTGCATCCCATATTGGGAGAAGAGCTTTGGGGGAAAAGACTTTAAGGACTGGGTATTACTGGCCTACCTTAAAGGAAGATGCTCTTGCTTATGCAATGAACTACGACAGTTGTCAGAAACATGGAAATCTGCATCAGAAGCCGTCCAATTACTTAACTCCTATCTTGTTCCCACTTCCTTTTGCCAAATGGGGCACATGGATATTCAGGAACCTTTCCCTATGGCTACTGGTCAGAAGAAGTTTGTGATTGTAGCTGTGGACTACTTCACTAAGTGGATAGTTACTGAAGCAATCCGTGGCATAACAACGAATGATGTCAAGGGCTTTATTTGGAAGAACATTATAACCCGGTTTGGTATGCCGCAATCCATCGTCTTTGATAATGGTCCACAGTTTGAAATGCCTAAGCTGAAAGATTGGTTAGCAGAAAGAGAAATCAAAGCTCACTTTACTGCAGTCGCCCACCCACAGGCCAATGGGCAAGTTGAGTCGTTCAACAAAATCCTATCAAACGACATTAAAAGAAAGCTGGACAATGCCAAGGGACTATGGGTTGAAGAACTACAACTGGTTTTATGGTCCATTAGAACCACGGCCAAAAACTCTACAGGAGAGACACCCTTTATGGTGGTCTATGGTACCGAAGCCGTCTTGCCCATTGAGATTGAAGAACCCACCCTGAGACTCATGATGCACACAGAAGAAGCCAACGGGGCTGCCTTACGCACGGCCTTGGACCAAGTACCAGAGGTCAGGGGCAATGCGCTATTAAGAATGCAATTGTACAAGTTGCGAATGGCCTGGGACTTTAACAAGAGAGTCGCTAGATGACCACTCAAGGTAGGGGACTTGGTTCTGAGGAAGATGGAGGCTGTTGGACGAGCTAAGGAGCTGAGTAAGCTGACCCTAAATTGGGAAGGACCCTATCTGATAGTCTAGGAAGTGCGTAGCAGAACTTTTCGTCTCCAAGATGTGCATGGACGACCAATACAGCGCACTTGGAACTCAGACACATTGATGAAGTACCACGTTTGATTCAGATAATCGACAAGAATGTTACAGTAGATTGTAATCCCAAACAAGTGCCACGACACAAAAAGAGAACTGGAAATGTATACATGTATCTTGGCACTTAGTCAAGCAAAATTCATATAATACAATTTTTACTTTCTCCCTATATTGTTCCTTAACATTTTACTAAGTTGTTCACTTTGGGGCATTTTTACCACCAGTTAATCTAGTGGTCTAAAAGTGATATTAACTTAGACAAAATTACAAAGAACAATAAAACGTCCAAAGTAAAAGATAAACAATGGACATCACAAAATGGAATAACCAGTTCTCTGACGCACATTGCTTCCTCAAGGAGACCGGCCAAAGTGTATTAAACCTAAAAGGTATATCACACATCTGGTTAACCAAATAATGATAGTCTCGAGTAAGAGAAACATCATGGTCCCTAAAAGGAAGCCGGCCAGAAATAAGCAAGCCTTAACAAAGGAATCTTACTTTCAAATGCAAGGTCAGCTAAGTAGTAAAGACCCTAGTAAGGGCTCACTACTTCTAGACGAGCATTGCTTCCTCAAGGAAGCCGGCCAAAACATGGTTCGTCCATAAAAAGCAAAATAAAAACTGCATACAAGTATCTAAGCTCGTCCTAAATGATAAACTTTATGATGGCTTGGCCAAAGTTGGCCGCTCTCCTTCTTGGTACAAAGTTCGTCCAGAATACAAAGACGAGCTAGTCCTAAGAAGGGGGGGATACAACTAAAACCTTTGGAACTTTTAGGACGAGTCTAGTTCGATGGCTGTCCGAAAAATAGGACAAGCCACATTTACACTTAGCTTATTTAAGGGAAGTGTGAGGATCGTCCAAAGACAAGGACGAAACTCACACTATCCTTAACTAAGCCCGATGGCCGTCCAAAAAGCAGGACGAGCCACATTTATACTTAGCTTAATTGAGGGAAGTTTGAGGATCGTCCAAAGACAAGGACGAGACTCACACTACCCTTAACTAAGCCTGAAGGCCGTCTTAAAAGCAGGCTGAGTCTCATTTTTACTATGCTAATTTGATGAAAGTCTGAATATCGTCCAACGACAAGGACGGGATTCATCTATTGTTTAATTAAGCTTCAAGGATGTCCAAGAAGAGCTAGACGAGTCTCGGTAATACTTAATGAAAATAAGTGTGAGGATAGAACCAAAAGACAAGCATTGACAAAAGTTCATTCCATTAAACGTCAAAAGAGGCTTTACAACCTAGTCTAAAACAAAAAGGACTAAGCTACAATGGCGAACAAGCCAAGATACGTCGAAAAATAAACCTAAGTTAGGTACTTCATTCGGCAAGAGTACCTTGGTCGTCCACAGGAGACTCTTCCTCATCATCCACCTCTTCGTCTGAGGAGTCAAGGAAGGTTGGAGACTCCTCAGCAGTTACCATTTCCCGGTGGACACTCTCTTGAAAGGCCAGGCGGCGCTCAAAGCGAGGAACTTCCTCGGGTGCTGCCAGCATCTCAAAGGCCTTAAGCGCCCAGTCCTTGGACGTCTCAATGACCTGGCTAAGGCCTTCCTTGGCATCCTTGTAGGCCTGCTGCACCTCCCGGGTCAGCCGAGCATCCTGGACCCTTAGAAGGATATTTTCCCTTCTAAGTTGAACAGCGGCTAAAAGAGCAGTATCTCTCTCCACTACAAGAAAAGGCATAAATAACGACCGCTCCAAGCCGTCGTTGTTTTAGATAAAACCGTCGCTGAATAATTCAACGACGGTCATCGGTCGTTGATTGACCGTCGTTGAAAAGTTGGACGCTGATTTAGGAATCAACGACCGCCTGGCCGTCGGTGTAAAATTCAACGACGGTTTTTGGCCATTTAGCGTCCGTTTAGGAAACCGTCGTTGAAATAATTTTACTGACTGTTTTTAGCTGTAGGTGAATCACCGACGGCTTTGAACAGTCGTTGATTCAACGTCTGTTTAACGCCGTCGGTAACTCACCTACTGCTTGGAACCGTCGCTAATTACGCTAAACAGTCTTTATTTTTTTAATCCATGCCAGCATCCCATTTGTTTACAGGGATTGCCTAGCCGTCGTTGTCTAATATTTAGTCGTCGTTGTTCTTCAATATTACGATAATTTGGATATTATTGTTCCAAATTATAATTAAACCTGTACCTAAATACACTACACTAAACCTGTTCCTGCTCCATCGCCTCCATAGTCCATAGCATTCAATATTTTCAACCACAAAAATATGCAATTTTGATATATATTACAATTTGCGTAGATACTTATATAATTACATGAGATATATTAAAATTATGTACACAAAATAGATCCCGGTGTCGGGAGATAAAGTATAAGTCGGGTTCTACAAAAATATACATCGACAAATCTAGAAACTTACAAGTTAGATGCCGATCAATATAGACACTAAATGCCTATAGTTAGACAAACTACCTAGATTAAATATATGTACCCAAAATAAATCTCGGTGTCGGGAAATAAAGTAGAAGTCGGGTTCCAAAAAAATATACCGACACATCTACCTAGTTGCCAAAACAAAAAAAAATATACACTAAATACATATAGTTAGACTAACTATATAGAAACTATAAGTTAGTTACCTGCTTGCCAAAACCAAACAGACTACAATGTCACGGGTGTCTCTGTAGCACTACTGCCACCACCAAACCCTGGGTCATCTTCTGGTCTGCGTTGTGGAGGGGGGCTTGTGTTGCAACCTGAGAACATGTGGCCGAAACCAGACATGTTCCTCATCATTTCCTGTATGAGGGCCCGGTTTGACTCTTCTATCCGTGCTACGATCCTTGCCTCAACCTCTTCCATCCGCGCAGCGACCTGTGCCTCCACCTGCGCCTCAAGCTGAGAAAAAATGGACGGATCATATGGTTGTGAAGAGCCATCTCCTCGCCCAGATGAAGAGTTGTAGTACAAATGATATCCCTGACCCAAACCCTGAACTTTTCCTCTGTTCCTCCCACCAACTGTCTCCTAATACAACAAATTAGGGTTCGGCTGTGACCCTTGAGTGGTACAATCATCTAGCTTCTTTGTGTATGTCTCCTGCATTTGGTTAAATAATGTACTCATATTCATGAATTTTCAAGTAAAAACAACTATGTGACACACCAAACAAACAATATTTGCGTTCTAACTTGCCCATATTTTATATTTTCAATCAAAACAACTATTAAACACATCAAACAAACTATATACATGATATTTGAGGTGTTTATAACTTAAACTAACTTAAAACTACTCATATTCATTCATTTGGAACTAAAATGACATAAAATGGCCTAAAATGACCTATATTTGGTTCTAACTTGCCTATATTTTGTATTTTCAATCAAAACTACTATTAAACACATCAAACAAACTATATACATGATATTTGAGGTGTTTATAACTTAAACTAACTTAAAACTACACATATTCATTCATTTGGAACTAAAATGGCCTAAAATGACCTATATTTGGTTCTACCTTGTCTATATTTTGTATTTTCAATCAAAACTACTATTAAACACATCAAACAAACTATATACATGATATTTGAGGTGTTTATAACTTAAACTAACTTAAAACTACTCATATTCATTCATTTGGAACTAAAATGGCATAAAATGGCCTAAAATGACCTATATTTGGTTCTAACTTGCCTATATTTTGTATTTTCAATCAAAACTACTATTAAACACATCAAACAAACTATATACATGATATTTGAGGTGTTTATAACTTAAACTAACTTAAAACTACACATATTCATTCATTTGGAACTAAAATGGCCTAAAATGGCCTAAAATGACCTATATTTGGTTCTACATTGTCTATATTTTGTATTTTCAATCAAAACTACTATTAAACTCATCACACAAACTACATACATGATATTTGAGATGTTTATAACTTAAACTAATTCAAACTACTCATATTCATTCATTTAGAACTAAAATGGCCTAAAATGGGTTAAAATTGCCTATATTTGGTTCTAACATGCTTCTAAGTATGTTTAGAAGTATGTACCGAGATTTCCTTGGCTTTCTTGTTTGCTGGAATTTCTCCTTTTCCAGGAACAGTCTTGAAATGAGTCTTCAAGAACAACTCGGGAGCGGTAGGAAGTACTCCTCCTCTACTCTTTGCCTGTACATTGTTGAACAAAGGATTAGTTTTTTACTTATACCGAAAATGTTATGTAATTTATACTAAATAGTAGATATGGAACATTTTTACCATTTTTTTAGCATGCTGCGCCGCCAAAATAGAACCCTGAAAGTGTGACGGCTCAATTGGATTAGACAGTGAGCCACCTCTGCGGTTCTTTTTCGCCGTTTCAGATTTTTCCCGAAACGTGGGGTCTTCACTTTTCTTCTTCATCTCCTCGTAGATGGTCTCCCCCAACCAGTTTGGCCTTTCTTTGGCTTTGTTAACCGCCCAATATCGCAAGTCTCTTAGACGATTTGCCGCTTTCATCTTGTAAGCCTTCCTCACTTGGCCATCTAACTCAGGAACCCATTTGTAAAGACCCTTTAATCAAACATTAAACCAAGTTATTAATAAACTAATATAATCAATTTCATTCTTCATAATTCGATTCATACATACCGTGAAGGAGTTCCACCAATGCATCTTTGTGGCATTGTCTACCTCACTGTAATTGAACCAAGGTTGTCGGAAATGGCCCTGGAAAATGTTAGTGATGGACCCACTAACCTTGTTATCATCAAACCTGAAATGAAAACCAAACAAACACGTGAATTGTGAATATCATTTGATACAAATATCATGAAGCATATATTAGCTTACAAACTTACCACAATCCAATAGGGCTTAAAACCTTTTTTTTTGCACGGTTCGACCCTTCACCTTCCTCCATATGACTGTTCGGAGTCTCTGGTACGTGGTTAACAAAGTCACGTGCCTGTGAATCATCTCCCTGTGTCTCTGAGATAGGGATATGCCTTTCTTGTGGTTCTGGTGACTGAAAAAGCTCCCTAGGAATCAAATTCTCACGATCTTCGCTTCCAGCTAAGCTATCTCGACCACCTTGCTGGGACTCCATGCTGCACATACACGTTCAAATTAAGAGCAAGCATGTGTACTTTAACCAATGAAGTGATAATAACTTTCTTATCCAATGCATGAGTCTAGAAGGGGAAGGGTTTATAGTCAACTTTGTACTCAAATGCATGAATCTACATATAAAATAAATTTACAAGTTCCTCAACTTCACCGAAATCATGGAATCTGCTCTACGAATCCTTTAATTCATATTCACGTAAGTATACAAACAATCCACAGTCTAACTCTAAACCTATCCACCAAAGCATGTATAAAAACATCAACCAAAAATTCACAACAACCTCTTTTTATTAAACAGAAACTTGCAATTAAAAAGAAGGATCATACTTCAAATACAACTCAATTTATCAAAACTACCACAGATAGCCATCGCAAAGTTCAAACAACTAAACAATTTCATATTCTTGCTAAGCAAATCAATCTCAAATTGAATTCTAAACTCGCAAAATTCACATCCAAAATACTCACAGTAACGAAATCATTATGTGAATCCTTCATACTTCAATTATTCTGACTAAGAAAAACAATAGAAAGACAGAAAGAGGAAAAAGTAATTTTCAGTGATGAAAAGTTTGATCAAACCATAATCTAAAGCATGTGACTTCAAGACTAGAACACATTCTTTTTAGAACCTTAGTTGATCAAACCTTTCAACAATTTGTTAATTTATCCAAAACACTCACAATTACAAAATGAATCCTTCATACTTCACATAAAACCTCAATTTCGCACTAGAAACATCAAAGGAAAAATATATGTATATACACATCGGCAGTGTAAAATTCAATAACATACTAAAATCATTGGCACATCTAGGGTTTGAGTAACTTCAACTGAACCCCCAAAATCTAAATTTCTTCAAATTCACCAATGAAAAACGATAAAACCAAAATCAAACAAAGTTCTAACTCAAATATTAAAAACTAAAAATTCAAACAACAAATTCAATTAAGTACCTGGAATAGTAGTCGAACTTACAGATTCCAAGTGAATTTTCGAATTGAGGTATTACCGGCGGCGAGGACGACCGGCGAACTTGGTGTTTATAACCTATATCCCAAAAACCCCATTTTTAGGGTTTGATGAGTAACCAAAATAAAAAAAAATTTCAAAACACGAACCTTCAGAAATTACCGGCGGCAAGGAGAGCGAAAATGGGCTGTCTCCGGTAGTCGGAACGGCAAGGAGGTCTGACCTTGGCCTTCAATTCGCGCGCCCTCCTCTCCCTTTTGTGTTTTGAAAAAAGAGTTTTGAAAATGAACGACTGAAAAACAACAAAGATGCCCGAGTTTATTTTAACTCCTTTGTACTCAGCGACCGTTTAACACCGTCGCCTAAAGTTAAAAAAATCTAAAATTTAAAATAATAAAAACACAGACGGCTTTAAACCGTCGTTGATATTCAGCGACCGTTTAACCGTCGTTAAATACTTTAAAAGCTGTCGGTGTTTACCGACGGCTCAAAGCTGTCGCTGAAAAAAAAATTAACGACCGCTTCACTAACCGTCGCTGTGAAGCAGTCGTTGTTTCAGCATTTTCTTGTAGTGCTCGCCCTTCAACTCGGCTGAGACAGTGTCCTAGGCCAGCTTCAATTGATCCTTCTCCTTGAACATCTCATTGACGGTGATGAGGTATTTTTTTTGCTAGCCTCCAGTGTGGCCGATCGTTTTTCCTAGGCCTCCCTTGATTGACGGATAAGAGTCTCCGCCATCTCGATGTCGTTCATGGCCTTGTCACCGGCCGTTGTAGCTTGATGGACGAGATGCATATTTTCCTTCCTAAGCTCTCTCGCCCAGTCCTCAGTCAAAATGCTTGCGAGCAAGTAGCTGAAATAACAAAAATCAAGCAAGTTAGTAGACGAGTCACAAAAAAAATTGGTACAAGTACAAAAATGAAACGACAGCAAAATGTACCTCGGCAGCAAGTTGAGACATGTAGCCCACATGCCCAGCTGAGGCTCCCCTCAAGCCCTTTATATAGGACTCAGGATAGCATTTGAACAGCTCCTGCTTAAGCCTATGTCGCTTAGCCTTTGACATTTCGGCAAAGGCAACAGAAGACTCCTCATCTGAGTCCGCTGTGGGAGCAGCCGAGGCCAAAGCAGGTCCTTTGTCCTTATCTGAAAGAGGGAGGTAGTCAGCTCTCTGTTGGAAGGACTCATTGAACGTCCACCGACCCGAATAGATAGCGGCATCTGTGAGACCAGCTTAGCAACCGAGCCGCTGAAGGCTGATTTGTCTTCAGTGGCCGTGTCCGGTTTCTGATCCACCAACGCCAGAGTAGAGTCTGGCTTAACCTCAGATTGATCAGTTGTGTCCAACTGATCAATAGGAACAGAGTCCGGCTCTTTCACTCCCGCTGCCGGGGTATCGGTGGACGGCTCATCTTTCACAGCTTTGTCCTTTGGAGGCTGGATAGTTTTTCCTCCGACTCCCTTGCCGGTTGGGGTTGTCTTCTCAGTCTTCTTTTTCAGAAAGCCCTTAGGCTTTTTGGCCAAGGGCTGATCACAGCCGCCGCAGGCCTCTTTTTAGACGAAGAAGACTTCCCAGGCGGGGCCTTATTGGTCGGGGCATTTTTCTGCACAAATAAACAAAGTCTGGAGAATGATCGTCCGAAGGAGAAAAAGCTAATAAAACAAGTTGATGCCCCCTGATTGCTAAAGGAAGCTTCGTCTAGGGCCTTCCCTCCTCTAGGGACCCTCGTCCAAAAATCCAAGATCAAAGGATTTCAGACGAGGATGGATCGAAGAAGGAAGCCGTCCAAGCATGGACACCTTCCTTCCTCGAGGGACCCTCGTCCAAAAATCCAAGATCCAAGGGTTTCTGACGAGGATGGATCGAAGAAGGAAGACGTCCAAGCATGGACGCCTTCCTTCCACGAGGGACCCTCGTCCAAAAATCCAAGACCAAAGGATTTCAGACGAGGATAATTGAAGAAGGAAGCCGCCCAAGCTTGAATGCCTTCCTTCCTCAATGGACCCTCGTCAAAAAACTACGGGACCCTCGTCCAAAATTCCAAAAGAACAAAAGGAGGCCGGCCATGTGTGGCCGCTCTCCTTTTGTAAAGGACCCCCATCCAAAGCAAAAAAAGGTGCTTTAAGACGTCAAAAAAAAATTTATTACCAGAGTTTCAGCCCTCTTTTCGGCGCTCGTCTTGGCGAATTCCTTCCACAAGTTATTAGTAAACTTGGACATACTGATATCGCCCGTCCAAGATTTTATGAGAAGTGCTCTGGCTGACTCTGCAAAAAAGAAATGAAGGAGTTAGTCAGATAAACATTATGGATGGGGCTGTTTACTTAGAAGTTTGGAAAAAATACCTCTATCCTCGGCCAACCGCAAGCCAGCGGCGACCAAGAAGTTATCGTCATAAAACATCTCTTTGAAGGGAATCCAGTTAGCTGGCCCTTTAAAGGATGTGTGATGGCTTGGAATACTCTTTTATTTTAAAGTATTCCATCACCTCCTCGTCATATTTATCCTCTAAATCCAAAAAGGATTTCCCTCGTCCAGTATTCATAACGGCCCGGCTATGAAAACGGTATCACCCAGTGGCCGAATCGTTGGCCGCTCGAAGAAAAATGAAGTCGGCTTTCCACTCATGCATCTTCGAAGGTTTGCCCCAAGCGGTAAGAAAGCCGGGGCGGTTGCAGATGGTGAGCCAAGCACCATCCACTGTCCTTGGAACTTTGGACGCGTAGTGTATTTGAGTAAAGGCCGGGAGAGAAAGGGCCAGGCCGCGCAACTCGCATGCGGCTATGAAAGTTAGAATGTTGTGTCAGGCATTTGGTGCCAGTTGGTTATGGCCGATGTTGTAGTGCCTTAGCACTTGCTCGACAAAATCGTGGAGGGGGAACCTTAGCCCCACGTCCAAGGCCAGCTTGTAGACGGTGAAGTGGTTCTTGGGAGCGCTCAAAATCGTAGCCTCCTTATTGAGAATGACGAAAGAAAAGCCCGACATGGGCATGATGGTGGATAAGTAGCTGGGGTCAGGGCCAATTTTTTCTAACCACCTACGGTTGACTAAAATAAAACCGGGATAAAAAAGGGGACCTAAGCGCCTCCTAATTTCAGACGAGGTGGTGGAGGGATAGTCCGATTCTTCAGCGGTGCCGGAATCACCCTCGTTATTGCCTTCGCCGGCTTCTTCCATATCGGTCTCCCTACCAGACGGACTGGGCTCAGGATTTACTTCAAGATTTTCTCCAACACTATTACCAAGGGAAGTAGGCCCGGCCAAAGGCTGAGCACTTTGGGTCTCCCTCGTCTCATCTGGAACTCGTCCGGTAGATTCCTCCATTTCAGAGCTATAAGAAGGGAGAATTATTCTTCGTCTTAGACGGGTCGTATGCTTGACGCGCGCCAGATTACCCTGCACATGTAAAGACTGGGATGTCTGACTTTGCCGGCCAAAACCATAAAAAAAAATTTTCGACCAGAATAGGCCCAACTCTAGAATATGCCGAAGAAGAAGTACTATCGGTTCCAGTGTCAAGGCAAACTCTTGATCGGCCAGGATTATTTGACGAAGAAGAGGAATCCATTTTATTGATTTTTTAAGAAAAAATAAAGAATAAAGGAGAATAAAAAAGAAAGAAAGGATACCTGACGAAGCGCTTGGACGATTCAGTGAAGAAAACAGAAACTGGACTATATCACTCTCTCTAGAAAACAAGAAAATATGCAGAGCCTCTCTCTCTAGAAAATTTCTCTCAAGGTGTGAAATGATTGAAGTGAGGACAAAGAAGCATATATATAGGGGGGTGAAAAACCTTCTGAACCGATTAAAAGTTGACCGGTAATAATTAAACCGGTTAAATATGACAGGTAAAAGCCCAAAAGATGGCGCGTCTTTGCTCCATTTTGAAATTGAGGTAACTTCCTTAGGTAAAAGGGCATTAACCGTCTTAGGGGCCAATAGTAAAAACCCTTTTAGGGGAAAATGTTGCAGCCTAAAATATCAACGGTTATCTTGGAGACACTTGGATCCATCAGGACCATACACGTGTCCCATCAGAGGAAGTAAAGAAATGTGGTTTAACCATTGGGTTTTACTCAAATGGGAGAAAAAGCTCACCTTTTGGCCCAAAGGATATTCAGAGCCCAAATCCCTAAAATGGCTGAAGGAGATTGGTTGATGATCCATCCCCAATCATAGCCTGCCACGTGTCATGATTTGATTGCCTAGCCAATCAGGTGCCCCTATTCTAGGGTAACCTAAAAGGGCAACAGTCATATCACAAACACTATAAATACCCCCTGAAATCAGGAGAAAGGTAACTCAATTTGAACAGTGTAAACTTACTCTATGGAAATACTCTCTCAATTTTCTCTCTCTATCTCTACTTTTCCTTCTCACTCCTGATACCTGACTTAAGCTTCGGAGGGGGAACCACCACCCAAACCTCCAGGGTGGGTCCCTTTTTTGCAGGTTTGGAACGGAGCTCAGGTTTGGACTTACCAGATTCAGACATCGTTGCACAAGTCTCCAAAGAAGAAAATCTTAAGGGAAAATAGTTTACTACGTGCAGCTTGAATCACTATGTACATTTGCCCTGTGAGATCACTCCACCTATGTAACACCTGGGGTACGTAGGTAGCTCAATATGAGTGCACCTGCTTTATTAAATAAAAAACTTTAGTTCCTTCAAAAAAAAAAATGAACGACGCTGAGTCTGATTCCCCATAAAATGCACCTAGAGCAATGGGGATATGTAGGCAGCTTTTGGGTTCGACTCAAATGTATTAATCATTGTATTTCAGGCAATGTGATCAGAATTCAAGATGGCTGTCATCACAAGAACAATTTCATAATGCTGAATTGACACATCAATGGGGATACAAGCCCTAATCCCTATATTTTCTGTCTTTGATCAATATTAAAGCAGGGAATGGAAGAATGAAAAAATCTATTTTCAACCCCTATGACAATAAAATCATTCAAGAGAATCAAAACATAATAATAAAAAACAAAACCAAAATTGTAAAGGTGGACCATTCTAGTCAAAATATGGCGAAATTGTTTTCGAACATTTTCTTTATTCTGCAATATGTAGCTTTCTTCTCTTTTATTTTAATTTTTTTTTCTCTACCTTTAGGTAAACAAAGAAGAAATTTGTCCCTTCTCTAAGGATGACCAATTACCATAAGAACAAACACATCAGCCATATCCACAAATACAGTCAAAGAGCCTGTAGGGTTTGCCATGCAACCTCTGTCCAAAAGATTTCAAATCATGATAAAGATGGGTTATACTCAAGGAACCGGATTAGGGCTTGATGGTAGGGGAATAAAGCAACCAATCCCGATAATAGACAAGCAAAACCGACATGGATTAGGATATGATCCGGGCAGCACTTTTCACGACATCAAAAAACCGTCTTTTACCCTCAACGGCTAATTCATCCTCCAAGGAGATACTGAGCTGTACTATGAGTTTCCAGAACCTTGGCTTAGTAGGAAGGAACAGACGATTTTACCAGGATTAGAGATATTCTTCAATGAGGCTAGAAATATGGACTTAATCAAGAGTTGGTTTGTCCCAAAAAAAAAATGAAAAAAGAAAATGATTGGGTGGATAGTATGGAACATGGAGTCCTTAAGAAGCTTTTCACTTCTGAGTCCTCTGAGAAAGGGGATTTTGACCCGGTGTCTTTGATGATACCTTTTGGCAAAAGCATTGAACATAAATAGAGTATTGAGTGTCAGGCCTATATAATTTAAAATGTTTTTAGGAAACCCTCCTCCACATCCATCTCATGAAACTATCTTTTCACCCCTTTCAAATGGATATCATACCGATAGCTCATCTTCCAGCCAATCAACCTTGCATACCCAGTCACAAGACTCTGATAGTGTGGAAATTGAATGTAAACCTTTATCTAAGCACATTTGCATGCAAGATGTTATGTCTGACAGTGAATTTAATAATGATGAATCACTTGATTCAACTGAAACATATATAAAACCCATGGAAGAGTCCATTGTAATTAATGTTGGTACAGAAAATGCTGTATAAGAAGTCAAAATAGGTTCATCCCTCTCCCCAACTGAACAGTATGTGTTTATTGCGTTGTTAAAAAAGTATGTAGATGTGTTTGCATGGTCTTATGCTGATATGCTGGTTTTAATAGAGAAATTACGGAACATCGCATTCCGTTACATCCTGAAAGCAAGACTAAGCAGCAAAAGCTCCGCCGAATGAAACCAGAGGTTAGTCTGAAAGTGAAAGAAGAAATCCAGAAACAGCTTGATGCCAATTTCATCCAAGCTGTAAAGCATTCGAGTTGGCTCCCCAATATAGTGGTTGTACCTAAAAAGGATGGGAGAGTCCGGGTGTGCATTGATTTTCGTGATTTGAATGCGGTATCACCAAAAGATTGTTTTCCTCTACCCCATATCGATGTCCTCGTGGATAGTACAGCCGGTCATGCAATGTTTTCCTTCATGGATGGATTCTCATGGTATAATCAAATACTTATGGCCCAAGAAGACATGACAAAGACATCTTTCATCACTCCGTGGGGCACGTTCTGTTATCGAGTTATGCCTTTTGGTCTCAAGAATGCCGGAGCCACATATCAAAGGGCTGCAACCACTAATCTTCATGACCTCATCCACGACATTGTGGAGGTCTATGTAGATGATATGATTATGAAAAGTGAAGATCGTGAGGGGCATATTCCTGCACTAAGGTCTTTCTCTGAAAGAATTAGGAATTACAATCTAAGGCTGAATCCTCAAAAGTGTGTGTTTGGCGTCACTTCGGGGAAGTTGTTTGGATACACTGTCAGTCAAGACGACGTTAAAGTGGATTCGGAAAAGGTAAAAGCTATTCAAGAGCTACCTCCTCCAAAGACAGAAAAAGAAGTAAGAGGATATCTCGGCAGAATTTAATATATTAGCAGGTTCATCTCACAACTCACTATGAGATGTGAACCTATATTTAAGCTGCTCAGAAAAGGGGCATCCCATGAGTGGACCGAGGAATGTCAGGAAGCTTTTGATTCCACGAAAGAGTACCTTTCAAATCCGCCTGTCCTAATGCCACCTAGAACAGGAGAACCCCTGATTTTGTACCTCACTATTACAGAAACTGCTATGGGAGCTCTCTTAGCCCAATATCAAGAGGGAACAAAGAAGGAAATTGTCATATACTATCTCAGCAAGAAATTCCTGGAGTATGAGACAATATATACCCCACTGGAAAAAAGCATGTATGTAACAGCCCGCACTTCCGAGCTACTAGCTAATCATTCTTAACTTTCACAAATCTCAATTAACATTAAGTAAATCTCTTATTACATTTCCATGCAGCAAAATTTAATTC
This sequence comes from Beta corolliflora, assembly GCA_947648045.1. NCBI lineage: Eukaryota > Viridiplantae > Streptophyta > Magnoliopsida > Caryophyllales > Amaranthaceae > Beta > Beta corolliflora. The sequence goes on from CANSZD010001751.1 coordinate 261,968, forward strand.
ATATCTCGATCCTAGACCTGTGGGTCAAGGCCCACAATACAATAACCCAATATATATGCACACTGAATGGATCTATACAATTATATGCCATAAGAATTTTCCGAGCTAAACTATATAATCTCCACCATTGTTTATCGGAATATTATTTCATATAACGCCTATGATCCATTACCCATTCTGGAGCGTTTATAATACCTGCAAAGTCACTAACAATAAACACTGCCCGCACCAGGACATGTTCCAAGAACAAAGTCAGCGAGACTGAGTACACACTGTCCAACCAGAAAATCTTTTGGTGGCTTAAAACATATTCACGTGTTTTTAAGTTTATCTTACCAGACATTTGAACTCAAGATATAGAAAGGTCATAATGAAAGAATTATATAACAAATACTTAAACACAATTTAGCATGTTACTTGTTTAAAATAATAATATCAATATCTCATAAAATAAGTACTATATACTTTCAATTGGGAAATCATTAAAATTCCATGGAATCTAATACAAGTTTCCATAATCAACTCTAGTTCTGAATACTCTAAGATATAGTAATATCTCCTCCTTTTGTATATTATCTATAATAACCTTTAATCCAAATATATGTAACATAGCTACTCCATTCATATATTCCTAATGAGTTTCTTTAGTAAATCATTCCCATGCATGTTCGGCAAATAATCTCCATAGACTTCGGAGAGTAAGGCATTAATTCGAGAATAGAGTTTGAAATAACTTTCTACAAAACCATTTGCATATCCAAATACATATCAAATACATATTCTATTTTCTTTCAGAAATCATAGTATATTGGGGAAGAGAACACGAATAGAGTTGCCTTCCAGGCGAATTCTCTAAGCTTTTATAAGGGACGTCCCCCTCTTCCGTTATGTACTGCTTGCAAGACTTTTCAGGACATGTCCCCAGAATAGATAATACAGAATATACAGAATACAGAATGTTGTTCATCACCGCGCCAGCGGCTTCTTCCCCTTACAGATTCAAAATTAAAATACATAATTTATAATTTTATATTTTCTGAAATTCAGATTCATAATTCGCAAATGCGATATACCCAAATCTCATAACACAATTGCATTCTCGTACAATTCAATCTTTTACAGAAATTCATTTGCTAACAACATTCAAATACAGACTTTTAAAGGAAATATAGTCCAAATTTATTATAATTGAAGCTCAAAACGCGGCTTACTAATCAGAAAGTCAAAACAGAATTTAATCTTACATAACTTTATATCTTAGTTACAATAGTTCTCTTTTTCACAAAAACAGAATCAGAGAGCTTACTCTATAACTTATCAACTTACACTCCATCTAATATCCCAAAGGATTTATGGCCAACTCCAGTAATTATCATAAGTTCATTATATAGCTAAATCTTCCACAAGTCATAAGTTGTACTATATATAACATCTCCAAACAACTGTTTACTTTTGAAATCTCTAACCTTGAACTTTTCATCACCCAAGTAATCTCAAGCACGCAAAATTCATAATAAGATATATCCCGAAAATCTTGTATTACAGTCAGATATTTAACTCATGTCTTCAAAAAGTCAAGTCCATATTCATCAAAGTTGATAGCCAATATATTTAAAATCTTTGTATCCTGCACATATTTCGGAATTTATTTAACCTGAATCTGGAAACACTTGACCATTTCAATTCACTTGGATTCTCAATACCCATTCCATAAGTGAAACTTTTGGTACATTTATACATCTTGGAACTATATATAGATGAATTTTAACGGAAACATAATTAGTTCTTATAAGCTCATCAATTCTTTTGAACTAGACCTCTTCACTTCTTGCAAAATATACCAAATCACCCACTTCAGGATATCATACTTAGAATTACATTGATAAATATATTTGAATTCTTATTTCAATACTTATAACTGAATAGCTATAAACACTTCCATATATCAGAACATGTGCCCATAAACACTTCATACTATCGGCTTCCAGAGACAAAATGGACTTAGTAAGTCATGGATCGATATCCTTAAGTAACTGTAATTTGCTCGTGATATTTATTTACCAATGATACTAAAACATAAAATCATTATTCATAGAATTTTCACAAACGTATCCAGAGATTAAAACCTAGCAAAGACAAATATAAGTACTACATCACAAGTTCGTATTTTTTAATCAAACTTTGATATACTCAAAACACTTTCAACAATTTCACCTTCATTATAACAATATCACAATAAACTCAATTGACATAAAACTCTTGTAGTTAAGTATATGATTCACAAAATCATATGAAACACCGAAATTTTAGTTCAAAGGTGGAGGAACAATGTGTACCTTCTCCAATAATACTAGAACTTTGAGAATCCATTTAATCTCGATGTCCTCATTCGCTTGAACTCCCATAATCTAATCCGCATAAATCACCTCAACGATAACGGTAAATAAAGTATCAATACTTATTCTTAATAATATTTGAATAAAAACCATAACTTACTTACAATGATAATCTCAACTTCTTAGCATTAAGATCAATAAACTAGTATTGCATCCCAATCTCCCATAATAGAAATCAATTAACCCAAGTTTACAATTCCTAAAATCTTGATATCAAAACTCCAACAAACTGATTACTCATAATAATTACTAACAATTTTTCCAAAAATGAGTTCAGAAATCTACTACATACTCGCTTGCAAAATATAAAACATTGATTGAATTATAATAAAACGTAATTAAACAAAGATTTTACCTTTGATTTGAAATGGCCCCAAACTGAATTGCATTTTCTACAATTGAGAACAAAATTCGATCATATCTTTAGGCCACAATTCAGCAAGACACGCTTAAGAGAGAAGTTAGAAGTTGATGATGGCATCAACTGGTTCGACAACTCGCTCAACAATCAGCAAATGCAACAACAACAACTGCACAACGACGGCAATACACCGCGCACGAGCGGCGCTGGCGGGAGTACGACGACGACGAGGAGCACCGATAGCTAGGCTTCTTGCAGCGGCACCATCGCATTCCAGAGAAAAGAAGCAGAGGTGAGATAAAATGGGGTAGCAAGACCCACAATCAGGGAGGGAGAAAGCAGCGTCAGTAATGGCAACAAGAGGAATTGAAAGAGGAGGAGGAAGAGATAATGAAAACAGACGAATAACCAGAAAATTGGGATTTCTTACTTATAATGGGTTTTATGGAAGAATGAAGAATTCTCTAGAATTCTTTCAAAGCTACGAGAGGATATAGAAGTAGTATCTTCCCTTTTTTTTTAAAAGCATAAGGACAAAAATGTAATTTCACTTTGATGAATATAAAAATCAAATTCCCTTCATAATACTAGTAACATGTGCATAGCAAATTATAATTAGAAATGCACTCATGTTTAACAAAATAGCTTTAGATGGTAATTATATTAATATAAGTATTATAGTCCTCTATTAAGATGTACTTAAAATGGTGGCTATTACACTATACCACCCTTATAAATAAATATTTAGCGATTAATAAAACCTACTTAATATCTGGGCTATTACAATGTATCTCTTTGGTTTTTAACACGAAGAAGTTAAGGCATCACCTTCAAGCTCATACCACCTATCTGATCTCAAGACTTGATCCAATCAAGTTTCTATTTGAAAAACCCATTCTTAGTGAAAGATTGGCAAGATGACATGCTATGCTTTCTGAGTTTGATATTCAATGTGTCAGCCAGAAATCTGTCAAAGGAAGAGTTATATTTGAGGCCTTAGCGGAAGGACCGGTGTCAGGAGATGAGTATGATGATGCATTCCCTGATGAGTACTTATGCTTCATTGACAATCCACAATGGTGCATGTATTTTGATGGAGCTTCTAATAGAAGAGGTAATGGAGCAGGTGTTTTGTTAGTAGATCCTGATGGAGTCCATCTTCCATTTGCTGTCAAGCTGGATTTTCCAACAACAAACAATACAGCTGAGTATGAAGCCTGTATATATGGAGTAAAAGCCGCCTTGGTAGCAGGGGTAAGACATCTCACTGTATATGGAGATTCTAATCTCATCATATCTCAAACAATAGGAATTTGGAGGGTTAGAGGTGAGAGACTTCAGCTCTACATAGAATATCTTTAGGAGTTGATCCCTTATTTTGATGATATCAGCTTGAAACATCTTCCTCGGGAACAAAATAGTTTCACTGATGCTTTAGCCAATCTCGCTGTTAATTTAACATAGGAAAATGGTACAAAGATCCAGCCAGTTTTAATAGAAGAAAGGAAGGGACCTACAGTGACGGCAGCACAAATTGTCTCCACACTGGCTCAACAAGATGATGATGATGTCTGGTATAAGGATATCAAGAATTTTCTGGAAACAATGCAATATCCAGAGGGAAGTGACAAGAAGGATCGCATAGCCATCAGAAGGCTAGCTGCTCATTTTTTCATACCAAAAGGCAGACTATATCACAAAGGGTTTGATGGTATTCTGCAACTCTGCATGAATGATAGCGAAAAGCAAGCCATCATGGAAGAAGTTCATGGAGGAGAATGTGGACTCCATATGAGCGGAAGGATGTTGGCTCGTAAAATTTTTGCGAGCGGGTTTTTATTGGAGTACTCTAGAAGGTGATTGCATCATCTTTGTCCGCGCCTGCAAGCAAGCAATGTCAGATATTTGCTAATCTCAATCATATGCCACCTATGTCACTACATAATATGACTTCTCCTTGGCCATTTTCGAGTTGGGGCATAGACATAATCAGACAAATTCATCTGAAGGCTTCAAATGGGGATCAATATATTCTTATAGCAATTGATTACTTTTCGAAGTGGGCTGAAGCTGCATCATTTTCAAAGATAGGGGCAAAGCAAGTATCGAAATTTGTGATTAACAACATTATCTGTCGGTATGGCATACCTTTTGAAATCATCTCTGATAATGGACCACAATTTGAGGGTCATCTAAAGACCACTCTCGCAAAATATGTAATCAAGCATCATCAGTCCTCACCTTATCGTCCCCAAACAAATGGAGAGGTGGAAGCAGCCAATAAGACAATCAAGACTATTGTTGCCAAGATGACTGAGAAGACTAGGGAATGGCATGGCAAACTCCCATATGCCCTTTGGGGATATAGAATATCAATCGGAACTCCAACAGGAACAACCCATATTCTTTGGTTTATGGGATGGAACCAGTCCTACCGGTTGAGGTGGAGTTACAATCTCTCAGGGTCATAGCAGAAAGGGAAATCTCAGAAGACCAATAGTATAAAACTCGTTATGATGAGCTTGCATTTGCGGATGAGCACCGACTACAAGCTTTGCATAACATTCAACTTTATTAGCAGGGAATTGCTCGTGCATTTAACAAAAGGGTTCGAGATAGAGACATTCAAGAAGGTGATCTAGTCCTAAAGGAAAATAGAGCTCCGTTGCATGATCCTCGGGGAAAATTCAAGCCTAACTGGTCTGGGCCATTCCTAGTCAAGCATGTCACCACGACTGGAGCAGTAAAGCTAATGGATTTTGATGGGAATAAGTTCACCCATTTCACTAATCTGATCAGGTAAGAAATATTACGCTTAGGCATCAAAGTAATTGTAATTGTCATGGTCAAGTAACCAAACAATTTGGGGATTTTGTATCGTATCTAGTTATTCTTAATAAACATGCCATGTGTTTCTAGATATTCATATAATGTATTAAAAAAAAAAGAGAAAAAAAAGAGAAAAAAAGACGAAAAAAAAACGAAAAAAAAAGAGAAAAAGAAAAATGATGAAACATGCTTTTGATTGTTAAGGTTTTATGTGTTATGCTTTTATGTGTCATATGATTGATTAATTATGATTTGCATGTCATATTTAATGTTGAAGTGTGCACGTGTTTAGAATTGTGTTCACATTAAATTTCTCACAAGCATATCTCTTTATTCATCCTAACTAGGGTACTTCATTTCATACATAAAAAGACATAAAGCCTTCATTTCCTATAAATTCAAAAAAAAAAAAAGAAAAAAAAACTAAAAAAAGCAACATGGAAAAACAACATGATATTTCTCTCAAACCCTTCTCATCTTCATGGTAGGCCCGTCTGAATCATTGTCTTGACCGATATCCGCCAAAAGCCATTGAAGGTAATCTTCATCAAATAGTGGAAGGTGACGTTCAGGTAGCGCTGATATAAGTTTAGCTCCCTGCCATATAGTACGCATTCTCTGAATACCACTCATATCAGCCTCATAAGTGGTACAAGGTGGAAGAACCTGGAGGGCATGAATGTGATGTTGCCTCCAACCAATTGACCTTAGACACCTCCATGGAAGGTAGAAAGTGACCTGGCAAGCCCCGTTAGTTGTACACCTCTACGACCAGAATTGCAATATACAATTGCACTAATGCCAAGGTGGTTCGTGACCCACTTTATGTCTTGCTGTAGGAAAAAATCCTCCCACCCACCATTTTTGCTAAGTTGATAGAAGAAAGGAAGAAGACTTCTCTCTCGGACATGATTAGTTTTGTAAGTAAGACTCTTGTGGAGTTTCATGAGAGAAAATTTTTCCAATAACCATAAATGAAGGTCTAATGGACATCCCTTCACGAAACTTTGGGGTTTTCTTTTGAGTTCATCTAAGGCAAGAAACATTTCCCCCAAAATAAGGGGTCCAAGACGACCCCCACTAACAATTTGAGGAATAAGTCAAAGACACCGAACATGGCATATGTTTACAGACCATTTAGTGAGGGTACTTCCCATAATCATGAGCATGCAAGCATTTTCTCTAGCAATCCTATAGTTGGCATTATTAGAGAATTGCCAAGTGCCAAATTGAAAAGTCAACAATAAGTTTAGAAGAAATACCTCACCATATTGTAGGTAGTTGCCATGAAGATTTTCGGGAAGATATAAAATTGTTGATAAATCTCCCGAGATCCTTGTAGGAGATCTAGGTGTCATAACTGGACCATTGGATGGTAAGCCTAGCAAACCCTCGACCTCTTCAACAAGTGGCACAATCTCCCGGTCTCCAAAGCGGAAGACATGACGAGTTTCATCCCAAAATTGGGAAGCAGCATGAGCATATCATAACAGATGGAAAAAGAAAGCAAAGGCATAAGAGCCTTAATGAAGTGGGAAGAAGAAAAAGATTGCCTTGGTTGCTCCAAATTCTTTGTGACTCCCCATTTCATTAGCCTCTTCATAAGTAGGAGCCATTTTGTGAAAGAAGAAAAATTAGAGAAAAGATTGGAGTAGTGGAAGTGGTGCATTTGGGAATGAAGAACCATGCCCCTTTTATAGATGGAAAAGATGATCATCCGTTATTCATGCCATGGCTAATAAGTTTGAGTATTGTCCATAGGGTTATAAGGAGCATCCTTCACCATGGCTAAAGACCAAGCATTTGTGGTATGGCAATTGTTGCTAAAACCAAACAAAAAAAAAACTGTGTCAATGATGAATCAAGAACATCGATACAATCTCTTTTCCTAGCGATCACCCAAATAATGACCTTGATCAATCTATTTTATATAATGATCATCATTTTCCGATAAAGCAAATAAGCATTACACATAAAAAAATTTCTGAAAGGTTTCGAAAAAAACAGATAATTTTTTTTACCATATGATGATTAGTCCACCATAGTTCATCTAGAGGGTAATAACCTTAGGTCAACCCTTTTAGGTGACATGACCTGACAATGTCCTAATATAAGGTGACATGATAACACATGGAGTCATATAATGTAAGTGATGGTGATTTGACAATTTGCTTGTCATCAAGGCCATGAAAAACTGTAAAAAATAAAAATAAAAAAAGACATGGAGTCAACCTGTAAGTGTCGGAGTTTCTCACATTAAAAAAGACAAATTCATAAGACTAAAAAAATGACGGCAATAAAGTCGCATTTTCAAAATTTAGAAATTTATTTGGGATTCTCTAGTAAACACGACAATAAAGTCGCATTTTCAAATGTTTTAGAAAGTTAATTGGGATTTTCTATCTAAGACAACAATAAAGTCGCATTTTCAAATGTTTAGAAATTAATTGGGATTTGACAATTTGCCTGTCATCAAGGCCATGAAAAACTGTAAAAAAAATAAAAAATAAAACTGGAGTCAACCTGTAAGTGTCGGAGTTTCTCACATTAACGAAAGACAAATTCATAAGACTAAAAAAAAAAGACGGCAATAAAGTCCCATTTTCAAAATTTAGAAAATTAATTGGGATTTTCTGCTGAAGAAGACAATAAAGTCGCATTTTTTCAAATGTTCGAAAATTAATTGGGATTTTCTATTTAAGACGATGATAAAGTGGCATTTTCAAATGTTTAGAAAATTAATTGGGATTTTCTATCTAAGACGACGATAAAGTCGCATTTATAATTTTAGAAAATTAATTGGGATTTTCTACATAAAGCAACGCAAATTATAGCACTAATGATAACTATTTTCTATGGAGAATATGTTATCTCAAAAGAAATTTTCTGTCAAAATTTTGTGTCTTTTCAAACATTGGTCATCATTTCCTCCAAGATTCGACCAATGTGGGGCATTCTGTAGACACCAAATTTTGAACCCCTTTTTTCGGATAAATACAGATTTTGAAAAGAAATCAAATTAACGAAAACCGTCAAGCATCGTGGAGCGCGCGCTCCGTCAAATGCGTGTTTCGCCCCGGAGCGCGAGTTTCATTTCGTCGTATGGTTTTCCATCTTTGCGTATTAGTCATGCAGTTTCGGCTTAGAAATAAAATTTCCCATGAGTCGTAGTCAATAACTACGACCACTGTTTTAATAAAATGATTCGTAGTATAATCATGCTCATCTTTACTAATTTGACGAGTTTTCGTGAATTGTCTTAAGTTAGTCTTTTGAAAAAACAAAAAAAAAATGAGTCGCAATTAGGCGCCAAAATTTTAATCGTCTCCTAAAACAGGTAATAATCAGTTTTCTTGATGCTCAAGTCATTGTTCATTGGATAAAGAATAAGAAAATATTCTTTAACCTCTAATCACATCCTTTATCCATTAGTTAGGGAATAAGAATCATGAAAAGGAGTGAGAATAAGAATCAAATCTCATGTGTAAGAGGCAAGAATCCGGATTTTTTTTCACCGGATTCGAGTTGTGCGCCAGGCAGACGACCATGCGCCAGACGCATGATTGTGCGTCTAGCGCACAACAACATCCTACGCCAGACGCAGGGCCTTGCACCTAGCGCACAGAGCTGTGCCTAGCGCAGGCTCCTGCGTTTGGCGCAGCGTTCTAATCAGCTTTGTTTTGCACGTTTTTCGATGCTTTTTTTTTACGTATTAGGGTGTTTAGGGAAGAATATTTTCTGAAAATCTGATTTTACTTCATTTATGAGAAAATCCGAAAAGAATAAGAATATTTGTGTTTCCAAAGAGATTTGATGATGTCATTAGGGTGAGGTCATTAGAATGATGTCATTAGGGTGATTAAGGATGAGAAAATCAGATTTTTTGGGTAAAAAATCTGATTTTCTACTTCTTTGAAACCCTAGTTCATTTCCCTCATCTCTCTATTGTAATTTTTGTGTCTCCCGACCAGCTTATAGATAATTAAGCACAGCAGAAGAGACTCTGGTCGAGCTAACCCGAACTATTACCATCACACTCACCGAACTATATCGGAGAGTATGGAACTCAAATCCCAACTCTATTCAATTTAATTAACTATTATAACAACACCTGATTCTCAGACTCTATTTTAAAAAATTTCATTAGAAATTCCGGCAGGGTTTCCTTTGAAAATAGGACAACCCATAAATCGGGAAATAATTTAAACCTGTTCACAATATCGATTAAATCCAATTCCAAGAACTCAACAACCTCAACGCTTTCGCGTAGCAACACCAATAGAGAATCAGGAGTACTAACGACTCTTTAATATAGAAATAGAAAATAAATAACTAACACAAAGTCAAGTGTCCTCGCCTTGAAAATAATACAACACAAGTAGTCTTCCAACATGTAGCGGCTTCAACTTTAGAAAGATTAACTTAAGACTTCAACCTGAAATATTTAGGGAAACTGCCACCCACCAAGTGACAGGCCACAGAAATGACAAAACAACATACACACATCAGCAAAGTTGAGTACTAAACCCATAAATAAGATTAACACATGCTCTGGTGGCTTTTACTTGAAAATCACTCTCACACAATCAACATAAGTTCAACAATCACATCCATCACCGCATGCTTAGCAGCAATTCTTGTTGAACATACATATTATATTTTTATCCAATTCCTCATTTCATAATACACCATCAATCACATAGTAATAAACACAATAAGGTGACTCCCAACAGAGACATGTTCCATTTATTCTCATTTAATCAACCTTTCAACTTACCATGATTCCTTATAAGGAATTTGAGGTCACCAACTTTGATATAACAATATTCTTCTTTTCCTTTAGTCGATTTCTTAAAGGAAATCCAAACTTATGCTTTCATACTCTATCAATCATTTACATATACTGTTATAAATAAACCATTACCAGGCAATAAATAACATAACAACTTTCACTATAACGATTCCTTATCGGGAATCCAATAATAAGATACGATTCCTTATCAGGAATCGAACATCAGTATAACTTACCATGATATGCTTCCCTATCAAGAAACCAATATCGATGTTCATATTTAAATACTGAATAAACATTCATTACTTACCTGATATGATTCCTTATCGAGAATCCAATATCGAAACAACTTACCACAATGTGATTCCTTATCGGGAATCCAATATCAAAACAACTTTCACAATTCGAAATAACTTTCTTTTATCCAGGGGGAAAGAGAACGTGGCGGAGGACACAAAGCTTACACTCCAATAGTGGGGGTCGTCACCCAACCATTCGCTTTACTTTTGGCCAATAACCGCGACTAGTCCGGAGTACATTTTTTCGCTGATTCAATCAGCCATCCACAGGTTTCACATTACCTGATATATCGCTCGATTATCGCCTCACAGAGCAATGGGAAGGTTTCCCTGTGGGGCCCCCCAAGGTTCACAGTCCATGGGGTACTGTTCGTATCACCTCATTCGTCGACTCAGACGAGGCTACTTTCCCCTTTAGATTCCTTTTGATTATCATTCATATCACAATCAAATCATTCTTGCAAGTCATCCAATACTTTTAGTAATTATTAACAAACTTTGTACAACAAACCAATCACAAGGCTTGACATAGTATCTTTATATGTTAGTATTTCATACCAATACACATATGCTTTTATATGCAATCAAATTCAAATCATAAAACTTATTAACCACAACAATTAATAAATAATCATATTCAACAACACATCCATCACAGTGATAAAAGGTCTCTTAGTTAGAATTAACTAACGAGAGTTACTAAACCAATTCCACACATCACATACTTTTGCGTATAGATAGTTCATATTCTTTTCCACTTCACAAATATCGATGTAGACTCATCTTAATAATGATAATAACGATTATCAAACACCAGCAACACTCGCAATAGGTCTCTCACTTAGAATTAACTAAGGAGAGTTAACTTAAACTCCACAACTCGAGGTTCACCAATCAAAGGTTGATTAGAGTGACTAAATATGGTCCAAGTTATACCATTAACTGAATTCTAAATAACGTAATCAACAATGAACCCATCTAGGAATCATTCTCACACTTCCATTGTCGAGTCCACCCCTTTCCTAATTACAGAAGAGGTGAATCAAATAACTGAATGTCCTTTAAAGTAATCATTAACCTTGTATTCACTTATTTACAAAAACTCACGTACAAACTCATTTTAGCGACCATGAATCAGATAATCCAAATTTATTATATTACTCCATATGTAGTTATTAAACCAAAACCTTTTCTAGAAACACCACCTTAGTAGTCTCGTCCACATTTAGTTAAACTATCTCTAATATCCTCATTGTTAGCAATAATTAATTAATCCTTTTTATAACTTTTTGTGAGAGAACTAATTAAGTAATTGTGGTATCCAATTTTTGACTGTCTTAATTAACGGTCTGAATCCCACGAAAGTCTCTCATTGGACTTTGAGTTTTAGAAAACTTGGAAGTCGCCACCCTGTTAACATCTGAATAGGGACAGATTTATTTAATAAATCGTTCTAAAATCAATTTCAAGAAATATCATTTAAAACGATGATGACTTCATATGGATAAGGCTTTTTTTGAAAATTTGTCTTTCATACCATGAGATAGGGTTCGGGGTTTAGGTTAAGAGGTGCAAACATCTGGAACTCGTCTCCTCTTCCGTTCTAAAGAACGGACTCTTACTAAATGCGTTATTTTCCATTTTAAAGTAATCATGGCCATTCAAAAGAAAGAAAATCACATAATTTGCACATATACACATTAGCCATTTTTATTTAGGACCAATATATCATTTGTACATGGTAGGTTTGGGCACTAAAGTTACACTACGTACCAATCATTACGGGATTGGAGTCCACTCATGGATCAAAACCGTCGTAGTTCGAGCTTATGTCTCACCCTAAATGGCCAATTCCACTGGGGAAAGAAGAGGAGGGAATAGATTATGAATAACTCTCCTTTAGAATTAAACAAATCTATTTAAAATGTGGTAATCACTCCAATTAGTGATTGAAATGAGATTAAGATAATCACCTTAATTAGTGATTAAATAAGGAAGAAAATAAGTAATCACCGTAATTAGTGACTAAAATGGAAAGATAATCACCTTGATTAGTGATTAATAATGAAGGTTAGGAAATAATCACCCTAATTGATGATGATTAAGGTTTAAGATAATCACTCCAATTAGTGATTAAATGAGAAAAATAATAGTCCTAATTAACGATTATTAGGGTTTAAGATAATCACTCTAATTAGTGATTAAATGAGAAGAATAATCGTCCTAATTAACGATTATTAGGGTTTAAGATAATCACTCTAATTAGTAATTAAGTGAGAAGAATAATCGTCCTAATTAACGATTATTAGGGTTTAAGATAATCACTCCAATTAGTGATTAAATGAGAAAAATAATAGTCCTAATTAATGATTATTAGGGTTTAAGATAATCACTCTAATTAGTGATTAAATGAGAAGAATAATCGTCCTAATTAACGATTATTAGGGTTTAAGATAATGACTCTAATTAGTGATTAAATGAGAAGAATAATCGTCCTAATTAACGATTATTAGGGTTTAAGATAATCACTCTAATTAATGATTAAATGAGAAGAATAAGTATCCTAATTAACGATTATTAGGGTTTAAGATAATCACTCTAATTAGTGATTAAATAATGATTGGAGATAATCAGCCTAATTAGTGAGTAAAAGAATTTTGAGTTAACCGCTCTTATTAGCGATTAATTGAGGATTGAAATAACCACCTTAATAGTGATCACGTTTATGATTTTCGAGAGGTCTTAGAAGGTTTGCTTCCTAATTGAAGGCTTTTGAGAAATAATCATTATTGAAGATTATAAAGTCATTTGGAGAGAAATGATCAATTTGAGATCGAATTTGGAGATTTGTGTTTGGCTAATTGGAATTTGGCCATTTAAAGCGAGACACGTGAAACGGCCTAAAATCAATTTGGAGATCATAATTACCAATCTAATTATGTCAAATTATATGATTAATCCATTTTAATATGGGGAACACATTTTTAAAAATGTAAGATGGATCATCATACAATTTAACTTAGTTAGATTTGCAATTTTTCCTCTTAATTGAGATTGGGTCATTTGGTTCATATACTATGATATATTGGCCCAACATGCAATATTTGTAGCATTGGTTGCTCATTTTATTAAAAAGAATTGTGAAATTATTTATGAACATTATGCATAAACATCTCCATGTTTTTTATTAATTGAGTGATGCAATAACTATTTACAAAGAATCACTATTATTACAACAATATGTACAAAGTCTATGATCTATACAAATCTTCAATCTTGGTCTTCATCATGATTCTCCTTGATCTTCACTTCCTTGAATGGGCTTTGGAATTCATGTTTATTTGTGAATTTGTGAAAGTTAAAGATTAATTAACTTCTTTGATTTTGATTTTGATTTTTTATGATAATTTTTATTGATTTTTATTTACATGATAAAATAAGTCATTTTAAGAGAAACTAAAAATTTCATGATTTTTAATTAACATTTTCGTGTGAAAAGAAAACATTTTTACATGAAAGTTGAGTTAATTACTTTATTTTATTTTCCAGATTGCCTTTTTGTTCTTGTACTGAATTACAAAAATTATAACTTTCTGTACAAAGTGTTAAAATGAGCATATGATACATCTATCGATAAATCAGTGAGTTCTTTATGTTTTAGCAAAATTTCACAAGTTTTTAGCGACCACTTGAGTTATGGTAAATTTTATGTCAAAACTGGTCAAAACTGGACCTTTATTAAATTTGTTCTTTGAGATTCAACTTATTGAACTTATTTTGAAGTGAAAGTTGGTATGAATATTCTAGACATTTTGAAAGACTAGACTGGAAATTTTAACTTGAATTGGACATTTATAAAACCATTTTTATTTATTTTCTTAACCGAAGAGAAAATCAGTATTCTGAAATTTAGTGATTTACATGAATGATGTTGTAAAAATGATGTAAAATTGTATAAAATTCATATGAATATGATTTTTATATTTTTGAAAAGCTACCGATATTTTCTTCAAACTTGATGTTTTTAGTTTTGTCTAAATGATTTTATTTTAAACATTATTCACAGAACAATCCTAGGTGGTACTTGACAAAATCAGTTTAGCACAACAAAGTTTTATGATTTTTAATTATTTACAAACAATTAATTTTTTAGAAATTCCAAAGCCCAGTTGCTGGAAACATCTTGCACCTCATAGGAAAAATATTAAATTCTACAAACTATTCTGATAATACAGACGAAAAATGAAATGTAGTACGAAATTAAAACTGATTATAATTACAGCATCACATTTTTTTTATGGAGATGTTTTTACACAATTTATCTTGAATTTTTTTATGAAATCATTTTTGGTGATGAATAACAACTTGATTAAGGAAAATCACATAATCACATTATTTCCTAAGAGTCACCCCATTAGAGGTGACTATTCTTGGTGGGGGTGATTTAAGGTTGGGAACCTATTAGGACTTCCACATACCCAAATCACTCCAAAGATAAAAAAATGATAAGAAGAAAACAAGGAAGAAGTTAGTAGATGATTAATAAGATAATCAAAATAACAAGAACATCAACTTTACCTTGCCAGCTCAATGATGCACTTCCTTTTAGCAAATTTTTCTACCTTTTTTTGTGATTTTTCTTAATTTTTAAGTGAGTTTCTAAATCTTCTTAATTGCTAACTTAAACTCTTTTTATGTTTTTTCCTTTTGATGAACTTCTTTTACTTACTTATTAAGACTTTTGCTTAGATGAAAAGATTATGGAGGAGAAGAGTAGTAGAGAAGATGAGAGTGAAGTTGAATTGTGTTTTCTTCAACTTGGTTTTGAAGTGAATTTTTGGAGGGTATTTATAGAGAAATGAGGGAGGTGAACTAGGGTTTCAAACAGGGAGAAAATCAGATTTTTCATCCTTAATCACCTTGATGACATCATTCTAATGACCTCACCCTAATGACATCATCAAATCTCTTTTGAAACACAAATATTCTTATTCTCACATCTTTTCATGATTCTTATTCTCTAACTAATGGATAAAGGATGTGTTTAGTGGATAAAGAATATATTCTTATTCTTTATCCAATGAACAATGACTTGACCATCAAGGAAACTGATTAATGCCGGTTTTTGGGATACGACTTAAATCCCGACGCCTAATCCCGACTCGTTTTTTCATTTTTCCGAAAGACTAACTTAAGACAATTAATGAAAACTCGTCAAATTAATAAAGACGAGCATGATCATACTACGAATCATTTTATTAAAACGGTGGTGGTAGTATTGACTACGACTCACGAAAATTATACTTCTAAGCCGAAACTGTATGATTAAGGCGCAAAAATGGAAAATCGTGCGACGGAATGAAACTCGCGTTCCGGGGCGCGCGCTCCACGATGCATGACGATTTTGTTATTTTTATTTTTCAAAACCTTTATTTATCCGAAAAGGGGTTCAAAATTTGGTGTCTACAGAATGCCCCACATTGGTCGAATTTCGGAGAAAATGATGGCCAATGTTTGAAAAGACACAAAATTTAGACAGAAAATTTCTTTTGAGATAACATATTCTCAATAGAAAATAATTATCATCAGTGCTATCTTGAAAACATGACTTGCGATTTATGTTGCCGCTTTAAGTAGAAAATCCTAGTTAATTTTCTAAAATAGGAGATGCGACTTTGATGTTGTCTTAAATAGAAAATCCCAATTAATTTTCTAAAACTTTATTGTCGTCTTAGATAGAAAATCCCAATTAATTTTCTAAATTTTGAAAATGCGACTTTAACATCGTCTTAAATAGAAAATCCCAATTAATTTTCTAAACATTGCAAACGCGACTTTATTGTCGTTTTAGATAGAAAATCCCAATTAATTTTCTAAAATTTAAAAATGCGACTTTATTGTCGTATTAAAATAGAAAATCCCAATTAATTTTTTAAACTTTGAAAATATGACTTTATTGTCGTCTTTTTTTTTTAGTCTTATGAATTTGTCGTTTGTTAATGTGAGAAATTCCGACAAATAACAGGTCGACTCTATTCTTTTTACAGTTTTTTTTTTCATGGCCTTGATGACAAGCAAAATGCCAAATTACCATCACTTACATACTTTTTATGACTCCATGTGTTATCATGTCACCTTAAATTAGGACATTGTCAGGTCATGTCACCTTAGAGTGATGCATTGTTAAGTCATGTCACCTGAAAGGGTTGACCAAAGGTTATTACCCTCTAGATAAACTATGGTGACCAAATCATCATGTGGCAAAAAATTTTATCTGTTCTTCCGAAATCTTTCAGAAATTTTTTTCCTGCATAATGCTTATTCGCTTTATTGGAAAATGATGATCACTATATAAAATAGATTGATCATGGTCATTATTTTGGATGATCATTAGGAAAATGGATTCTATCAACGTTCTTGATTCGTCCTTGACACAGATTTTTTTATGTTCGACTTTAGCAAAAATTGCCTTACCACAAATGCTTGGTCATTAGCCATGGTGAAGGATGCTCCTTATTATCCTATGGACAATACTCAAATTCATTATCCATGGCGTAAATCATGGATGATCATCCTTTCCATCTATAAAAGGGGCATGATTCTTCATTTCCAAATACACCACTTCCACTACTTCAATCTTTTCTTTAAATTTTCCTTTCACAAAAATGGTTCTTACTTATGAAGAAGCTAATGAAATGCAGACTCGGGAGGAAAAACAACTCTTGAGGATCACAAGAAACTTGGAGCAACCAAGGCAATCCTTTTCCTCTTCCCGCTTCACTAAGGTGCTTATGCCTTTCCTTTCACTTTCTATTTGTTACGACATGATTCATGCTGCTTCCAAATTTTGGGATGAAACTCGCCATGTCTTCCGCTTTCGAGACCGGGAGATTGTGCCTCTTGTTGAAGAGGTCGAAGGTTTACTAGGCTTACCATCCAATGGTCCAGTTATTACACCTAGATCTCCTGCCAGGATCCCGGGAGATTTATCAACGATTTTACATCTTCCCGAAAATCTTAATGGAAACTACCTACAATATGGTGATGTATTTCCTGTCAACTTATTATTGACTTTCCAATTTGGCACTTGGCAATTTTCTAACAATGCCAACTATAGGATTGCTAGAGAAAATGCTTGCATTATTATGATTTCGGGAAGTATCCTCACTTAATGGTCTTTAAATGCATGCCATGTTCGGTGTCTTTCACTCATTCCTCAAATTGTTAGCGGGGGTCGTCTTGGACCACTTATTTTGGGGGAAATGTTCCTTAGCTTAGATGAACTCAAAAGAAACCCTCAAAGCTTTGTGAAGGGATGTCCATTAGCCCTTCATTTATGGCTATTAGAAAAATTTTCTCTCATGAAACCCCACACGAGTCTTACTTACAAAACTAGTCATGTCCGGGAGAGAGGTCTTCTTCCTTTCTTCTATCAACTTAGTAAAAATGGTGGGTGGGAGGATTTTTTTCTACATCAAGACATAAATTGGGTCACAAGCCACCTTGGCATTAGTGCAATTGTATATTGCAATTCTGGTTGTAGAGGTGTACAATTACCCGGGCTTTACCAAGTTACTTTCTATCTTCCGTGGAGATGTCTAAGGCAAATTGGTTGGAAGCAAGAGCACATTCCTGCCCTCCAGGTTCTTCCATCTTGTACCACTTATGAGGCTGATATGAGTGGTATTCAGAGAATGCCAACTATATGGCAGGGGGCTAAAATTATATCAACGCTACCAGAACCTTCTATTCCACTGATTGATGAAGATTACCTTCAATGACTTCTAGCGGATATTGGTCAAGACAAAGATTCAGACGGGCCTACCATAAAGAGGAGAAGGGTTTGAGAGAATTGTCATGTTTATTTTCTATGTTGTTTTTCTTTTCTTTCTTTTTTTTTTTGTTTGTAGGAAATGAAGGTTTTATGTCTTTTTATGTATGAAATGAAGTACCCCAGTTGGGATGAATAAAATATCTGTTTGTGAGAATTATCTGCTTGTGAGAAATTCAATGTGAACACAATTCTAAACACATGCACACTTTAACATTAAATATGACATGCAAATCATAATTAACTAATCATATGAGACATAAAAGCATAAAATATAAACCTTAACAATCAAAGACATGTTTCATCATCTTCCTTTTTTCCCTTTTTTTTTCCTCTTTTTCGTTTTTCCTCTTTTTCTTTTTCCGTTTTTTTCTTTTTTTTTCGTTTTTTTTCTTTTTTTATTTGTTTTTTATTTGTTTTTTTTGCATATATCATATGAACATCTAGAAACTCATGACATATTTATTAAGAATAACCAGATAGGATACAAAACCCACAAACTGCTTGGTTACTTGATCATGACAATTACAATTACTTTGATGCCTAAGCGCAATATTTCTTCAACTGATCAAGATTAGTGAAATGGGTGAACTCATTTTCATCAAAATCCATTAGCTTCACTGCTCCAGCCGTGCTGACATGCTTGACCTGGAATGGTCCAGACCAGTTAGACTTGAATTTTCTTCGAAGATCATGCAGTGGAGCTCTATTTTCCTTTAGGATTAGATCACCTTCTTGGATGTCTCTATCTCGAATCCTTTTGTTAAATGCACGAGCAATCCTCCGCTGCTAGAGTTGAATGTTATGTAATGCTTGTAGTCGGCGCTCATCTGCGAATGCAAGCTCATCATAGCGAGTTTTTGATGATTGGTTTATATGCTTGAATTATGCTTAGTTTTTAACATTTTTTGTGATAGTTTTTAGGCTAATTGAGGCTAAGTTCATTCCGTTTCTTTCTTTTTGTGCATTTTTCCTCCCTTGCTCTCTTTCTTTGGGTGTTTGTTTACATTTCAGGACTTGGAAGCACGTTTGGAGGGTCTATGCACAAGCCCGCTGCAAAGCGTTGAAGAAATGGAGCACCAAGGAGCTCGAAAGAAGAGAAAAAGGCGAAGAAGTGGCTGAGCCGAGGGCCCGGGTGTGTGGACCCGCCCGGGTCGGCCCGACTGGGCAAAACCGGCGCGCGCCTTAGGCGAGACCCGCCCGGGTCTGTTGACCCGAGGGCTCGGGTTCACAGACCCGCTCGGGTCGCTTCGATTGGGAAACCAAAAATGTTCCTGCCATTTGGACCCGCCCGGGTCAGGTGACCCGAGTGCTCGGGTCTTGTCACCCGAGAGCTCGGGTCATTTCACCCGCCCAGGTCGGGTTATTTTCCGGAAACGATTTTGCGATTTTGTTTACCTTAATGCGGGGGCTGTTTTGTAATTTTCTGATTTATTTCTTGTGACTATAAAAGAGGGACTCCTCTTATTTTAACTTAGGCAATTATTAACTAGAGATTAGATAGAGATTAAATCTTATTTTAGCATCCAAACTCTAGAACAAAACCCTAGGAGAGAGAAAGTGAAGGTTTAAAGCTTTTGGATCTCCATTCTTCATTTTTGAAAGCTTAAAGTTGGTAATTTTTGTTTATTTTCTTCTTTTCTTCCATTGATCTTGCTTATTTCATGCTTTGTTTGTTTAGATCTTGCTTTATTAGTTGATTATTTGCATTTTTCTCTTTTTCTTCCATGGTTATGGTGATGAAGTTATTTCAAGCTTTGTTTTGTTTTATTTCCATTATGTGTGAGTAGTTTCTTACTAGGGGAAGGGATGTAACCTTCATTTACTCTTTGGATCCTAGATCTAAGTTAGGGGGTTAACTTTTGGGGTTGAACTTGTTGATCAAACTTGTTTTAGACCCACCCGGGTCGCTTCGATTTGGAAACCAAAAATGTTCCTGCCATTTGGACCCGCCCGGGTCAGGTGACCCGAGTGCTCGGGTCTTGTCACCTGAGAGCTCGGGTCATTTCACCCGCCCGGGTCGGGTTATTTTCCAGAAACGATTTTGCGATTTTGTTTACCTTAATGCGGGGGCTGTTTTGTAATTTTCTGATTTATTTCTTGTGACTATAAAAGAGGAACTCCTCTTATTTTAACTTAGGCAATTATTAACTAGAGATTAGATAGAGATTAAATCTTGTTTTAGCATTCAAACTCTAGAACAAAACCCTAGGAGAAAGAAAGTGAAGGTTTGAAGCTTTTGGATCTCCATTCTTCATTTATGAAAGCTTAAAGTTGGTAATTTTTGCTTATTTTCTTCTTTTCTTCTATTGATCTTGCTTATTTCATGCTTTGTTTGTTTAGATCTTGCTTTATTAGTTGATTATTTGCATTTTTCTCTTTTTCCTCCATGGTTATGGTGATGAAGTTATTTCAAGCTTTGTTTTGTTTTATTTCCATAATGTGTGAGTAGTTTCTTACTAGGGGAAGGGATGTAACCTTCATTTACTCTTTGGATCCTAGATCTAAGTTAGGGGGTTAACTTTTGGGGTTGAACTTGTTGATCAAACTTGTTTTACATGGTTTGTTGTGTGATTGATCACCACTTAACTTGCATATTTGGAATTCTTTGTGAAGGATTGAGAGATGAAGCTAGGAATAAACTAAGTTTGGTTGCTAGACTAGGATTTCCATGAAAATAGGCATTTTCTAGTTTAGGGAAACTTGATTAATCATGTTGTGCTTGATTTGGCTAGATTAGTTGCTCATGCCATGAGAATAGGTCATGAGTGACTAATCAAGCTCCTCTAATTAGCTCGAGAGAGTAATTAGAGTTCATATGTTCGTGATTTTCCCCTTGTGATCCCCCATTTGTTTTCCCCTTGGCTTTGATATTGGATTCTTGGATTGAGTGTTGGTGAATCCCCTTAATCCCCTAGTTTCTTTACCTTTGTCTTATCTCCCTTAGTTATTCGTTGATTTACTTTGCAAATTTCCTAGTTTATTTAGATTTTAGAATCATTGTTAAACTCTCAAAAACCCAAATATTGATTTAGCTCATTGTAGTTAGCTAATTAACTCTTGAGTTAACCCTACTTCCTTGTGTATTTCGACTTTATACTTATCCTATATTGGATAAATTAGGTATATTTGGCGAGTATACAACAACCCGTCAAATTCTGGCGCCGTTGCCGGGGAAGTAGCGGTTAACATTAGCTAATTGGTTAATTTTGAGACTAAATTGCCTTTTTCTTTATTTTGGTGTGTTTACCTCTTGGTTGTTTTTACTAATATTCTCCTTAGCTTTGTTGGTTGCATGTCACGGAGATTGAGTGGCGATCCAACCATCCCCATCGATCATAACCTTGAAAATACTTTGAGGCAATTAAGGAGAATCTTTAGGGAACCTACGGTCCAACCGGGTGTTCAACAACCGGGTTCTGAACAAGAGTTTTCTATCTCCACTACTTCTAGCACTATGGGCGATGAGGCTCCTAGAGCATTACAGGATTTTGGGCATCCCGAGGCATTTGAACTCAAAAGTGGTATTTGCCGCCCAACTACTACCGCCAACTTCGAATTTTCTCCGCATTTGATTCGCATGATCAAACAAGAGCCTTATGGGGGCATGACTCATGAGTGCCCTCTTGAGCATTTGGCTAACTTCTTGGAGCTATGTGCCACGGTGAAGCAAAACAATCTGAGTCAAGAGTTTGTGAGGCTCAACTTATTCCATTTCTCTCTTGTGGGCAAGGCTAAGAAATGGTTGCAATCTATTCCGGAAGACTCTTTGACAACATGGGCACAAGTTACCACGGCTTTTGTGGATGAGTTCTATTCTCAAGAGAAGACCTCCGAATCTAGGAGGAAGATAGCTAATTTCTCTCAAGAGGAGGATGAGACATTGTATGGAGCTTGGGATAGGTTCAAGAATCTTCGAAGATCTTGTCCTCACCATGGTTATAGTCAATGGATGCTTATGCAAGGCTTCTATGATGGTCTCCTTCCTATGACCCGTGCAAGCCTTGATTCGGGTGCGGGAGGTCAACTAACAAAGCTCCCGGTTGACAATATTGAGCCTACAATAGAAGAGGTAGTACGACACTACTCTTGGGGAAACTCTACTAGAACTGCAAGCAAGAAAAGTGCAAGCAAAGGCAAGTATGATCTTGATGCCATTGACCATATCAATGCAAAACTTGATACCCTTGCAAAGAAATTGGAAAAGGTAAGCTTGGCATCTCCTAGCCAAGGTACTTCTCAAGCTTTTTCTTGTGAGATTTGTGGTGGGTCGGACCACGCTAGCTCTTATTGTGGAGGGTCTATGGACCATGTTGCTTGGGTGAATACTAGGGGTGAGGGAAATCCTAACTTCAACAACCAAGGGAGATGGAATAACAATGTGAGTGGAGGATGGAAGAACCCTCAACCACCCCAACCTTACCAAGCTAGACCACCCGGATTCCATAACCCCCAACAAACATTCACACAAACTCCCCCTAGAGCTCCCTTTGAACCAAATCAGCCAAAACAATCCTCTCTTGAATCCACTCTCCAACTTTTCTTAGCTCAACAAACAAAAACCAATGTCGAGAATGATAGGAAGTTTGGAGACATACACACCTCCCTCCAACAAATGAATGCCCACAATAAGATCATTGAAACCCAACTTGCCCAAGTCGCTCAACAAGTGAGCAATAACTCTTCAAACTCTTCCACACAACTTTCTAGCCAACCCATTATCCGAGAGCAAGCTAAAGCCATCACTTTGAGATCCGGAGCTCACTATGAGGGTCCTAAGATGCCCACACTTGATGAAGCTAACCCCTCCAATGAGAGTGAGAATGTGGATAGTGAGGTTGATAAAGAGAGTGACAATGTCGTTGTGGAAGACATTCATGAGGATGGGACTCCTATAGTTGTTGAACACGAAGCATCAAGCAACGAGCCTCCTCCAATGAAGAGCTACACTCCTCCGGTCCCATGGTGGGATGCGGTCGTACGCGCTACCAAAGATAAAAGTTTATTTTCCTTCTTTCCAATACAAATAAATGTAAGTGGCAAGTAGGGTCGAATCCACAGAGACTTGGGGACTAACTCGTGCTTATAATAGATCAAATGGGGGTTTTGGGATTAAAGAATTGAATAACTAAATATGAAGAACTAAAGAACAATCAAAATGTAATGTAATCAAGAAGAGAAGAATCTTGAGTTCGGTTAATGGCCACTTCGATTCGTACTATTGATCATTGGTTTCTCAAATGTGTAACTTTACTCTTAATTACTCAAAGTTGGAAATCAAATTCCTTACCCTCAAAAGTACCGTCAAACAATCACAATCAAATGATCATAAAACTTGAACTAAAGATTAATCTAATCTAATCAGAGATTAAATTCAAATCAATAGAACATCAACGAACTAGGAAACAATGAGCCAATTAACAAATTGCTAGCACAGCATATTCAAATTGGAACTTGTGATTTCTCTAGTGATTAATCAAAAATAATCAGATTCATTAATCAAACCCTAGATTGCTACTCATGAAAGAAGAACAGATGAATCGGCATCAATTCTAAATCCTAACAAATGATAAATCGAATGTATAAACTAGTAGTACTCCTAGCAATACATACCACAATCATAAATTAAAACCAAGAAATCACAATTATAATTAAGAAAAAGTTAACAAAGAGAAACCTCACAATAATAGACCGAAGCTTGATTAACCGTTCTCAAGACTAGATTTAGGCTACGATCGACATAGCATCCATCAAGCAAATCTTCAAGCTAATTATTCGAAACTCAAAAAGGGAGAAAAATAGGGATTAGGGTTCTTCTCTCTATCCTCTCTAATTCAGTTCAGAAATTACATGACCTCCAACCAAACGTTTTTCTAATTAATAAAACCTAAAGAAAGCTGAAAATTGCCGAAGATTCGTAGCCGCGTCGAAGTGCGCTAGTCGGGCTCTCCTAGTGCGCGAGTCGGGCCTTCGCTCCTGCCCAAAAATCCAACCTACGCTCGAAGTGCGCGACTCGGGCATGTCTTGCGCGCGAGTCGGGCATCCAATGCTGACAATCTCATTCCTTCGCTCGCAGCGCGCGAGTCGTGCTCTGATGGTGCGCGGCTCGGGCTTTGGCTGCTGCCAAACACCTGCTTCTGCTCGATATGCGCGACTCATGCGTGTGTGGTGCCCAGCTAGGGCACTCGCTACTGCCCAGCATTCCAACCTTTTCCACAAACGCTCGAGACGGGCTCTTCAACGTCCATGGTGAGCACACAATGCCGTAGAGCTACAAAGAGATGAACTTGGATGACAACCAACAACATCTAGACTTCAAGGAACTTTGTGAGCTTAATCCACCTGTAAATAATCATAAGCATATGGAACCACAAAATATCCTTAAATCTCCTCTAATACTGCAAATTCATCATAACTCCCTCTTCTCCACACTAAGGTTAAGATGAGTCAAACTCTCCTTCTTAAACCTTAAACCTTAGTAAATGGACTTCTCAACACTCTATAATCGCACATAACTTGGTCACATCATCCCATATCCTCAAAGGTTAGCAATGAAGCACTTCAATGACAAATTTGTCAAGTTCCTTGAGGTAATGAAGGGTTTGCAAGTTCACATCCCATTTCTCCAAGCTATGGCTCAAATGCCCACCTATGCCAAATTTTGTAAAGGAACTTCTTTCTAACAAGTCCAAACTTGAAGAAAGTTCCACCATTGCTCTCACTGCCGAAGTTAGTGCGATCCTCCAAAACAAGCTCCCCAAAAAGCTTGAAGATCCGGGGTCTTCTCCATACCATTGAGAATTGGAGATTTGGAGCCAAAGAGAGCATTAGCCGATCTTGGGGCTAGTGTAAGCCTAATACCACTCTCCATTGCAAAGAAGCTCAACTTTGAGCTTAAGCCAACAAGAAGGGTGATACAACTAGCGGATCGCTCGGTTAAGGTGCCCGTTGGAGAATTGGAGGATGTTCCGGTGCAAGTTGGGAGAGTCTTCATCCCTTGTGACTTTGTAGTGATGGAAATGGAAGAAGACTCCCAAGTCCCTCTTATTTTGGGAAGGCCTTTCTTGAAAACGGCCGGAGTGCTAGTTGACATGAAAAGAGATGTAATGACATTGAGGGTTGGTGATGAGAAGATGGAGTTTGCTTTCAATAAGAGCAT
The DNA here is from genome assembly GCA_947648045.1 of Beta corolliflora. Classification (NCBI taxonomy): domain Eukaryota; kingdom Viridiplantae; phylum Streptophyta; class Magnoliopsida; order Caryophyllales; family Amaranthaceae; genus Beta; species Beta corolliflora. Next base: position 287,635 of record CANSZD010001751.1, read on the forward strand.
GAAAGCGCCTATTATGGAAGAAGTGCATCGGATCGACACCCTTGAGCAAGAAGTGTTAAGCCTAAGGGCCTTAGTTGAAGCAAGGGATCCTCTTGAGGATGTGCTACTAGGGGAAGATCAAGAGCAAGAAAGTGAAGCTTGGCATCTCAAAAAGGCAATGGACAAAGCACCAATCTACCTACCTCCTAATTCGAGCTTTGAGATTTTAGAAGCTTCATTGAAAAAAGAGGAGAGGACCACGCCTCCTCCTACATGTGAGTTGAAACCCCTTCCCCCTTCTTTGAAGTATGTTTTTCTTGGAGATAACGAGGCTTATCCCGTGATTGTCAATTCTACACTCAATGGTCCTTCTCTTGACAAACTTCTTTGTGTTCTAAAACAACATCGAAGTGCCATTGGGTATACAATTGACGATCTCAAGGGTCTAAGTCCCACCTTGTGTATGCATCGAATTCATTTGGATGATGGTCAAACCTCCTCTATTGAGCCTCAAAGAAGGCTAAATCCTAACATGAAGGAGGTGGTAAAAAAGAAGTTTTGAAACTCCTTGAGGCGGGGATAATCTACCCTATGTCGGATAGTAGGTGGGTTAGCCCCGTTCAAGTTGTCCCAAAAAAGGGAGGAATGACCGTCATCAAGAATGACAAGGGTGAGCTTATCTCCACAAGATCGGTCACCGGGTGGCGCATGTGCATTGATTATCGTAAGTTGAATAAAGCCACCCGGAAGGACCATTTCCCCCTCCCTTTTATTGACCAAATGCTTGAAAGATTGGCGGGTCATTGACAGGCTAAAGTCGTATCACCTAATCAAAAGTAATCCTAAAGTCCTCTAACAAATAGTAGTCAGGGAAGTAGGGTCGAATCCACAGGGAAACAGTGTTCTTTTCCTAATTGTCAATCAAATCTAGATTATAGGTAACGAGTGTTTGTTTGTAATTATAATAAACTAGTCAATAACTATATCGAGAATACCAATAATAAAGAGTCTAGGGCGTAGGTTCACCAATGAACAATATTCCTGGATGAAGCACAATAATCAATAATGAATAATGCAGTCAAACAGGTTGATTTCCTCTCTCGAGTCGAAATTAACCATAGAATGATATTAACAGGCTCTCGCAATTTATTAATACCAATTCTACCTATTGAAACTAGCCTTAATATCAAGTTTATACCTCTCGGCGCATAACCTAATATTGCAATACTATAACAATCAAATCTGGCCAAATCGGATTGAATAGAGATAATACATTCAATAGGAATCCACATACATCATCAAAAATCAATACTTTATAAACATCCCTTCATAAATATTCATGGATCCCCTTAACCCTAGAATTAAACTACTCAATCATAATTAAAGGAAACATATTCATGATGAAACAAGTAAACATGGTGAATCAATAATCAAGGATTGAATAAAAAATAACAAGAGAAGAAAAGAAATACCAATGTAGAACAATCTTGCAAAAATCCCAACTTCTACTGAAAATTCAATGTAAAAATGGTAAAGAGTAATACTATGGTTCTTGAGTAATTCCAATGTGCTTAGGAAAACTAAAGCTGAAACTATAATGTAAAAACGTCGTCTTTCAACCCTAAAAGGAAAAGTATTTATATGAAAGTAAGAGCTAGCGCGACACGCGCTTCAAAATCATTAAAAACCGAGCCGCCCGACCAACCCGGGCGGAATCCGCCCGACCGGGCGGTCGCCAGGTGTTATGTTTGCTTCGTCACGCCCGACCGGGCGGTCTTCAGCTGCATCCTTCAAAGTTGCTCGCCTCGCCCGACCCACCCGGGTGGATATCGCCCGGTCGGGCCCGCAAGGGTTTTTTTTCTTGCTTCCTTTTCAATCTGAAAAAGTAGCTAAGGCAAAGTCGCCCGACCGGCTGGGGCGAGGATCGCCCGACCGGGCGGTCTTCAGGTCTCTGACGCCCAACTTCCAATCTTCAACGTGTCATAACTTTTGCGTTAATTTTCGGAATTAAGCAAATGACCACTTGTTGGAAAGCTCCTGAATTGTAGAATCCAACCCAAATGAAATGCTCGAACTCTCGAAAGTGCATCATCTCTTGTAGGAGTATAAATGAGTAGGAAATGCATCAAACATGCTAATTCCTACAATAATCGTCCTGAAACTATATACATCCTACAAGAAACACATTAGTACTAAAAATGGCTCCGAAGAGCGCAATTAAGACCAATAATCAATGAGGGACGGGGGAAAAATTCTATATAAAATAGACATATCAGTCATACCCATTTTTGCTTTTTGGATGGTTATTCGGGGTTCTTTCAAATTCCCATTCACCCCGATGACCAAGAGAAGACAACATTCACATGTCCATTTGGCACCTTCGCTTATCGAAGGATGCCATTTGGATTGTGTAATGCTCCTTCTACCTTCCAAAGGTGTATGACCGCCATTTTTTCGGACATGCTTGAATCAACCATAGAGGTTTTCATGGATGACTTCTCCGTGGTAGGTTCATCATTTGACATTTGTCTCTCCAACCTTCAAAAGGTTTTAGAGAGATGTCAAAAGATGAATCTTGTTCTTAATTGGGAAAAATGTCATTTTACAGTTGAAGATGGCATAGTCCTCGATCATACGATATCTCAAAAAGGGATTGAGGTGGATAAGGTTAAAATTGAGGTTATTGAGAAATTGCCTCCCCCAACTTCGGTGAAGGGAGTGAGATCTTTTCTTGGGCATGCGGGCTTCTATCGCCGTTTTATCAAAGATTTCTCAAAAATCTCAAAGCCCCTATCCAATTTGCTTTAAAAAGACATTGAGTTCAAATTTGACAACGATTACATGCATGCTTTTGAAACTCTAAAAAAGGCTCTAATTTCCGCTCCTATAGGGCAAGCTCCGGATTGGAGCTTGCCTTTTGAACTAATGTGTGATGCTAGTGATAGCGCAGTGGGGGCCGTTTTAGGGCAAAGAAAAGAAGGAAAGCTCCATGTGATCTACTATGCAAGCAAGACACTTGATTCCGCTCAAAGGAACTATGCCACCACGGAGAAGGAACTCCTAGCAATCGTGTTTGCTTTTGACAAGTTTCAGTCATATCTTGTGTGCTCCAAAGTGGTGGTGTACACGGATCATGCGGCTATCAAGTATCTCATGACTAAGAAGGATGCCAAGCCTCGTTTGATTAGGTGGATCCTTCTCCTACAAGAGTTTGATATTGAGATCAAAGACAAGAAGGGCACCGAAAATTCGATTGCCGACCACCTCTCTGGCCTTCCTATGGATGATTCACATGACCTAGACCCTCCCATCAATGATTCTCTCCAAGATGATTTCCTCTATGCCATTAAGGCCATGTATGCTCCTTGGTTCGCGGATTTTGCTAACTTTCATGCTAGTGGAGTCATTCCGGATGACCTTAACTATCAACAAAAGCGGAGGTTCATGCATGAGGCCAAGCACTATGTATGGGAGGACCCATACTTGTTCAAGAGGGGGGTGGATGGTATTTACCGGAGGTGTCTCCCGGATGATGAGATCGAGAATGTAATAGGGATGTGCCATTCATCCCCATGTGGTGGTCATATGGGAGCCGACAAGACCGTGGCAAAGATTTTACAATGTGGTCTATTTTGGCCAAGTATGTTCAAGGATGTTTGGGGCTTTGTCAAGGCTTGTGATCGGTGTCAAAGAGTTGGAAACATCTCATAAAGGCATGAACTACCCCTTACAAGCATCTTGGAGTTGGAAGTTTTTGATGTTTGGGGGATTGATTTCATGGGCCCCTTTCCCTCCTCCCTTGGTAATCGTTACATCTTGGTAGCGGTTGATTACGTTTCTAAATGGGTTGAAGCAATCGCTTCCCCTACAAATGATGCCAAGGTAGTGGTCAAGCTATATAAGAAGGTGATCTTCCCCCGTTTCGGAGTTCCAAGAACCATCATTAGTGATAGGGGATCGCACTTTGCAAAGAAATCATTCAAGGCCCTTCTTGCTAAATATGGGGTGCATCACAAAATGGGTCTCTCTTACCACCCTCAATCTAGTGGTCAAGCGGAGATATCTAATAGAGAGGTCAAGCTCATTTCGGAGAAGACGGTAAATCGATCTCGAAAGGATTGGTCTTCCAAGTTGGACGATGCATTGTGGGCCTATCGCACGGCCTACAAAACCCCTATTGGCATGCCACCTTACAAGCTTGTTTATGGAAAATCGTGTCATTTGCCCGTAGAATTGGAGCACAAGGCTTATTGGGCCATCAAGGCTTTGAATTTTAACCTTCAAGCTTCGGGTGAAAGAAGGATGCTTGACGTTCATGAGCTTGAGGAGCTTAGGAGGGACGCCTATGAGGGCTCCCGGGTGGACAAAGAGAGAACAAAGGCTTGGCATGATCAACGAATCATGAAAAGGGAATTCAAAGTTGGTGACAAAGTCCTTTTGTTCAATTCGAGGTTGAGGTTATTTCCGAGCAAGCTCAAATCAAGGTGGAGTGGTCCATTCACCGTGCATCAAGTATCCCCACATGGTGCGGTTGAGATTTGCAATGATGCAAAAGGGTGTTTCAAGGTGAACGGGCAAAGACTCAAGCTATACTATGATGGTGCGCCAATTCAAGAAGCTTACTCTATTGCACTTGAGGATTACTCCCCTCCTAATGATTGAAGATTTATGGTAGTCAAGCTAAAGACTTAAAACAAGCGCTTAGCGGGAGGCAACCCGTTTTTTCTCACTTATTACTATTTCTTTTTCTTCTTTTTAGTTTTGATTTACTTGGAATGTTGGATTATCACATATTATTACGGCATTTGAAATACTTGTTATGGTGATTTTGTGATGTGGTTATGTTTAGGATTGCTTCGGAGAAATTTTGGAGCAAAGAAAGGAAAGGAGAGAAGAAGGAAAAGCTGGGCTGCAGCTGACCCGAGGGCCCGGGTCGATGGAGAGATTGTTGCCAAAAGGGCAACTGCCAAGCGGACCCGCCCGGGTCACTCGACCCGAGGGCTCGGGTGTGGTGACCCGCCCGGGTCGGTTATTTGTGTACAAAAAAAAATCTGGGCTGATGCCGACCCGAGGGCTCGGGTCATTCTACCCGCCCGGGTCGGGATGTCAGTGGGCAAAACCGAATTATTTTTTTCTAACACTTCATTCTTTTCTTCACTCCTCCTTCATCTTCAACTTCTCAACTCTCTCTAACCCTCTTCAAACTTCAAACCCTAACTTCCTAAATCTCACTTAAATCACTCACTCACCACTCAAAAACTTAAAAAGCCCTCACAAATCTTCATCCTCATCAACTTTCCTCCACAAATTTCAACTTTTTCTCCTTCAAAAACCCCATCTCCACCATTTTTCACCATTTTCTCTCTCCTTAAAATTTTACCACAACTCTCAAATTCATCATTTTCCACTCAAATCTCTTCACAAATTATTCCTAAAACATCATTCCCCCTTCATTTCTCTCATAAAAAACTAAAAAACAAACAAAAAAAAAATTTCATTTTTTTCCACCCTCACCACTAAGTTACGGGATTTTGAATTTTTGAGCAACAAGTAATTTAAAGCATGGAGAAGAGGAATTCAAAGCGGAGTAGACAAGCGGGGCAAGCTAGCTCAAGCCAACCACCACAAAGGGAAAACGTCTCGGGGCATGATGCCCCCGGTGAGTTTCATGATCCCGAATTTCCTTTCATGTTTTTTACTGGCTTAGAACATTTTAATAGATTTCAAGCCCTTAAGGCTAAGGAATTCGCCCCTACCCGTTTTGTTGATGAGACCTTGTTGTCTTTATGGGGGATTCGGGGGGATGTAGATAATATAGCTGACGGATTGAATATGAAAAAAGTGTTATTGATGAGAAAAAAAACTTATAAATGCTTATCACTTGAATTCTTAAGCTCCTTGGAAATAACCGGAGAGGAACAGTTTGCGTGCTCAACTAGAGCCGAGGCCGTTCTCACATTTAGGTTGGGGAATGTTGCTCGTTCTATGCCTATTGGTGATTTTGCTGAATTTTTTGGATTACAAATTGAATCGAGCACCACTCCCGCACCTTCTTTCAACCTTTATGAATGTTGGAGTAAGTTGAGTGACGGAAAAAGTTACGATGCTACAAATGCTAATGACTCACTCATACACCAACCAACTATCCGGTACTTCCGCAAGTTTTTGGGGAACACCATCTTTGGGAGAAAAGATAACTCAGAGGTAAGTCAGTCGGAACTTATGATCATAGGTTCTTACCTATGGGATAAGAAAAAGCTGAACATACCTTTGATGTTTGCCCGCCATCTCCAAAGGGTAGGAACCCCAAGAACTCTCGGACGTGGGTCGATTGTTGTAGGCGGTTTGATTACCGCCATTGCTGAACACTTTAGGGTTCGCCCTAAGACCCCCGAGGTCCCAGGACCGACCCTAATAAACCAACAACACCTACAAGATGCGTGTTGGTTTACAAAGGATCGGAATACATTTTACTTGGAAGATTGGTAAAATGTCTTCCATTCAACTTCCAAATCGCCGCATCAACGAGATTAAAACGGGGCAAGTCAACTATCTCATCCAGGAAGCCGCGGAGGAAGGCGCGGAGATCCGCACCTACCATAGGCGGGATCCCCATGAGCTTGCCTTCTCTTCTTCCACCCCTCCCCCTCCTCCTCCCCAACCCCATCCCACCTATGTTCCCGACTATGCCCCTATTTATGCCCATATAGATAGGCGGTTTGATAGTTTTGAACAAAGACTAACCACCTTCCAACAAGAGATGCGAGAGAGTTTTACCCCCATCTTGCAATTCTTTCATGATAACAGCATGGTCCCTCCCGGCACTCCCTATCCCTCCTATATGCAACCCCCACAACACCCCGAGGGGGAGGACCTCGACCCTTGAGTTGATCTCTCCCCACCCCCCTACCCGATTGTTCTTCCTTTCACACCGAGGACGTTGTTTGGTTTGGCTTGGGGGGGTATTTTCATGATTCGGATAGTTTTTACTTTATGGGGTAGGCGTTAGGAGATCCTTGTCGCTATTCTGATTGAATTGCTGTTTGTGATTGTGGTTAAGCTTGGTGAATGGGCCAATGCTTGTTAATATGTGGTGAGCCATGATTTCATTTTTCTTATTTGTTTGTTTTCTTATTCTTTAAAAAAAAACCCAAAAACAATTTTCTTTCTCATTTTCTTTTTCTTATTTCCTTGTTTTAGCTTTATTTCTTTCCTTTTCTTTCCCTTCTTTTTCAATGTTTGTTTTTAGTTCTAAAAAAAGAAATTTTTTGAAAAAGAGCAAAAATAGCCAAAAAAAAAAAAATTAATCTGAAAAACAAAAAGAAGTTTTAGCTTTGAATAAAGTTTTGATTTCCTTGCCCAAGGAAGATGCTAGTTGATGATATATGTGGATTCCTTGCTTGGATTTTGAGTATATGTTTAGAGGCTCCTTTTGGCAGAGTGTGAGCTTGGGTTGTGGTGCTTTAGGTGGTGATTAATCTTGATTGCATTAGAATCAACCAAAGTGAAATCAATGAATGCTCAATTGGATGTCTAGTCTTGATTCTTGACTATGTTGCTCATACTTGAATAAATTTTAGCTTGAAATTTGCAGTCCCTAGTGTCCCTAGATATGCTAATCATGTCCCCAAACAAAACTCTACAAAAAGCTTAGTTTTTACTTCTTTTCGTTTGTAATAAGTGGTACAAAAAGCCACAAGTTCTCATGTTTCTCTTTAGTGAGTAGTTACTCCATATTTGTATAACAAAAATTCCTGTAATAAGGGAAAAAGAAAAAGCCAAAAACAGTCAAAAAAGGCGTGAAAAATGAAAAAAAAGGTGAAGAAAAAAACGAAAAGCAAAAAGAATAGAAGAATTCCAATAAAAGAGGACAATTTGTGGATGCCTCCCACACTTAGTACTATTTTTCTAAAGTTTTGAGTAGAGGGGAGTCTAAGGCATGTTTGTGTGTCTAGGGATGGTGGACTAGTAATTTGAGCTTCTATAACACATGAAGGGCTCTAAATCTTTTGGATAGCTAGGTGTTCTCTAATGAGCGAGTAAAAAGTCTAAGTAGGTGTCCTTTTGCAATCTTGATTAGTTGCTTTCTCTACCCATAACCTATGAGTACACTTGGAAATTAGTTGTTTTGAAAGTTGCTCTCTATTCTTGCTTGTGAACCATTTCATTGATAGTTGACTTGGGCTTACTCTTGAATTTGATTGAATAAATTGTTGATGAAAAACTAGAGTTGTGGGTTCGAAAACTCTTTGGAAACCCTCGCGAGATCCCACTCGCCCTCTAGAGTGATCTAGGGGTTTAAAGAGCTTGTTGCATGTGCTAAATGCAATCGTGATTCCAACGAAAATGAGTTAGTGTAAATTCTTTATCCTTCCTTCCCTTTTCATTTTCTTTTCTTTCCTCTTTCTTCTTCATTTTGCTTTCAAATAAGTTTTCATTCTCCTACTTGTGTTTTAATCTATTTTGCTTGAGGACAAGCAAAGATCAAGCTTGGGGGAGTTTGATGATTGGTTTATATGCTTGAATTATGCTTAGTTTTTAATAGTTTTTGTGATAGTTTTTAGGCTAATTTAGGCTAAGTTCATTCCGTTTCTTTCTTTTTGTGCATTTTTCCTCCCTTGCTCTCTTTCTTTGGGTGTTTGTTTACATTTCAGGACTTGGAAGCACGTTTGGAGGGTCTATGCACAAGCCCGAGGCAAAGCGTTGAAGAAATGGAGCACCAAGAGCCCGAGTGTGTGGACTCGCCCGGGTCAGCCCAGCCAGGCAAACCAGCTGCGCCTTTCAGCAGACCCGCCCGGGTCTGTTGACCCGAGGGATCGGGTCTTCCAACCCGAGGGCTCGAGTTCACAGACCCGCCCGGGTCGCTTCGATTGGGAAACCAAAAATGTTCCTGCCATTTAGACCCGCCCGGGTCAGGTGACCCGAGTGCTCGGGTCTTGTCACCCGAGAGCTCGGGTCATTTCACCCGCCCGGGTCGGGTTATTTTCCAGAAACGATTTTGCGATTTTGTTTACCTTAATGCGGGGGCTGTTTTGTAATTTTCTGATTTATTTCTTGTGACTATAAAAGGGGGACGCCTCTTATTTTAACTTAGGCAATTATTAACTAGAGATTAGATAGAGATTAAATCTTGTTTTATCATTCAAACTCTAGAACAAAACCCTAGGAAAGAGAAAGTGAAGGTTTGAAGCTTTTGGATCTCCATTCTTCATTTATGAAAGCTTAAAGTTGGTAATTTTTGTTTATTTTCTTCTTTTCTTCCATTGATCTTGCTTATTTCATGCTTTGTTTGTTTAGATCTTGCTTTATTAGTTGATTATTTGCATTTTTCTCTTTTTCCTCCATGGTTATGGTGATAAAGTTATTTCAAGCTTTGTTTTGTTTTATTTCCATAATGTTTGAGTAGTTTCTTACTAGGGGAAGGGATGTAACCTTCATTTACTCTTTGGATCCTAAATCTAAGTTAGGGGGTTAACTTTTGGGGTTAAACTTGTTGATCAAACTTGTTTTACTTGGTTTGTTGGGTGATTGATCACCACTTAACTTGCATATTTGGAATTCCTAGTGAAGGATTGAGAGATGAAGCTAGGATAAACTAAGTTTGGTTGCTAGACTAGGATTTCCATAAAAATAGGCATTTTCTAGTTTAGGGAAACTTGATTAATCATGTTGTGCTTGATTTGGCTAGATTAGTTGCTCATGCCATGAGAATAGGTCATGAGTGACTAATCAAGCTCCTCTAATTAGCTCGAGAGAGTAATTAGAGTTCATATGTTCGTGATTTTCCCCTTGTGATCCCCCATTTGTTTTCCCCTTGGCTTTGATATTGGATTCTTGGATTGAGTGTTGGTGAATCCCCTTAATCCCCTAGTTTCTTTACTCTTGTCTTATCTCCCTTAGTTATTCGTTGATTTACTTTGCAAATTTCCTAGTTTATTTAGATTTTAGAATCATTGTTAAACTCTCAAAAACCCAAAGATTGATTTAGCTCATTGTAGTTTGCTAATTAACTCTTGACTTAACCCTACTTCCTTGTGGATTTCGACCCTATACTTATCCTATATTGGATAAATTAGGTTATATTTGGCGAGTATACAACGACCCGTCAAATTTTGGCGCCGTTGCCGGGGAAGTAGCGGTTAACATTAGCTAATTGGTTAATTTTGAGACTAAATTGCCTTTTTCTTTATTTTGGTGTGTTTACCTCTTGGTTGTTTTTACTAATATTCTCCTTAGCTTTGTTGGTTGCATGTCACGGAGATTGAGGGGCGATCCAACCATCCCTATCGATCATAACCTTGAAAATACTTTGAGGCAATTAAGGAGAATCTTTAGGGAACCTACGGTCCAACCGGGTGTTCAACAACCGGGTTCTGAACAAGAGTCTTCTATCTCCACTACTTCTAGCACTATGGGCGATGAGGCTCCTAGAGCATTACAGGATTTTGGGCATCCCGAGGCATTTGAACTCAAAAGTGGTATTCGCCGCCCAACTACTACCGCCAACTTCGAATTTTCTCCGCATTTGATTCGCATGATCAAACAAGAGCCTTATGGGGGCATGACTCATGAGTGCCCTCTTGAGCATTTGGCTAACTTCTTGGAGCTATGTGCCACGGTGAAGCAAAACAGTGTGAGTCAAGAGTTTGTGAGGCTCAACTTATTCCATTTCTCTCTTGTGGGCAAGGCTAAGAAATGGTTGCAATCTATTCCAGAAGACTCTTTGACAACATGGGCACAAGTTACCACGGCTTTTGTGGATGAGTTCTATTCTCAAGAGAAGACCTCCGAAGCTAGGAGGAAGATAGCTAATTTCTCTCAAGAGGAGGATGAGACATTGTATGGAGCTTGGGATAGGTTCAAGGATCTTCGAAGATCTTGTCCTCACCATGGTTATAGTCAATGGATGCTTATGCAAAGCTTCTATGATGGTCTCCTTCCTATGACCCGTGCAAGCCTTGATTCGGGTGTGGGAGGTCAACTAACAAAGCTCCCGGTTGACAATATTGAGCCTACAATTGAAGAGGTAGTACGACACTACTCTTGGGGAAACTCTACTAGAACCGCAAGCAAGAAAAGTGCAAGCAAAGGCAAGTATGATCTTGATGCCATTGACCATATCAATGCAAAACTTGATACCCTTGCAAAGAAATTGGAAAAGGTAAGCTTGGCATCTCCTAGCCAAGGTACTTCTCAAGCTTTTTCTTGTGAGATTTGTGGTGGGTCGGACCACGCTAGCTCTTATTGTGGAGGGTCTATGGACCATGTTGCTTGGGTGAATACTAGGGGTGAGGGAAATCCTAACTTCAACAACCAAGGGAGATGGAATAACGATGTGAGTGGAGGATGGAAGAACCCTCAACCACCCCAACCTTACCAAGCTAGACCACCCGGATTCCAGAACCCCCAATAAACATTCACACAAACTCCCCCTAGAGCTCCCTTTGAACCAAATCAGCCAAAACAATCCTCTCTTGAATCCACTCTCCAACTTTTCTTAGCTCAACAAACAAAAACCAATGTCGAGAATGATAGGAAGTTTGGAGACATACACACCTCCCTCCAACAAATGAATGCCCACAATAAGATCATTGAAACCCAACTTGCCCAAGTCGCTCAACAAGTGAGCAATAACTCTTCAAACTCTTCCACACAACTTCCTAGCCAACCCATTATCCGAGAGCAAGCTAAAGCCATCACTTTGAGATCCGGAGCTCACTATGAGGGTCCTAAGATGCCCACACTTGATGAAGCTAACCCCTCCAATGAGAGTGAGAATGTGGATAGTGAGGTTGATAAAGAGAGTGACAATGTCGTTGTGGAAGACATTCATGAGGATGGGACTCCTATAGTTGTTGAACACGAAGCATCAAGCAACGAGCCTCCTCCAATGAAGAGCTACACTCCTCCGATCCCATATCCTCAAAGGTTAGCAAAGAAGCACTTCAATGACAAATTTATCAAGTTCCTTGAGGTAATGAAGGGTTTGCAAGTTCACATCCCATTTCTCCAAGCTATGGCTCAAATGCCCACCTATGCCAAATTTTCTAAAGGAACTTCTTTCTAACAAGTCCAAACTTGAAGAAAGTTCCACCATTGCTCTCACCGCCGAAGTTAGTGCGATCCTCCAAAACAAGCTCCCCAAAAAGCTTGAAGATCCGGAGTCTTTCTCCATACCATTGAGAATTGGAGATTTGGAGCCAAAGAGAGCATTGGTCGATCTTGGGGCTAGTGTAAGCCTAATACCACTCTCCATTGCAAAGAAGCTCAACTTTGAGCTTAAGCCAACAAGAAGGGTGATACAACTAGCGGATCGCTCGGTTGAGGTGCCCGTTGGAGAATTGGAGGATGTTCCGGTGCAAGTTGGGAGAGTCTTCATCCCTTGTGACTTTGTAGTGATGGAAATGCAAGAAGACTCCCAAGTCCCTCTTATTTTGGGAAGGCCTTTCTTGAAAACGGCCGGAGTGCTAGTTGACATGAAAAGAGATGTAATGACATTGAGGGTTGGTGATGAGAAGATGGAGTTTGCTTTCAATAAGAGCATGAAAGCGCCTATTATGGAAGAAGTGCATCGGATCGACACCCTTGAGCAAGAAGTGTTAAGCCTAAGGGCCTTAGTTGAAGCAAGGGATCCTCTTGAGGATGTGCTACTAGGGGAAGATCAAGAGCAAGAAAGTGAAGCTTGGCATCTCAAAAAGGCAATGGACAAAGCACCAATCTACCTACCTCCTAATTCGAGCTTTGAGATTTTAGAAGCTTCATTGAAAAAAGAGGAGAGGACCACGGCTCCTCCTACATGTGAGTTGAAACCCCTTCCCCCTTCTTTGATGTATGTTTTTCTTGGAGATAACGAGACTTATCCCGTGATTGTCAATTCTACACTCAATGGTCCTTCTCTTGACAAACTTCTTTGTGTTCTAAAACAACATCGAAGTGCCATTGGGTATACAATTGACGATCTCAAGGGTCTAAGTCCCACCTTGTGTATGCATTGAATTCATTTGGATGATGGTCAAACCTCCTCTATTGAGCCTCAAAGATGGCTAAATCCTAACATGAAGGAGGTGGTAAAAATAGAAGTTTTGAAACTCCTTGAGGCGGGGATAATCTACCCTATGTCGGATAGTAGGTGGGTTAGCCCCGTTCAAGTTGTCCCAAAAAAGGGAGGAATGGCCGTCATCAAGAATGACAAGGGTGAGCTTATCTCCACTAGATCGGTCACCGGGTGGCGCATGTGCATTGATTATCGTAAGTTGAATAAAGCCACCCGGAAGGACCATTTCCCCCTTCCTTTTATTGACCAAATGCTTGAAAGATTGGCGGGTCATACCCATTTTAGCTTTTTGGATGGTTATTCGGGGTTCTTTCAAATTCCCATTCACCCCGATGACCAAGAGAAGACAACATTCACATGTCCATTTGGCACCTTCGCTTATCGAAGGATGCCATTTGGATTGTGTAATGCTCCTTCTACCTTCCAAAGCTGTATGACCGCCATTTTTTCGGACATGCTTGAATCAACCATAGAGGTTTTCATGGATGACTTCTCCGTGGTAGGTTCATCATTTGACATTTGTCTCTCCAACCTTCAAAAGGTTTTAGAGAGATGTCAAAAGATGAATCTTGTTCTTAATTGGGAAAAATGTCATTTTATGGTTAAAGATGGCATAGTCCTCGGTCATAAGATATCTCAAAAAGGGATTGAGGTGGATAAGGCTAAAATTGAGGTTATTGAGAAATTGCCTCCCCCAACTTCGGTGAAGAGAGTGAGATCTTTTCTTGGGCATGCGGGCTTCTATCGCCGTTTTATCAAAGATTTCTCAAAAATCTCAAAGCCCCTATCCAATTTGCTTTAAAAAGACATTGAGTTCAAATTTGACAACGATTGCATGCATGCTTTTGAAACTCTAAAAAAGGCTCTAATTTCCGCTCCTATAGGGCAAGCTCCGGATTGGAGCTTGCCTTTTGAACTAATGTGTGATGCTAGTGATAGCGCAGTGGGGGCCGTTTTAGGGCAAAGAAAAGAAGGAAAGCTCCATGTGATCTACTATGCAATCAAGACACTTGATTCCGCTCAAAGGAACTATGCCACCACGGAGAAGGAACTCCTAGCAATCGTGTTTGCTTTTGACAAGTTCCGGTCATATCTTGTGTGCTCCAAAGTGGTGGTGTACACGGATCATGCGGCAATCAAGTATCTCATGACTAAGAAGGATGCCAAGCCTCGTTTGATTAGGTGGATCCTTCTCCTACAAGAGTTTGATATTGAGATCAAAGACAAGAAGGGCACCGAAAATTTCTTGCGACCACCTCTCTCGCCTACCTATGGATGATTCACATGACCTAGACCCTCCCATCAATGATTCTCTCCAAGATGATTTCCTCTATGCCATTAAGGCCATGTATGCTCCTTGGTTCGCGGATTTTGCTAACTTTCATGCTAGTGGAGTCATTCCGGATGACCTTAACTATCAACAAAAGCGGAGGTTCATGCATGAGGCCAAGCACTATGTATGGGAGGACCCATACTTGTTCAAGAGGGGGGTGGATGGTATTTACCGGAGGTGTCTCCCGGATGATGAGATCGAGAATGTAATAGGGATGTGCCATTCATCCCCATGTGGTGGTCATATGGGAGCCGACAAGACCGTGGCAAAGATTTTACAATGTGGTCTATTTTGGCCAAGTATGTTCAAGGATGTTTGGGGCTTTGTCAAGGCTTGTGATCGGTGTCAAAGAGTTGGAAACATCTCATAAAGGCATGAACTACCCCTTACAAGCATCTTGGAGTTGGAAGTTTTTGATGTTTGGGGGATTGATTTCATGGGCCCTTTCCCTCCTCCCTTGGTAATCGTTACATCTTGGTAGCGGTTGATTACGTTTCTAAATGGGTTGAAGCAATCGCTTCCCCTACAAATGATGCCAAGGTAGTGGTCAAGCTATATAAGAAGGTGATCTTCCCCCGTTTCGGAGTTCCAAGAACCATCATTAGTGATAGGGGATCGCACTTTGCAAAGAAATCATTCAAGGCCCTTCTTGCTAAATATGGGGTGCATCACAAAATGGGTCTCTCTTACCACCCTCAATCTAGTGGTCAAGCGGAGATATCTAATAGAGAGGTCAAGCTCATTTCGGAGAAGACGGTAAATCGATCTCGAAAGGATTGGTCTTCCAAGTTGGACGATGCATTGTGGGCCTATCGCACGGCCTACAAAACCCCTATTGGCATGCCACCTTACAAGCTTGTTTATGGAAAATCGTGTCATTTGCCCGTAGAATTGGAGCACAAGGCTTATTGGGCCATCAAGGCTTTGAATTTTAACCTTCAAGCTTCGGGTGAAAGAAGGATGCTTGACGTTCATGAGCTTGAGGAGCTTAGGAGGGACGCCTATGAGGGCTCCCGGGTGGACAAAGAGAGAACAAAGGCTTGGCATGATCAACGAATCATGAAAAGGGAATTCAAAGTTGGTGACAAAGTCCTTTTGTTCAATTCGAGGTTGAGGTTATTTCCGGGCAAGCTCAAATCAAGGTGGAGTGGTCCATTCGCCGTGCATCAAGTATCCCCACATGGTGCGGTTGAGATTTGCAATGATGCAAAAGGGTGTTTCAAGGTGAACGGGCAAAGACTCAAGCTATACTATGATGGTGCGCCAATTCAAGAAGCTTACTCTATTGAACTTGAGGATTACTCCCCTCCTAATGATTGAAGATTTATGGTAGTCAAGCTAATGACTTAAAACAAGCGCTTAGCGGGAGGCAACCCGTTTTTTCTCACTTATTACTATTTCTTTTTCTTCTTTTTAGTTTTGATTTACTTGGAATGTTGGATTATCACATATTATTACGGCATTTGAAATACTTGTTATGGTGATTTTGTGATTTGGTTATGTTTAGGATTGCTTGGGAGGAATTTTGGAGCAAATAAAGGAAAGGAGAGAAGAAGGAAAAGCTGGGCTGCAGCTGACCCGAGGGCCCGGGTCATATGACCCGCCCGAGTCGATGAAGAGATTGTTGCCAAAAGGGCAACTGCCAAGCGGACCCGCCCGGGTCAAGGAAAACTCGCCCGGGTCACTCGACCCGAGGGCTCGGGTGTGGTGACCCACCCGGGTCGGTTGTTTGTGTACAAAAAAAAATCTGGGTTGATGCCGACCCGAGGGCTCGAGTCATTCTACCCGCCCGGGTCGGGATGTCAGTGGGCAAAACCGAATTATTTTTTTCTAACACTTCATTCTTTTCTTCACTCCTCCTTCATCTTCAACCTCTCAACTCTCTCTAACCCTCTTCAAACTTCAAACCCTAACTTCCTAAATCTCAGTTAAATCACTCACTCACCACTCAAAAACTTAAAACTCCCTCACAAATCTTCATCCTCATCAACTTTCCTCCACAAATTTCAACTTTTTCTCCTTCAAAAACCCCATCTCCACCATTTTTCACCATTTTCTCTCTCCTCAAAATTTTACCACAACTCTCAAATTCATCATTTTCCACTCAAATCTCTTCACAAATTCTTCCTAAAACATCATTCCCCCTTCATTTCTCTCATAAAAAACTAAAAAACAAACAAAAAAAAAATTTCATTTTTTTCCACCCTCACCACTAAGTTACGGGATTTTGAATTTTTGAGCAACAAGTAATTTGAAGCATGGAGAAGAGGAATTCAAAGCGGAGTAGACAAGCGGGGCAAGCTAGCTCAAGCCAACCACCACAAAGGGAAAACGTCTCGGGGCATGATGCCCCCGGTGAGTTTCATGATCCCGAATTTCCTTTCATTGTTTTTGCTGGCTTAGAACATTTTAATAGATTTCAAGCCCTTAAGGCTAAGGAATTCGCCCCTACCCGTTTTGTTGATGAGACCTTGTTGTCTTTATGGGGGATTCGGGGGGATGTAAATAATATAGCTGACGGATTGAATATGAAAAAAGTGTTATTGATGAGAAAAAAAACTTATAAATGCTTAACACTTGAATTCTTAAGCTCCATGGAAATAACCGGAGAGTAACGGTTTGCGTGCTCAACTGGAGCCGAGGCCGTTCTCACATTTAGGTTGGGGAATGTTGCTCGTTCTATGCCTATTGGTGATTTTGCTGAAATTTTTGGATTACAAATTGAATCGAGCACCACTCCCGCACCTTCTTTCAACCTTTATGAATGTTGGAGTATGTTGAGTGACGGAAAAAGTTACGATGCTACAAATGCTAATGACTCACTCATACACCAACCAGCTATCCGGTACTTCCGCAAGTTTTTGGGGAACACCATCTTTGGGAGAAAAGATAACTCAGAGGTAAGTCAATCGGAAGTTATGATCATAGGTTCTTACCTATGGGATAAGAAAAAGCTGAACATACCTTTGATATTTGCCCGCCATCTAAAGGGTAGGAACCCCAAGAACTCTCGGACGTGGGTCGATTGTTGTAGGCGGTTTGATTACCGCCATTGCTGAACACTTTAGGGTTCGCCCTAAGACCCCCGAGGTCCCAGGACCGACCCTAATAAACCAACAACACCTACAAGATGCGTGTTGGTTTACAGTGACTGGAATTCATTTTACTTGGAAGATTGGTAAAATGTCTTCCATTCAACTTCCAAATCGCCGCATCAGTGAGATTAAAACGGGGCAAGTCAACTATCTCATCCAGGAAGCCGCGGAGAAAGGCGCGGAGATCCGCACCTACCATAGGCGGGATCCCCATGAGCTTGCCTCCTCTTCTTCCGCCCCTCCCCCTCCTCCTCCCCAACCCCATCCCACCTATGTTCCCGACTATGCCCCTATTTATGCCCATATAGATATGCGGTTTGATAGTTTTGAACAAAGACTAACCACCTTCCAACAAGAGATGCGAGAGAGTTTTACCCCCATCTTGCAATTCTTTCATGATAACAGCATGGTCCCTCCCGGCACTCCCTATCCCTCCTATATGCAACCCCCACAACCCCCCGAGGGGGAGGACCTCGACCCTTGAGTTGATCTCTCCCCACCCCCCCTCCCCGATTGTTCTTCCTTTCACACCGAGGACGGTGTTTGGTTTGGCTTGGGGGGGGTATTTTCATGATTTGGTAGTTTTTACTTTATGGGGTAGGCGTTAGGAGACCCTTGTCGCTATTCTGATTGAATTGCTGTTTGTGATTGTGGTTAAGCTTGGTGAATGGGCCAATGCTTGTTAATATGTGGTTAGCCATGATTTCATTTTTCTTATTTGTTTGTTTTCTTAGTTTTTAAAAATAAAACCCAAAAACAATTTTCTTTCTCATTTTCTTTTTCTTATTTCCTTGTTTTAGCTTTATTTCTTTCCTTTTCTTTCCCTTCTTTTTCAATGTTTGTTTTTAGTTCTAAAAAAAGAAAATTTTTGAAAAAGAGCAAAACTAGCCAAAAAAGCTTAGTTTTTACTTCTTTTCGTTTGTAATAAGTGGTACAAAAAGCCATAAGTTCTCATGTTTCTCTTTAGTGAGTAGTTACTCCTTATTTGTATAATAAAAATTCCTGTAATAAGGGAAAAAGAAAAAGCCAAAAACAGTCAAAAAAGGCGTGAAAAATGAAAAAAAAGGTGAAGAAAAAACGAAAAGCAAAAAGAATAGAAGAATTCTAATAAAAGAGGTCAATTTGTGGATGCCTCCCACACTTAGTACTATATTTCTAAAGTTTTGAGTAGAGGGGAGTCTAAGGCATGTTTGTGTGTCTAGGGATGGTGGACTAGTAATTTGAGCTTCTATAACACTTGAAGGGCTCTAAATCTTTTGGATAGCTAGGTGTTCTCTAATGAGCGAGTAAAAAGTCTAATTAGGTGTCCTTTTGCAATCTTGATTAGTTGCTTTCTCTACCCATAACCTATGAGTACACTTGGAAATTAGTTGTTTTGAAAGTTGCTCTTTATTCTTGCTTGTGAACCATTTCATTGATAGTTGACTTGGGCATTACTCTAGAATTTGATTGAATAAATTGTTGATGAAAAACAAGAGTTGTGGGTTCGAAAATTCTTTGGAAACCCTCGCGAGATCCCACTCGCCCTCTAGAGCGATCTAGGGGTTTAAAGAGCTTGTTGCATGTGCTAAATGCAATCGTGATTCCAACTAAAATGAGTTAGTGTAAATTCTTTATCCTTCCTTCCCTTTTCATTTTCTTTTCTTTCCTCTTTCTTCTTCATTTTGCTTTCAAATAAGTTTTCATTCTCCTACTTGTGTTTTAATCTATTTTGCTTGAGGACAAGCAAAAGATCAAGCTTGGGGGAGTTTGATGATTGGTTTATATGCTTGAATTATGCTTAGTTTTTAATAGTTTTTGTGATAGTTTTTAGGCTAATTTAGGCTAAGCTCATTCCGTTTCTTTCTTTTTGTGCATTTTTCCTCCCTTGCTCTCTTTCTTTGGGTGTTTGTTTACATTTCAGGACTTGGAAGCACGTTTGGAGGGTCTATGCACAAGCCCGAGGCAAAGCGTTGAAGAAATGGAGCACCAAAGAGCTCGAAGGAAGAGAAAAAGGCGAAGAAGTGGCTGACCCGAGGGCCCGGGTGTGTGGATCCGCCCGGGTCAGCCCAGCCAGGCAAACCAGCTGCGCCTTTCAGCAGACCCGCCCGGGTCTGTTGACCCGAGGGATCAGGTCTAGCACCCCGAGGGCTCGGGTTCACAGACCCGCCCGGGTCGCTTCGATTGGGAAACCAAAAATGTTCCTGCCATTTGGACCCGCCCGGGTCAGGTGACCCGAGTGCTCGGGTCTTGTCACCCGAGAGCTCGGGTCATTTCACCCGCCCGGGTCGGGTTATTTTCCGAAAACGATTTTGCGATTTTGTTTACCTTAATGCGGGGGCTGTTTTGTAATTTTCTGATTTATTTCTTGTGACTATGAAAGAGGGGCTCCTCTTGTAACACCCCAGAATTTCAAAGGCGAAAAAGAAAGAAATAATAATATAATTAATAGGACGATGGCGGAAACATCGTCTTCTGGGAATGTCACTACTACAAGATTATTGTTTAAATAACTAAGTGATAAAAACAAACATAAGTAAATACTATAAGTAAATTAATTACTTAGATTAAAATCAAAATGAGAAAACTATCTCAAACTAAAGAGAAGTCTAGAACTAAAACCCTAATAGATTATTTCTCGCATCTCAACCCGAGCCCAAAATAAAAGGAAATCCCCATCAACAAAACCTGCAAAATATACAACAAATATCCACAATCAGTGGGGAGTAACTAGCAGTTCTCCCAGAACAATAGCAATCAAAGCACGATTCAGAAGAAGATTATTAAGAAAGGAATAACATGCAATCATTACATCATATCATGCACATAGAAATCATAAAGCTCATAGATAAATCAAGAGATCATTAACAATAAGTAAGCATAATATAGTGAGTGACATAATTTCCAATATAAATAAATAATAATAATAAATCAAAATACAACAAGTTATTGAGTCGAAACCGAACGCGGTGATTCGCAAATCACTTCCTAAGGTTTGTCGATCGCAATCTCCGGGTCGGTCTATGGGCTTACGTTCCCCCACGCCCGTGTCTAAGAATGGCCAAACTCCCGTCGCGGGGTAGAACACGCAGAACTCCCTGACCTCTCGGACGACAACAATTAACCCAGGTGTACCCCTAGTTCGCAAACCAGGTGGTTGGCATGTTCTTAACCGGGGACTACATCTATCCCACCGGATATTCTTATCTCAAAATACAATCATGCATACAAACTAAGTATCATTCATCAAAAATATTCATCAAAAAGGGGATGCCACCTCGGCCTTATACCCACGTTCATCAAACAGCTTCTTCATAATTCCTCAAAATAAATCACTTGTACAATAATCAACAAATAATTCTCACAATAACACTTGAACATTCCCAAACATCAAAAATGACAATATACTGGTTTTTACAGCAACCACTCTCAATCACAAATACATCACCAATTAACTCTGAATCATATTCATTAAAAGAGTAATAACAATTAAATCATTTTATTCCATAAATCAAACCTAAACATGTGGTTACCAAAATGATGCATACTGTATACTACTGAAAATCAGCAACCCAGAATATATTAAATTATAAATTATATCTGATTTACAAGCCTTCAAACAATTTAAAAGTGTATCCTCAATTTCATCACAAAAACACCATAATAATTATGAAACTATCAAATTCGAGCATTAAAATTATACAAAAATTATCGTATAACCCTAATAGCTCTACTGACATGGTACAATTTTTATTTATAATTTTTGGACTCAAAAAGTATTTTAACAGTTAATATACAGATTCCTCAAATAAGCCATTATAATAATTAAAAATATAAAAAGACGCCGAAAAATTACCAAAAATTCACATAACATGTAAACACTCACGGAAATACATATTATTCAAACAAATTAATTTTTCTGCCTCTACAAATAATTTTCATGAATTATATACTGACAGAACCGAAATTACAAAAACAGATATATAAATTAATTAAAACAGTAAACAGTAGATAAAAATTATTATAAGGAAAGGAATACATTATACGCATGTTACATGATCTAAGAAAAATGATTTCATCAATTTCAACAATCGTTCCATAATTATTATGAAATTTAGCCATAAACGCACAAAATACTAATTAAATCAAATAAATATTAAAAATCATGCAAAAATTATTTTTCTCTACACAGTATTCACATAGCATGTGTCACGTATGTTCAAGTAAAATTTCGTCAAAAAATCTCATTCAAAAAGTATTTTAGATAATTCCTAACGTATTAATCTAATACCGAATACTACTCTAATCACTATGATTCTAGGATAACAACTAATTACCTGGATCGTCGGGAGGAGAGATGAGTCTAAAGAGACAATCACAAGTTAAGCATGCAATCCAAATCCTCTTCTAACCCCAAGGCATAACAAACGAGAATGGTAGCAACAAGTCACTAAGCATTTCTTCTTGAACGTTGAAAACTCTTGTTTCGCACTGCTCTGTTACGACCATGATTCCCGATGATCAAAAGGTCAGATTCTAAATCGCTCCGGTAAGAATGTCTAACAAGACGCTGTAAACATTGTGTCCAAAAATGAAGACGATCCAACGGTTAGATCTCCGGCTACGGTTATCTTCGTGAAGGTGCGACAGGAAAAACCGGGTTGAAACTTTCTATTCTTTTCCTCTTCCTTTTCTCTCTTCCTTTTCTTGAAAAACGGTGGGGGTTTAATGCAAATGATGCTGAACTTCTATGAATAAAAATCAGAATTTTATGGATGTTTAATGGTTGAAATAAAAGGGTTTTAATGAAGGAGAATGATGAGGGGGTTATAGGAGTTACAAAGCTACCAAGAGTCACAAGGAAAAATAAAAAGAAAAGAAAGAAGAGAGGCTCTCCTTTTCCTTCACTTGGCCGGTTGTCAAGCCCAACACACCCACAAAAATCTTCGGCCCAAAACAACAAGGGTCCACGCTTCAAAAGCCCGCTATGCGATAAATCGATAAATTCCTAAATCGCGCCTAAACTTTGAAAATACTTAATAATGAAAATAATTCAAATAAATTATATTATAAATATAAATATAATGCACACATTAGCACGCCACATGCGATGCAACATTTCATCACCCAAGTCGGTCCAACAACGTTACAAAAACGCTACGCGACAACACCGCATCCTAAACGCCTAAATAAATAACGAAACTAATATAACCTTTAAAATAAATAACTAACAACTTAAAATAAATATATACATAAATATATCACAACATATAAATATATATACACATTTTCACAACACGTTCCAAAATAATCTAAATAATAAATTATTAATTTTTTTTTACGAAAAAATATCATTTTAATGTAAACAAACACCAAAAATAAAGAGTGAAAATTACGGGGTGTTACAATCACTCCCCCTTAAAAGAGTTTCGTCCTCGAAACTTCAAAACAACCAAGAGACAAAGAAAATACTCTAGATAAAGAACATTTAAGAAAACAGAAATCGATGGATTTTAGTTAAGAACTAAACAACTTTGCAGGTATAAAATTTGATAACTCAAATAATATATATTTTATTTTGGAAGACCAAAAGAGTTGTACAGTAAAGAAGCACGGTAACAACAATCATTTTATAAAATGTGAAAGAACCAAATACAAGTATTAGAAAGTTTAAGGTAAAAACTTTTGCACAATAAACTATAGGTAATTTTGCAAAGAAGCAGAAATAAATACTTACGTAAAATTATAAAAGTATAAATCCGACCATACATAAATATTTTAGAAAACAAACGAAGAAGAAAAAGTTCGTAAATAGATAGCGAAACCAATTTAAATAGAAGTAACCACACGGGCTTATACACCACTTAAAGAGATAAGAACACTTTAATAAAGAGTAGCTAGCTGCTTTATTAAAATAGCACTTACGAACACAAGTCATGACATATGTTATAAGAGCGTACGCCTCCTAAACATATATATGAAAATTAAAGTTCGCAAAAGAAATTGAAAACTTTAAAATAAATTTCACAACGACGAAACACTAATAATAAATAGGCGATAAAGTAATAAATTATTAACAACAATTATAAAATTTGCTAAGTCGACACAATTGTGCATGGAACCACCCACTGCAACCTAGTATCAACAAAACAATATTTGAAAGCCATCTTATCAAATCAACATTAAAGTTTAACGGAATCACCCAATATAAACTTAATGTCAACTCAAAAAGGAAGTTAAATCAAAATAGTCAAAATGCGTCAACTTATCAAATTGACATACAAGTCAAAGGAATCACCCATTATGACTTAATATCAACTCCAACAAGTTTTAAAATTTAGACTTATCGAATTGACATACAAGTCAAAGGAATCACCCATTATGACTTAATATCAACTCAAATAAGTTTAAAATTTAGACCGAGTATATAAATTTCGTTTTCAAAGAATATAAAACAGATCAGTCACAATCAGAGAATTAAATAAGAAGTAATGAAAACAACCAAAATTTTGATATGAAATGAGAAAGCACTAAATATTTAAACAAGAAACAACAAATAGTAAACAAGATCCTTTCCCACATTTGAGTTTGAACATAATACCAATAAGAAAAGTAAATTAGTAAGTAAAGTAAAAGTTGTTGAATGCTAACCTTTAAAACAAAATAGCTTGCGTCTATATTTCAATCTAACACAAAAACAACTCATTTGAGTACTTTTATTTTCAAAGACTACAAAACTTATCACCATAATTAAAGGCTAAACAAGAATTAGCATGAAAAATAAAAATATTAAAAGGAAAATATTTATAAATATAGATAGTCAAAGACGGTAAGAGAAATTTGAAGACAATTGAAATTAAACGTTTTTCAAAAGAGTATATCAAAATATTAACAATAGGAAAATTTAAAAGTCATAAAATAACTCTAATATAGGTATGAAATTTATTAAGTTCAAAGGTCTAAAATATAATTTGGAATATAAACTCAAACTAGAAAGTTTTGTAAATAATAAAACAGATACGTAGTACTCAAATAAAAAAAACAACACTTAATTGAAAAAAAACAGAAAGTATATACTGTCTCACATAATAACATATGCTATCAAGCAACTAGCAAATAAAATAAATGCAATGCAACACACAAGACTATATTAAAATAAAATTAAAGCTTATTTCTAAATTGCAAAACACAAAACAAATTAAACACAACGAAACCGAGAAGGCTATAAATTACTTCGCTTCGCTGCGCACTCTGATAAAAGAGAAAATAAATTACAAGTCAGAGGCCCTGCAAATAAGATTAACAAACTTGGTAGACTAATTCCACCAATAATACAAGTAACTATACATATAACATATGCTCCATAAGCATGAGAGCACACTACATTCCCATAAGGCTTCCCTTTACTTACTCTACCCATCAAACTCTCATTATAGTGAAACAACTAAACTTAATTCTAAACAAATTTTATCTCCTAGGGCTAACTAATAATTCTAAAGAATCATTAGCAACTCTGTTTCAGAGTTTAGGAGCGTTTTGCTCTGATACCAACTGTAACACCCCAGAATTTCAAAGGCGAAAAAGAAAGAAATAATAATATAATTAATAGGACGATGGCGGAAACATCGTCTTTTGGGAATGTCACTACTACAAGATTATTGTTTAAATAACTAAGTGATAAAAACAAACATAAGTAAATACTATAAGTAAATTAATTACTTAGATTAAAATCAAAATGAGAAAACTATCTCAAACTAAAGAGAAGTCTAGAACTAAAACCCTAATAGATTATTTCTCGCATCTCAACCCGAGCCCAAAATAAAAGGAAATCCCCATCAACAAAACCTGCAAAATATACAACAAATATCCACAATCAGTGGGGAGTAACTAGCAGTTCTCCCAGAACAATAGCAATCAAAGCACGATTCAGAAGAAGATTATTAAGAAAGGAATAACATGCAATCATTACATCATATCATGCACATAGAAATCATAAAGCTCATAGATAAATCAAGAGATCATTAACAATAAGTAAGCATAATATAGTGAGTGACATAATTTCCAATATAAATAAATAATAATAATAAATCAAAATACAACAAGTTATTGAGTCAGAAACCGAACGCCAGTGATTCGCAAATCACTTCCTAAGGTTTGTCGGATCGCAATCTCCGGGTCGGCCTATGGGCTTACGTTCCCCCCTGCCTGTGTCTAAGAATGGCCAAACTCCCGATGCGGGGGTAGAACACGCGAGAACTCCCCGACCTCTCGGACGACAACAATTAACCCGTGTGTACCCCTAGTTCGCAAACCAGGTGGTTGGCATGTTCTTAACCGGGGACTACATCTATCCCACCGGATATTCTTATCTCAAAATACAATCATGCATACAAAC
Source organism: Beta corolliflora (assembly GCA_947648045.1). NCBI lineage: Eukaryota > Viridiplantae > Streptophyta > Magnoliopsida > Caryophyllales > Amaranthaceae > Beta > Beta corolliflora. Next base: position 313,470 of record CANSZD010001751.1, read on the forward strand.
TAAGTATCATTCATCAAAAATATTCATCAAAAAGGGGATGCCACCCGGCCTTATACCCACAGTTCATCAAACAGTTCTTCATAATTCCTCAAAATAAATCACTTGTACAATAATCAACAAATAATTCTCACAATAACACTTGAACATTCCCAAACATCAAAAATGACAATATACTGGTTTTTACAGTAACCACTCTCAATCACAAATACATCACCAATTAACTCTGAATCATATATATTAAAAGAGTAATAACAATTAAATCATTTTATTCCATAAATCAAACCTAAACATGTGGTTACCAAAATGATGCATACTGTATACTACTGAAAATCAGCAACCCAGAATATATTAAATTATAAATTATATCTGAATTACAAGCCTTCAAACAATTTAAAAGTGTATCCTCAATTTCATCACAAAAACACTATAATAATTATGAAACTAACAAATTCGAGCATTAAAATTACACAAAAATTATCGTATAACCCTAATAGCTCTACTGACATGGTACAATTTTTATTTATAACTTTCGGACTCAAAAAGTATTTTAACAGTTAATATACAGATTCCTCAAATAAGCAATTATAATAATTAAAAATATAAACAGACGCCCAAAAATTACCAAAAATTCACATAACATGTAAAAACTCACGGAAATACATATTATTCAAACAAATTAATTTTTCTGCCTCTACAAATAATTTTCATGAATTATATACTGACAGAACCGAAATTACAAAAACAGATATATAAATTAATTAAAACAGTAACCAGTAGATAAAAATTATTCTAAGGCAAGGAATACATTATACGCATGTTACATGATCTAAGAAAAATGATTTCATCAATTTCAGCAATCGTTCCATAATTATTATGAAATTTAGCCATAAACGCACAAAATACTAATTAAATCAAATAAATATTAAAAATCATGCAAAAATTATTTTTCTCTACACAGTATTCACATAGCATGTGTCACGTATGTTCAAGTAAAATTTCGTCAAAAAATCTCATTCAAAAAGTATTTTAGATAATTCCTAACGTATTAATCTAATACCGAATACTACTCTAATCACTATGATTCTAGGATAACAACTAGTTACCTGGATCGTCGGGAGGAGAGCTGAGTCTAAAGAGACATTCACAAGTTAAGCATGCAATCCAAATCCTCTTCTAACCCCAAGGCATAACAAACGAGAATGGTAGCAACAAGTCACTAAGCATTTCTTCTTGAACGTTGAAAACTCTTGTTTCGCACTGCTCTGTTACGACCATGATTACCGATGATCAAAAGCTCAGATTCTAAATCGCTCCGTTCGGAATGTAGAACAAGACGTTATAAACATGGTGTCCAAAAATAAAGACGATCCAACGGTTAGATCTCCGGCTACGGTTATTTTCGTGAAGGTGCGACAGGAGAAACGGGTTGAAACTTTCTATTCTTTTCCTCTTCCTTTTCTCTCTTCCTTTTCTTGAAAAACGGTGGGGGTTTAATGCAAATGATGCTGAACTTCTATGAATAAAAATCAGAATTTTATGGATGTTTAATGGTTGAAATAAAAGGGTTTTAATGAAGGAGAATGATGAGGGGGTTATAGGAGTTACAAAGCTACCAAGAGTCACAAGGAAAAATAAAAAGAAAAGAAAGAAGAGAGGCTCTCCTTTTCCTTCACTTGGCCGGCTGTCAAGCCCAACACACCCACAAAAATCTTTGGCCCAAAACAACAAGGGTCCACGCTTCAAAAGCCCGCTACGCGATAAATCGATAAATTCCTAAATTGCGCCTAAACTTTGAAAATACTTAATAATGAAAATAATTCAAATAAATTATATTATAAATATAAATATAATGCACACATTAGCACGCCACATGCGATGCAACATTTCATCACCCAAGTCGGTCCAACAACGTTACAAAAACGCTACGCGACAACACCGCATCCTAAACGCCTAAATAAATAACGAAACTAATATAACCTTTAAAATAAATAACTAACAACTTAAAATAAATATATACATAAATATATCACAACATATAAATATATATACACATTTTCACAACACGTTCCAAAATAATCTAAATAATAAATTATTAATTTTTTTTTTACGAAAAAATATCATTTTAATGTAAACAAACACCAAAAATAAAGTGTGAAAATTACGGGGTGTTACACCTCTTATTTTAACTTAGGCAATTATTAACTAGAGATTAGATAGAGATTAAATCTTGTTTTAGCATTCAAACTCTAGAACAAAACCCTAGGAGAGAGAAAGTGAAGGTTTGAAGCTTTTGGATCTCCATTCTTCATTTATGAAAGCTTAAAGTTGGTAATTTTTGTTTATTTTCTTCTTTTCTTCCATTGATCTTGCTTATTTCATGCTTTGTTTGTTTAGATCTTGCTTTATTAGTTGATTATTTGCATTTTTCTCTTTTTCCTCCATGGTTATGGTGATGAAGTTATTTCAAGCTTTGTTTTGTTTTATTTCCATAATGTGTGAGTAGTTTCTTACTAGGGGAAGGGATGTAACCTTCATTTACTCTTTGGATCCTAGATCTAAGTTAGGGGGTTAACTTTTGGGGTTGAACTTGTTGATCAAACTTGTTTTACTTGGTTTGTTGGGTGATTGATCACCACTTAACTTGCATATTTGGAATTCCTAGTGAAGGATTGAGAGATGAAGCTAGGAATAAACTAAGTTTGGTTGCTAGACTAGGATTTCCATAAAAATAGGCATTTTCTAGTTTAGGGAAACTTGATTAATCATGTTGTGCTTGATTTGGCTAGATTAGTTGCTCATGCCATGATAATAGGTCATGAGTGACTAATCAAGCTCCTCTAATTAGCTCGAGAGAGTAATTAGAGTTCATATGTTCGTGATTTTCCCCTTGTGATCCCCCATTTGTTTTCCCCTTGGCTTTGATATTGGATTCTTGGATTGAGTGTTGGTGAATCCCCTTAACCCCCTAGTTTCTTTACTCTTGTCTTATCTCCCTTAGTTATTCGTTGATTTACTTTGCAAATTTCCTAGTTTATTTAGATTTTAGAATCATTGTTAAACTCTCAAAAACCCAAAGATTGATTTAGCTCATTGTAGTTAGCTAATTAACTCTTGACTTAACCCTACTTCCTTGTGGATTTCGACCCTATACTTATCCTATATTGGATAAATTAGGTTATATTTGGCAAGTATACAATGACCCGTCAGTTTTGTGCCACTGGTCTTCTGAGATTTCACTTTCTGCTATGACCCTGAGAGATTGTATCTCCACCTCAACTGGTAGGATTAGCTCCATCCCGTAAACCAAAGAATACGGGGTTATTCCTGTTGGAGTTCTAATTGATATCATATATCCCCAAAGGGCATATGGTAGTTTGCCATGTCATTCCCTAGTCTTCTCAGTCATCTTGGCAACAATAGTTTTGATTGTCTTATTAGCTGCTTCTACCGCTCCATTTGTTTGGGGATGATAAGGTGAGGACTGATGATGCTTGATTGCATATTTTGCAAGAGTGGTCTTCAAATGACACTCAAATTGTGATCATTATCAGAGATGATTTCAAAAGGTATGCCATACCGACAGATGATGTTGTTAATCACAAATTTCGAGACTTGCTTTGCCCCTAGCTTCGAAAATGATGCAGCTTCAACCCACTTCGAAAAGTAATCAATTGCTACAAGAATATACTGATGCCCATTTGAAGCTTTTGGATGAATTTGTCCGATTATGTCTATGCCCCAACTTGAAAACGGCCAAGGAGAAGTCATATTATGTAATGACACAGGTGGCATATGATTGAGGTTAGCAAATATATGACACTGCTTGCAGGCGCGGACAAAGCTGATGCAATCACCTTCTAGAGTGCTCCATTAGAAACCTGATCGCAAAATTTTATTAGCCAGCATTCTTCCATTCATATGGGGTCCACATTCCCCTCAATGAACTTCTTCCATGATGACTTGCTTTTATTTGTCATTTACGCGAGTTGCAGAGTACCATCAAACCCTTTATGATACGATCCGCCTTTTAGTATAAGAAAATGAGCAATTAGCCTTCGATGGCTATGCGGTCCTTCTTGCCACTTCCCTCTCGGATATTGCATTGTTTCAGAAAATTCTTGATATCCTTGTACAGACATCATCATCATCATCTTCTTGAGCCAGTCTTTGAGACAATTTGTGCTACCGTCACGGTAGGCTCCTTCCTTTCTTCAATTAAAAGCGGCGGATCTTTGCACCATTTTCCCATGTTAAATTAACAGCGAGATTGGCTAAAGCATCGGTGAAACTATTACGTTCTCGAGGAAGACGTTTAAAGTTGATGTCATCAAAATAAGTGATCAATTCTTGAAGGTGCTCTGTGTAGAGCTGAAGTCTCTCATCTCTAACCCTCCAAATTCCTATTGTTTGAGATATGATGAGATTAGAATCTCCATACACAAGTGAGATGTCTTGCCCCTTCTACTAAGGCGGCCTTTACTCCATATATGCGAGGCTTCATACTCGAATTTGTATTGTTTGTTGTTGGGAAATCCGACTTGACAAGACAAATGGAATATGGACTCCATCGGGGTCTACTAACAAAACACCTTCTCCATTACCTCACCTATTAGAAGCTCCATCAAAGTACATGCACCATTGTGGATTGTCAATGAAGCATAAGTACTCATCAGGGAATGCATCGTCACACTCATCTCCTGACATTGGTCCTTCTGCTAGGGCTTCAGATATGGCTCGTCCTTTAACAGATTTCTAGCTGACACATTGAATATCAAACTCAGAAAGTATAGCATGCCATCTTTCCAATCTTTCACTAAGAATGGGTTTTTCAAACAGATACTTGATTGGATCCAGTCTTGAGATCAGATAGGTAGTATGGGCTTGAAGGTGATGCCTCAACTTCTTCGTGGCATAGACCAAGGAGATACATGCTTTTTACAGTGGGGTATATCTTGTCTCATACTCAAGGAATTTCTTGCTGAGATAGTATATGGCAACCTCTTTCATTGTTCCCTCTTGATATTGGGCAAAGAGAGCTCCCATAGCCGTTTATGTGATAGTGAGGTACAGAATCAGAGATTCTCCTGGTCTAGGTGGCATTAGAACAGGTGGATTTGAAAGGTATTCTTTCATAGAATTAAAAGCATCCTGACAATCTTCATTCCACTCATGGGATGCCCCTTTTCTGAGCAGCTTAAATATAGGTTCACATCTCATAGTGAGTTGTGAGATGAACCCTCTTGATATATTGAATTCCGCCGAGAAATCCTCTTGCTTCTTTTTCGTTTTTGGAGGAGGTAGGAATTGAATAGCTTTTACCTTTTCAGAGTCCACTTTGATGCCGTCTTGATTGACAATGAATCCCAACAACTTCCCCGAAGTGACGCCAAACACACATTTTTTAGGGTTCAACCTTAAATTGTATTTCCTGATTCTTTCAAAGAAGGACCTTAATGCAGGAATATGCCCCTCACGATCTTCACTTTTCACAATCATTTCATCTACATAAACCTCCACAATGTCGTGGATGAGGTCATGAAGGATAGTGGTTGCAGCCCTTTGATATGTGGCTCCAGCATTCTTGAGCCCAAATGGCATAACTCGGTAGCAAAAAGTGCCCCATGGAGTGATGAAAGATGTCTTTGTCATGTCTTCTTGAGCCATGAGTATTTGATTATACCCTGAGAATCCATCCATGAAGGAAAACATTACATGACCAGCCGTACTATCAACAAGAACATCAATGTGGGGTAGAGGAAATCAATCTTTTGGTGACGCAACATTCAAATCTCGAAAATCGATGCATACCCGAACTCTCCCATCCTTTTTAGGTATAACCACTATATTGGCGAGCCAACTTGGATGTTTTACATCTTGGATTAATTTGGCATCAAGCTGTTTCTGGATTTATTCCTTCACTTTCAGACTAACCTCTGGCTTCATTCGGCGGAGCTTTTGCTGCTTAGGCTTGCTTTCAGGATGTAACGGAATGCGATGTTTCGCAATTTCTCTATTAACACCAGGCATATCAGCATAAGACCATGCGAACACATCTACATACTCTTTTAATAATGCAATAAACATAGATTGTTCAGTTGGGGAGAGGGATGATCCTATTTTGACTTCTTTTACAGCATTTTCTGTACCAATATCAATTACAATGGATTCTTCCATGGGTTTTATGTATGTTTCAGTTGTATCAAGTGATTCATCATTATTAAATTCAATGTCGGAAATAACATCTTGCATGCAAATGTATTTATATAGAGGTTCACATTCAATTTCCTCACTGTCAGAGTCTTCTAACTGGGTATGTAAGGTAGATTGGCTGGAAGATGAGCTATCGGTATGATATCCATCTGAAGGAGGTGAAAAGGTATTTTCACGAGAGGGATGTGGAGGATGGTTTCCTAAAAACATTTTAAATTCTATAGGCCCGTCTTTTGCATGACACTCAATACTCCACTTATGTTCAATGCTTTCGCCAAAAGTTATCATCAAAGACACCGGGTCAAAATCCCCTTCCCTAGAGGACTCAGAAGTGAAAAGCTTCTTAAGGACTCCATGTTCCAGATTATCCACCCAGTCATTTTCTTTTTTCATGTTTTGTTCTCGGACAAACCAACTTTTGATTAAGTCCAAATTCCTAGCTTCATTGAAGAATATCTCTAATCCCGGTAAAATCTTCTATTCTTTCCTACTAAGCCAAGGTTCTAAAAATTCGTGGTATGGCTCAGTATCTCCTTACAGGATGAACTGACCATTGAAGGTAGAAGAAGGTTTTTTGGTGTTTTGAGAAGTGTTGCTCGGATCATATCTTAATCCATGTCGGTTCTGCTTGTCTACTACGGGGATTGTTTGCTTCATTCCCCTACCATCATGCCCTAATCCGGCTCCTTGAGTATAACCCATCTTCATCATAATTTGAAATCCTTTGGACAGAGGTTGCATGACAATCCCCACAGGCTCTTTGACCACATTTGTGGGTAGGGCTGAGGCGTTTGTTTTCTGACTGTAATTGGTCATCCTTAGAGGAGGGACAAATTTCTTCTTTCTGGGCCTATAGGTAAAGAAAAAGAATTAAACGAAAAGAAAAGAAGACTACCCATTGCAGAATGCATTGTAAAGTAAAGAAAATTTTCGAAAACAACTTTGCCATATTTTGACTGGAATGGTCCACCTTCGCAATTTTGCTTTTTATTATTCATTTTTTTTCCATTTGACTTTATTTTGACCTTTTAAAATGATTTTACTGTCCTTGGGGTTGAAGATAGATTTTTTTTCATTCTTCCATTCCCTGCTTAATATTTGAACAAAGACAGAAAATATAGAGATTAGGGCCTGTATCCCCATTGACGCGTCAATTCAGCATTCTGAAATTGCTCCTGTGATGACTGGCATCTTGAATTATGATCATATTGCCTGAAATACAATGGTTAATACATTTGAGTCGAACCCGAAGGTTGCCTACATACCCCCATTGCTCCAAGTGCATTTTATGGGGAATCAGACTCAGTGTAGTTCATTATTTTAGAAAGAACTAAAGTTTTTTATTTAATAAAGCAGCTGCACTCATATTGAGCTACCTACGTACCCCAAGTGTTACATAGGTGGAGTGATCTCGCAGTGCAAGTGTAAGTGGTAATGGGGATTCAAGCTGCACGTAGTTCTCTGATACTAACAAGCTGAAAGAAGATTTTTTCTTTTGATGGGCTAACCCCCTACAGGACTTTTACCGAAGACTTTTATCTTTCTGGAGGATGATCAAGTAGCTTTGCGGTAGACAAGATCTATGTTGGTGATTTGCTTGATGCGATAGCTGAGAGCATGGCATTGGTTTGTGTCGTAACCATGCAACTGATGATATTGGCGGTGCTTTGTGAAGATCGACCTCTTTGGACTTGCCCCCGGGCGCCCGGGGAAGTGGATGAATCTTACCTTGTTCAACCAGTTTGCGAAAGATATCGACTTGGGATTGCGGTCGCGGAAGTGATGACACCATCTTTGCAGGTATTTCTTTGTGGGTTGGACTAATGATGCCTCAATCAATCAGGCTTTGCACTTTGTAGTAAAGGTCATGGCATCGATCAGTTTCATGCCCAAATTGACGACAATAATAGCAGAATTTCCTCATGTCTGTTCCAGGAAAGGGTAAACAGTGCACATGCGCTGGAACTTGAAGTATACCTTGCCTCTTAAGACGATCATACACCATACTCAATGGTTCATCCATCTTAGCATATACCCTCAGATTTGTGTTGGGAGTTTCAAGATCTTCCCGAGGTCATTTTCTTTGCAATTTCAGAGTATCGATGTCGAAACCATGTTGTTCCATGTGGCTGCGGGAGGTGTATTTGATAGTAACCATGTGACGATAATAGAAATCATTCAGGTTTCGCAGCAATATGAGCATGAATTCCCGATTAGTAATAGGGACACGAAGCTGGGCGCGAATGTAAGCGCATCTTGAACAAAAGTGCGAGAAAGTTTCCAAGCCGCCTTGACGCAAATTGACTAGTTTGAACTTCTTGATATCAGTTTGTTTATGCTCGAGAGCCCAATTAACAAAGGCTTGGCTAGTATTTTCCCAACTAGCCCTATCTACACAATTTGAAGAATAGTACCAGTCCAGAGCTGGTCCTTCTAAACTCTTGTCAAACAGCATGGGGTAATCTTCCTCTGGTATGCCCCATGGATGCAAGGCATTCACAAATCCCACTAAGTGGGCAAAAGGATCACCGTTCCCATCAAATATTCTGAATTGGGGTAATTCACGATAGTGATCTTCATGTTGATATCCTGGAAAGAGAATCAGTGACTCAGTGTGAACCTCACGAACAGGGCATACTACATTAAAGTCCAGGTTAAAATCGTCGGTCCTAGATCTCTTCTTTGAGTCATGATCATCATTGTCTTGAGGATTGCCGATACAGGATTCCTCTAGTGCTTCAATTGAGGTATCATGAGTGTCAATGCTTGGAGCTCCCACTTCTTCCTCGTCATCCTCACTATACTCTGGTTCTATTTCTTCATAGCTTGCATCTGGTGTGGCAGCTGGCACCTCATTCACCCAGGAATTTTCAGGTGCTACAAAAATACAGTGGATAGTGTAACCATCCAACCTAGTGCCCTCTACTTCGTTTAAATACAATACCGATTTTCCGGCGTTGGAGATGGTCATAATTTCTGGATCACCAGAAATAGTCACAGCACCCTGATTAGTGAGAAGCTTTACCTTCTGATGTAGAGTATAGGCTACTGCCTTATTTTCATGCAGCCATGGTCTTCCTAATAAGAAGTTAAAACAGGCTTGTATGTCAATGACCATGAATTCCACCTTCCTTGCCACGGGACCACATTCAATGAGGAGGCTGATCAAACCAATACTTCTCTCTTAGCATTATCACATGCTCTGACCACCTGGTTGGATGGTACCATATCCTCTTTTGAATACACAAGCCTTGTTAGCACGCGCAGAGGGCAAACATTGATTGTGGAGCCATTGTCGATCAACACCCTAGGTATCTCCCGTCCATTACAGCGTATAGTGATGTGTAATGAATTGTTGTGGTTGATATTGTCAGGAAGATCATTGTCTGTGAACATGAGAGTTTGATTTACCCCATGAATGAGCCCCACCATCTGGTCAGGTGTTATAGAAGAGCTAACAGAGGCTTCATTAAGATGCTTTAGAGCATTTTGCCCTATGAGAGGTTGGGAATGCATTAACAATTTCCAGATGGAAACATTAGCATTTACTTCTTTCATGCGCTTGATAGCATCATCTTCCTTGTTACCTTCCTCTACCATTAGCTCTTTGCCCTTTTCTTTCCTTCTCAATACCTCCAAAGGATTTTCATCCTCCAAATGGGATGGTTTAAAGTGGCGGCCTGCTCTAGTCAAATGAGAGATATCCACATACTCCTCATCACTAAGATCATCGAGGCAGATGGGGCGCCGGTATGTATTTGGAGTGGTGGAATGTCCTCCAGTGTTCTTCTCCACAATTGTTAAGACCGAAGAGGCATCTTCATCAGCATCGGAGTCCAAAATGAAGAAGGCACCATCATAGTCCAAAGTTCCACACATGTCAGAGAGTGGATCTTTGTTGAGAGTGAAGCTGGGGTCTTTACAAGGCATCAGTTTGACTTTTTCTTGAGTGGAATAGTCATAGACCAGGCACTTGTAACCTACAGCTATCGGCATTTCATACATTTGAGGAATTATCTTGCAGATTAACTGAACTGGATCGCATCCGTCTGAAGCAGCAGAGATGACATTAATGGCGAATGAGGGTTTATGATTGGGAAGGGGGTTTTTGTGATGTTAGGCTGAGAGTCATTTGGTTTATTGGAGATGGATCTCAGAGAAAGTTTTCCATCATCCACAAGGTTTTGAATTTGATGCTTTAGAGCCGTGCAGTTTTCAGTATTACGCCCCGGGCTTTGATGGTATTCACAATTTTGATTTGGGTCATAACCAGGGTAAGGATTTTTAGGAGGTGGGCGTGGATTCAAGGGTTGAATGAGATTGGCCTTTTTTAACTTGGAGAGAGCTTGGGAATAAGTCATGTTCAAAGGAGTAAAGTTCCTTTGTGGTCGCAACTGGAATGCAGACGATGTGCCAATGGCATGGGTCGCATTAGTTGTCTTAGGAGCTGCTGAATCATTGTTTGGGGCTCTTTTGTTATTTTCAAATTTTGCATTATAAGTAGTGCCGCCAATTGGTTCATCTTTCTTGATGTCTCCCCTTTTTACAGCATCCTCAACTAAAGTTCCCGTAGCAAAGCTTTGAAAGTCGGGAAATACTGGTATGCCATATGCTTCTGATAGACAGGAAGAAGGTTATTCACAACCATTTGCAGTTGTTCCTCTTCATTAGGCCTACTCATCATTTTGGAAGCCTTGTTTCTCCATCGAGTGATGAATGAATAAAATGTCTCATTGAGGTTTTGAGAAGTGGTCTCTAGATCCCTTCTAGTAACATCAATTTCTTCATTATACTTGTATTGGTTTGAGAATTCTCTGACTATGTCAGCCCAGGTGGATTTCTTTGCATTTTCAAGGTTGAGGAACCAATGTGCTGCAGCACCATCTAAATATTGTTGAAACAGTTGGGCCATCAAGGATTCTTCCACTTCCCAGGGACTCATTGCCCCTACATACATTTTCAAGAAATTGGTGGGGCTACCGGTCCCATTAAACCTTGTCAGATTAGGCATTTTGAAACCATGGGGTAATCGTGCCTTCGGGAAAAGAGTTAATCCATGAATATCCATCCATGGTTCAGCCTTAGTCATGCCTTTTAAGACTTCTTTGAGCTTGACTACTTCTTCCTCGAGTTTAGTGGGAATTTCTCTCTCATTGTTTAGAGGCTCAAGATGAAAAGGCGAAGCTACTTCCGACTCCGGAGGAGGAGGAGGAGGCATCTGGGCGCTTTGGCGCATTATGCCTAACACAGTTTGCTCAATATTATCCTGTCGGTCAAGCATGGCCTGGACAAGTCCTCGGAGCTCAGTCATTGGATCAGGTAGAGGGGTAGAGTTCTGTTGGTGCTCATTGTTCGGAATTTCAGACATGTTGTTGAGACGTGTAGCAGAGAATACAGCTGGTGTAGACAAGAATGACAGTATTACTAACAGAGAACGTTCAGTATGGTCAGAACTTCGGCGAATCAGCCTAGATCATGAGCGAGCCCAAGCAGAGTTCCTGTGAAATGAGATGAAAAGTTAACACGGTAGTTTGTCCAGACTTTGTTTCTTTTCTTTTTTCCTTCTCTCTTTTTTTTTATTTTTGCAGGGAATGAAGAAATGATATCTTTGAAAATTATTAATTTTTTTTTTAAAACCCCATTTCAGTTACTACCTCCGTCCCATAAAGATCTGAACACTTGTTGGGACACGTAGTTTAAGGTGATAAGTTGTGGTGTGGTTATCAAATGTTATTTTATTTAAAAAGTAGATGTGATAGGAGTTGGTGGGGTATTTTTTATTAGAGGAGAGAGAAAGTTGGGTAACTACGCTCTTGATTCTGATTCTGGTTCCTGATTCTACTATATTCCTGGTTCCAAGATTGCTTCGACTGAAGGTCACTACGCTCTTGGATCTAAACCGCATAGGTATAATCCTGAGGGCTCTTGAATAATCATAATTATTTTATTGAAGTTACTAACCTTTTTGTTGTCATGATGTAGATTTTTAATTAATAACCGTGGTCCTTTTGTAAATTCTAATCTCTCTTCTTATATTTTTTGTATATAATATTCATATCATTATGATTGTCTTGCATGCCTTTTATCACCCACGTGTTATTATGCTAAACAAGACCAAAAGAACTGTTCTAATTAATTCAGATAATTTGGAAAACCTGCTAGGAACCTTGTAAAATGATTGCTTAATAACTGGTCATTAAATAATTAGTCTTTTGTGTGTTTCCTAAACCCATCTGGATTAATTATTTTACGGTGCTTTAAAATATTGTTTGATTGTTCTATTGTATAAAATCTGCTGTGAATTGTTATTTAGTAGAGGCCAGCAATGGGCAATACAGTTCCTGACTATATTGTACCCTCACCCCCGAACTCACTTTTTGGTTCCTGACCATCTATGGAGTCATGACGGGGAAATCTACATTGGATAAGTCCCTAAGATGTCCCTTCCGTTTCAATCCAATTAGGTTTACGATTCTTCCTCTAAAGAATTGTTGGCGACTTCAAAACGTATTTTTAATAAAACCTTAACAATGGGGTAGTCAAATAAACGCGCTCACAATCCATGTAGGCATTAAAGGAATTCAAAATCCTACGCCTACACATATTATACTATTTTACTCTCCACATTTAATCTTTAGATTTATCTTAACAACAATGACAAGAGCTAGTAGCTATTCTTATTAAGTTCTAGATAAATAGAATAAATCGATGAACATTCTTCATATAATACTTTCACCGCTCTACTGACAGTCTGACATCCTTCCATTATAAACAAGTTAAACTGCATCTTAGAAGGTAACTCTATGATCTCAATAATAACATTGTTTCTCATTTATATAACTATTCTGATTAATGTCATTCCAAGAATTACAAAACCAATTAGCAAGCATGAAATTATAGTTTATATGGTATAATTATTCCCCACTGAACATTTAGATAAATTAAACAAATTACTCTTTCTAATAATACTACTTACTAATGGCCCTGACACTATCTTCTTGACCAGACTAACTATACCAAATATTATACGTAGTCAGAATACCAATTTGTCATACTAGAATTCCTTGATAAAACTATAATTTACAACTTATACTCAAACCATTGTTTCTTAATCATTATACTACTCAAACCTAGACATCCAAGCTGATTGAATTCACAATCAAACCAAGTAACATAGGACACTTAATATACCAATGCATGGACCAACTCTACAACATGATATTGTTCAACAAATATGAATTATGCAAAGTTTTATGATCATTCCCTTAACTTATTAACAACCTTTGAAATTACAAGTAAAAATAAGTAGATTCAATTTCAAGTATAAGTGGTTCTATACTAATCTCAAGCAACTAAGTGATCTATTGATCATATTCTAGTATATACTAATCTGAATAATAACCTTTGAGGTTACTTTAAGTCTTATTTAGAAACTAAATAATCTACCAATCATATAATCAACGGTTTTTTCACCATATACACCTGACTAATTTTTTTTTGCACCGTATACCCTCGCAAGTTTCCAAATTCACCATATACCCCTCACGTTTCAAAAAATACATCAACATGCCCTTATGACTAACGGAAGTCTAACACCGTTAGTCATTATGCCCTAATCCCCCCCTCTAACCCTAATTAACTAACCTAAACTAAACTAAACCTAACTCTAACCCTAACTCTAATCTAATACCCTAACCCTAACCCTAGCCACCCACCCACCACTCCTCCCCCAACCCCACCCCCACCCCCCACCCATTTCCCCCACCACCCCTCCACCACCCTACCCCTTTCCCCCACCACCCACCCACCCTCCCCTTCCCCCTTCGTCGCCGCCCCCCCTCCCCCTTTCCCCCCCCCCACGGCCCCCCCTGCAGTCGCCTGACCCCCTCCCCTCCCCTTCCCCATAATCGCGGCGACCTCCCTCTCCTCCCCTTCCCTCGCAAACCGCCGGCAACCCCCTCCCTCCCTTTGCCCGCAAACCGCCGCGCAACCCCTCCCCCTCCATTTCCCCCAGACCGCCGAACCCCTCCCCTCCCCTAAAATGAAAAAAAAAAAAAAAAAAAGAAAAGCCCGGGAACCAATTCGCTCTATGCGCTGTTGCCGGGGGAAGGGAGGGGAGGGGGGGGGAGGGGTTGGCGGGTTGCGGGTGAAAAGGAGGGGGAGGGTCTTGCACGGTGCGGGGAAGGGGATGGGGAGGGCGGCGCGCGCGGCGGGGAAGGGGGAGGAGAGAGAGGGCGCGCGACCGGCCGTGGAAGGGGAGGGGAGAGGAGGGGGGTGGGTGGTGGGGCAGTGGGTGGGTAGGGGTAAGGGGTGGGGGAGGGGTGGTGGTTAGGATAGTTAGGGTTAGGGTTATTAGATTAGGGGGTTAGGATTAGGGTTTAGCTTAGGTTTAAGGTTTGTTAATTAGGGTTAGGGGGGATTAGGGCATAATGACTAACGGAAGTCTAACACCGTTAGTCATAAGGGCATGTTGATGTATTTTTTGAAACGTGAGGGGGTATATGGTGAATTTGGAAACTTGCGAGGGTATACGGTGCAAAAAAAATTAGTCAGGGGTATATGGTGAAAAAACCGTATAATCAATTTAAAGATAAACTCTACCATAAATCAACTTAGTTAACAGCCCACAACTTCTCCCTAACATATACCAATCCAAAATGAAATTTCATATCACTAGCAATTATAAGTTTAAGATCAACAAATTACAACATACAATTAACATCCACAATTCAACATCCACAACCCAATTATTAATGTTCACTCAAAATTAGAAGAAACAACGAGAAGATGCAAGAAACGGGAAAAAGGTTGTAGTGCCTTTAGTGAAGGTGACACACCACTACTGGTGGTGGTCGAGACATATCAGCACGGGCAAGAGGGGAGGGGTAGGCGAGTAGGAGGGAAAAGAACACGGCAGGGGCGAGCAATAACTAGACAGACGATCATCGACAAACCGGTGAGAGGCGGCTCGCGACGGTCAGACAGGGACGGCGGCAGCACCGCCAAGGGATGAGAGAGAAACGGCGGCAGCACCGCCAAGGGATGAGAGAGAAACGGCGCACAAGCACCGTTCTTCAGCGAATAACAGCCGCAATGACGAGGAGATGAGAAGACAGATAGGCAGCGTGGGCGAAAATCTCCGCGAACTGAAGTAACGCCAGTAAAGCGCAGGCGAAGCCGCGAGGGGCGAGAGAAAGAGAGAGATCGGGGAGTCAAGGGTTTGACGGTTGAGGGGGAATCGGGGAGTGAGAAAGAAAAAGAGGTGGAAGGGTTTTGGGGGTCTTATCTCCCAAACCGACAAGGGAACAAAAGGAAAGGGGAAATCGACCCAACTTAATAAAACGCAACAATTCGGGCCAGTATTCGATTAAATACTATTTAACAAATTTTAAATAATTGAAACCCAAAATGTAAAATAGTAATAATAGCAACTTCTTAAAATTAAATACATAAATATATTACAAACACGATAAATAAAAATAGTTCTTCAACCAAATAAAATATGAATATCAAAAACATAATTACTTAATAAATATAATCAGCATTTAATAAACGCCTTTAAAAATAAGCCTGTTACATCTAGTTTCACTAATTCTCTCAATACTCCTCTCATCTTCTCTAGTACTTCCTTCCTCTAAAAAATCTCATTCAAGAAAAAGAAAGTAAAAGTTAGGAAAATAATTAGTAAGTAAAGAAGTTCATCAAAAGAATAAAACACAAAAAAAGAGTTTAAGTTAGTAATGAAGTGGATTTAGAAACTCACTTAGAAATTAAGAAAATCACAAAAAAGGAAGTGCATCATTGAGCTAGCAAGGTAAAGTTGAAGGTTTTGTTATTTTTTTTATTATCTCCTCAATCATCTACTAACTTTCTCCTTGTTTCTTCTTACCATTTTTTAAATTTTTGTAGTGATTTGGGTATGAGGAAGTCCTAATAGGTTCCCAACCTTAAATCACCCCACCTAGAATAGTCAACTCTAATGGGGAGACTCATAGGAAACAATGTGATTATGTGATTTTCCTTAATCAAGTTGTTATTCATCACCAAAAAATGTTTTCATAAAAAAAATTCAAGAGAAATTGTGCATAAATATCTCCATAAAAAGAACATGTGATGCTGTAATTATAATCAGTTTTAATTTCGTACTTCATTCCATTTTTCGTCTGTATTATCTGAGTAGTTTGTAGGATTTAATATTTTTCCTATGAAGTGCAAGATGTTTCCAACAACTGGGCTTTGGAATTTCTCTCAAACCCTTCTCATCTTCATGGTAGGCCCGTATGAATCATTATCTTGACCAATATCCGCCAGAAGCCATTGAAGGTAATCTTCATCAATCAGTGGAAGGTGAGGTTCAGGTAGCGCTGATATAATTTTAGCTCCCTGCCATATAGTAGGCATTCTCTGAATACCACTCATATCAACCTCATAAGTGGTACAAGGTGGAAGAACCTTGTGGGCAGGAATGTGATGTTGCCTCCAACCAATTTGCCTTAGACACCTCCATGAAAGGTAGAAAGTGAGCTGGCAAAGCCCCGATAGTTGTACACCTCTAAGACCATAATTGCAATATACAATTGCACTAATGCCTAGGTGGTTCGTGACCCACTTTATGTCTTGCTGCAGGAAAAAATCCGCCCACCCACCATTTTTGCTAAGTTGATAGAAGAAAGGAAGAAGACCTCTTTCTCGGACATGCTTAGTTTTGTAAGTAAGACTCTTATGGGGTTTCATGAGAGAATTTTTTTCCAATAACCATAAATGAAGGGCTAATGGACATGCCTTCACGAAACTTTGGGGTTTTCTTTTGAATTCATCTAAGCCAAGAAACATTTCCCCCAAAATAAGTGGTCCAAGACGACCCCCACTAACAATTTGAGGAATAAGTGAAAGACACCGAACATGGAATGTGTTTAAAGACCATTTAGTGAGGGTACTTCCCAAAATCATGAGAATGCAATCATTTTCTCTAGCAATCCTATAGTTGGCATTATTAGAGAATTGCCAAGTGCCAAATTAAAAAGTCAACAATAAATTGAGAAGAAATACCTCACCATATTGTAGGTAGTTGCCATGAAGATTTTCGGGAAGATATAAAATTGTTGATAAATCTCCTGAGATCCTTGTAGGAGATCTAGGTGTAATAACTAGAACATTGGATGGTAAGCCTAGCAAACCCTCGACCTCTTCAACAAGAGGCACAATCTCCCGGTCTCCAAAGCGGAAGACATAACGAGTTTCATCCCAAAATTAGGAAGCAGCATGAATCATGTCATAACAGATGGAAAGAGAAAGCAAAGGCATAAGAGCCTTAGTGAAGCGGGAAGAAGAAAAAGATTGCCTTGGTTGCGCCAAATTCTTTGTGACGCCCAAGAGTTGGTTTTTCTCCCGACTCCCCATTTGATTAGCCTCTTCATAAGTTGGAGCCATTTTGTGAAAGAAGAAAAATTAGAGAAAAGCTTGGAGTAGTGGAAGTGGTGCATTTGGGAAAGAAGAACCAATCCCCTTTTATAGATGGAAAAGATGATCATCCATTATTCATGCCATGGATAATAAGTTTGAGTATTGTCCATAGGGTTATAAGGAGCATCCTTCACCATGACTAATGACCAAGCATTTGTGGTATGGCAATTGTTGGTAAAACCGAACAAAAAAAACTGTGTCAATGATGAATCAAGAACATTGATACAATCCCTTTTCCTAACGATCACCCAAATATTGACCTTGATCAATCTTTTTTATATAGTGATCATCATTTTCCGATAAAGCAAATAATCATTACGCAAAAAAAAAATCTGAAAGGTTTCGGAAAAACAGATAAATTTTTTTTGCCATATGATGATTGGTCCACCATAGTTCATCTAGAGGGTAATAACATTAGGTCAACCCTTTTAGGTGACATGACCTAATAATGTCCTAATATAAGGTGACATGATAACACATGGAGTCATAAAAAGTAAGTGATGGTGATTTGACAATTTGCTTGTCATCAAGGCCATGAAAATTTGTTAAAAAAAAACATGGAGTCAACCTGTAAGTGTCGGAGTTTCTCACATTAACAAAAGACAAATTCATAAGACTAAAAAAAAGACGGCAATGAAGTTGCATTTTCAAAATTTAGAAAATTAATTGGGATTTTCTACTAAAGACGACAATAAAGTCGCATATTCAAATGTTTTAGAAAGTTAATTGGGATTTTCTATCTAAGACGACAATAAAGTCGCATTTTCAAATATTTAGAAAATTAATTGGGATTTTCTATCTAAGACAACAATAAAGTCGCATTTTTTTAAATGTTAGAAAATTAATTGGGATTTTCTATTTAAGACGATGATAAAGTCGCATTTTCAAATGTTTAGAAAATTAATTGGGATTTTCTATCTAAGACGACGATAAAGTCGCATTTTCAATTTTAGAAAATTAATTGGGATTTTCTACATAAAGCAACGCAATTTATAGCACTGATGATAACTATTTTCTATGGAGAATATGTTATCTCAAAAGAAATTTTCTGTCAAAGTTTTGTGTCTTTTCAAACATTGGTCATCATTTCCTCCAAAATTCGACCAATGTGGGGCAATCTGTAGACACCAAATTTTGAACCCCTTTTTTCGGATAAATAAAGATTTTGAAAAGAAATAAAAATAACAAAAACCGTCATGCATCATGGAGCGCGCGCTCCGTCAAATGCGTGTTTCGCCCTGGAGGGCGAGTTTCATTTCGTCGTATGGTTTTCCATCTTTGCGTATTAGTCATGCAGTTTCGGCTTAGAAATAAAATGATTCGTAGAATAATCATGCTCGTCTTTATTAATTTGACGAGTTTTCGTTAATTGTCTTAAGTTAGTCTTTCGAAAAAACAGAAAAAAAAAACGAGTCGCAATTAGGCGCCGGAATTTTGATCATCTCCCAAAACCGGTAATAATCAGTTTTCTTGATGGTCAAGTCATTGTTCATTGGATAAAGAATAAGAATATATTTTTTAACCACAAATCACATCCTTTATCCATAACTTAGGGAATAAGAATCATGAAAAGAAGTGAGAATAAGAATCAAATCTCATGTGTAAGAGGCAAGAATCCGGATTTTTATTCACCGGATTCGAGTTGTGCGCCAGGCACACGACCATGTGCCAGACGCATGATTGTGCGCCTAGCACACAACAACATCTTGCGCCAGACACAGGGCCTTGCGCCTAGCGCACAGAGCTGTGCCTAGCGCAGGCTCCTGCGTGTGGCGCAGCGTTCTAATCAGCTTTGTTCTGCACGTTTTTCGATGCATTTTTTTTACGTATTAGGGTGTTTAGGGAAGAATATTTTCTGAAAATCTGATTTTACTTCATTTATGAGAAAATCCGAAAAGAATAAGAATATTTGTATTTCCAAAGAGATTTGATGATGTCATTAGGCTGAGGTCATTAGAATGATGTCATTAGGGTGATTAAGGATGAGAAAATCAGATTTTTTGGGTTAAAAATCAGATTTTCGACTTGTTTGAAACCCTAGTTCATTTCCCTCATTTCTCTATTGTAACAGCCCGGATTCTCCCGACCAGCTTACAGATAATTACGTACAGCAGAAAAGAATCTGGTCGAGCTAACCCAAACTATTACCATCACGCTCACCGAACTACATCGGAGAGTATGTAACTCAAATCCCAACTCTATTCATTTTAATTAACTATTATAACAACACCTGATTCTCAGAATCTATTTTAATAAATTTCATTAAAAATTCCGGCAGAGTTTCCTTTGAAATTAGGACAACCCTAAATCGAAAAATAATTTAAACCTGTTCACAAAATCGGGTCTTATATCCCAAACCGACAAGGGAACAAAAGGAAAAGGGAAACCGACCCAACTTAATAAAACGCAACAATTCAGTTTCGTATTTTGATTCAATACTATTTAACAAATTTTAAATTAATGAAACCCAAAATGTAAAATAGTAATAATATATTATAAACACGATAAATAAAAATAGTTCTCCAACCAAATAAAATATGAAAATCAAAAACATAATTACTTAATAAATATAATCAGCATTTAATAAACGCCTTTTAAAAAAAGCCTGTTACACCTATACTTCTTTTTTTACTTCAAAACCAAGTTGAAAAAAAAATTCAACTTAGTTTCACTAATTCTCTCAATACTCCTCTCATCTTCTCTACTACTTCCTTCCTCTAAAAAATCTCATTCAAGAAAAAGAAAGTAAAAGTTATGAAAATAATTAGAAAGTAAAGAAGTTCATCAAAAGAAAAAAACACAAAAAAAGAGTTTAAGTTAGTAATTAAGTGGATTTAGAAACTCACTTAGAAATTAAGAAGATCACAAAAAAGGTAGAAAAATTTGCAAAAAGGAAGTGCATCATTGAGCTAGCAAGGTAAAGTTGAAGGTTTTGTTATTTTTTTTTATTATCCCCTCAATCATCTACTAACTTTCTCCTTGTTTCTTCTTACCATTTTTTTAATTTTTGGAGTGATTTGGGTATGAGGAAGTCCTAATAGGTTCCCAACCTTAAATCACCCCACCTAGAATAGTCAACTCTAATGGAGAGACTCTTAGGAAACAATGTGATTATGTAATTTTCCTTAATCAAGTTGTTATTCATCACCAAAAAATATTTTCATAAAAAAAATTCAAGACAAATTGTGCATAAATATCTCCATAAAAAGAAAATGTGATGCTGTAATTATAATCAGTTTTAATTTCGTACTTTATTCCATGTTTCGTCTGTATTATCTGAATAGTTTGTAGGATTTAATATCATTATTTCCAAAAACATAAAAATCATGTTCATATGAGTTTTATACAATTTTATATCATTTTTACAAAAACGTTCATGTAAATCACTAAATTCCAGACAATTGATTTTCTCTTCAGTTAAGGAAAACATAAAAAATGGTCTTAAGAATGTCCAATTTAAGTGAAAATTTTCAGTCTAGTTCTTCAAAGTGTCTAGAATGTTCATACCAAAATTCACTTTAAAATAAGTTCAGCAAGTTTGATTTCAAAGAATAAATTGAAAAAGGTCTTGTTTTGACCAGTTTGGCATAAAATTCACCATAATTCGAGTTTTCACTAAAAGCTTATGAAATTTTAATACAACATAAAGAACTCTTTGCCTACTCATAGGTATATCACATGCTCAATGTTATGCTTTATACAGAATGTTATGAATTTGATAAGTCAGTACAAGGACAAAAGTGCAATCTGAAAATGAAATAAAGTGATTAACTTAAGTTCCATAAAAAAAATTATTTTCTTGATATGAAAATGTTTATTAAAAAATCTTGAAATTTTTAAGTTTCTCTTAAAATGACTCTGTTCATCATGTAAAAAAAATCAGTAAAAATTATCATAAAAAATCAAAATCAAAGAGGTTAATTAATCTCTAATTTTTCACAAGTTTACAAATAAGCATGAATTTCAAAGCCCATTCAAGGAGATGAAGATCAAGGAGCATCATGGTGAAGATCAAGATTGAGAATTTGTATAGATCATAGATTTTGTACATATTGTTGTAATAATAATTTATGTGTAAATAGTTATTACATCACTCCATTAATGAAAAATATGGAGATGTTTATGCATAATTTTCATAAATAATCCACAACTCTTTTTAAATAAAATGAGCAACCAATGTTACAAATGTTGCATGTTGGGCCCAATATATCATAGTATATGAATCAATTGACCCAATTTCAATGAAGAGGAAAAATTGTAAATCTAGCTAAGTTAAATTGTATGATGGTCCATCATATATTTCTAAAATTGTTCTCCATAATCTTCACATGGATCAATCATATATAATTTGACATAATTAGATTGGTAATTATGATCTCCGAATTGATTTTAGGCCATTTCACGTGTCTCGTTTTAAATGGCCAAATTCCAATTAGCGAAACACAATCTCCAAATTTGATCTCAAATTGATCATTTCTCTCTAAATGACTTAATAATCTTCAATTAAGATTATTTCTCAAAAGCCTTCAATTAGGAAGCAAACCTCTTCTTCTAAGACCTCTAAAAAATCATAAGCGTGATTACTAATTAAGGTGGTTATTTCAATCCTCGATTAATCGCTAATTAGAGCAGTTAACTCAAACTCTTCATTTAATCACTAATTAGAGTGATTATCTTTAACCTTGGTTAATCACTAATTGAGGTGATTAATCTAAACCTTTTCATTTAATCACTAATTAGGGTGATTAGTTCCTAACCTTCATTTTAATCTCTAATTAAGGTGATCTATTTTACCTTTCATCATATTTAATCACTAATTAGAGTGATTATCTTAAGCCTTAATGATCGTTAAGTAGGACGACTATTTTCTCATTTAATCACTAATTAGAGGATTACCTTAAGCCTTAATGATCGTTAATTAGGACGATTATTTTTCCTATTTAATCACTAATTAGGGTGATTAGCTTAAAACCTTGAATAATCACTTAGGGTGATTACTTCTTTCCTTCCTTATTAATCACTAATTAAGGTGGTCATCTTAATCCTTCATATTTAATCACTAATTAAGGTGATTATCTTAACCCCATTTCAATCACTAATTGGAGTGATTACCTTTTTCCAATAGATTTGTTTAATTCTAAAGGTGAGTTATTCATAATCTATTTCCTTTTCTTCCCCAATGGAATTGGCCATTTAGGGTGAGACACCAGATTGAACTACGATGGTTTTTATCCATGAGTGGATTTCAATTCCGCAATGATTGGTACGTAGTGCAACTTCACTGCTCAAACCTACCATGTACAAATGATATATTGATCCTAAATAAAAATGGTTGATGTGTATATGTGCAAATTATGTGATTTTATTTCTTTTAAATAGCCATGTTTACTTTAAAATGGAAAATAACGCATTTAGTAAGGGCCCATTCTGTAGAACGGAAGAGGAGACGAGTTCCAGATGTTCGCACCTCTTAACCTAAACCCCGAACCCTATCTCATGGCATGAAAGACCAATTTTCAAAAAGCCTTATACATATGAAGTCATCATCGTTTTAAATGATATTTCTTGAAATTGATTTTAAAATAATTTATTAAATAAATCTGTCCCAATTCAGATATTAATAGGGTGGCGACTTCAAAGTTTTCTAAAACTCATAGTCTAATGAGAGACTTTCGTGGGATTCAGACCGTTAATTAAGACAGTCAAAAATCGGATACCACAGTACCAAAAAAACTTCATTATTCAGCTAAAATGTGGTACAATGTTTATTTATAAGGTGAGAACAAAAAGTAATAAGAAAAATGAAATTCTAATACATGTATGTTAAGAAGAAACTAACTTCTCAATCACACTTGTATTTTTTACAAACAATCTTGTCAGAATCATGATTAATACAATAAAATTGACAATATCCCATAGGTTAAGATCCATAAAATCTGCATGATGCGAGTAACAGTAAATTATTGGTGTCTTGCATGCAATAATTGATCTATTTTCAACCCATATGGTGTTGATCATCTTAATAAATCTCTTCCTGCATTGTATGATACCTTACATACCAGCGTGTCTAATTAAATTTGTCACCACAATGACACTATTTTCCTGTAATTCCTTCTCTTCATTACATAAGAAAATGAGTCCCAAAAGATAAGTTGCAAAATTATGTCCCAAATTTGAAGCTTTTTCAATTTGTGTCAAACCATCCTTCCACTTATTATCAGTGAATATTTGAACCTGCGAATGAAAAATAAACAATTTACATAACTAAACAATTGAAGAGTCTTTTGAAAAAAAAAAATAGCCATTTAAAAGAATTATCAAAACTAAAACAAAATTCTTAATAAATTAAAGTAAAAAATAAAAAATTTACTCACCATTCCGAACCGTAGAAGAGCATCAGGATTGTTGCACTCTAGGCATCGATTAAAAAAACGTGAAGCATGGCGATCAAATCGACATCTTAGACCAATCAATTTCTCAAGGGAGAATCGTTGGAAAATATGTCCATCATTTGAAATAATATTAAGGTTCTTGCAACTGATTAAGATTCACATAACTTAACATTACATATTTAAAAAATAAATCAAAATTGTTGTTGTTAATAGCTCTAAAATAACATACCTTAGTTTACAGTTAAATAAATCCAAAGGAGAGTCGGCAGCTACACGTCTAAGAATATCTATCATGATCTCATGAGGAAGACGATTAAATAATGTAGAATTTTCTAAATCTAGCCTATTCATGATGGTTTATTCGTAAACTTATAAACTTTTAATAACCGAGGATATTTAAAAGTATGTAATATGTGTTGTGCGTATGTAAATATATAAAAGTGTTTATAAGAAAGAATCATACAATTTTTAAAACGACCCAATTAAGGCCCAATTATGGTTATCGTCGTTTTATTAAATAATATTTACATGACTTCTAATCGAATAGTAGGGCAATAAAGGGTTATAGAATATAAATATTAGTAAAACGTTAAACTATTTTAGACCCAATATTAAAGCATAATGGAATATTATTTAATACACACGGTTGATGTATTTGTATATGGTTTTTATTAATTAAATATTTGCCTTGACAACTTGAATGATATTATATTTTTTTAATATTGATACGTGGGTAATTACTTCGTATATAAATTTCAAATTTCTTTTATAATTCTTTTAAATACGTAAAACAATTATTAATACTTTTAAATGTGTAATTAATCGAATAAATAAATAAATTAACATTTACTACATATAAGGTATATTGAAAAAAAGAACTTTTTTATTTCATAACAAAACATAACCTTCAAAAGGTCAAATTACAATACTTAATATTAAAAATTGCCAATAAATTAGATAATTCTCTAAAATATGAATGATAAGAAAAATTGAACTTCACGATGACACTTGTATTGTTCACACTCCACTTTATCCCAATTGTTGGCAAAAGAATAGTAATCACCATTCTCCCAATTGCTGAACTTAGTAGTATGAACCTCTTGTGTTTTGCAAAAAATCGGTGCCTTGGGTACCAAGTTCAATCTACTTCTTATCCATATCGTGTTCATCATCCTTCTAAATCTCCACCTAAACCTTATGATACATTCCATACCAACTTCATTTATCTGAGCAATAAGCATTGATCCACCCTTTTCTTTAAGCTCATCTTCTTTATTACATAAAAAGATTAAGGACAGTAGATAAGTTGCAATCTTCAGACCTAAGTCGGATGCCTGTTGTATTTGAGGCACTCCATATTGCCAACGACCACGTGTGAATATTGAAACCTATAAACATTGATTTAAAAAGAAATTAGGAATAAAAATATAGAAATCAATAAATTCATAATATATATATATATATATATATATATATATATATACACGTTTATATATAATGTCAACCATAATAGATTGTACTTACAATTCCATTACGTAAAAGAGATTGTGGATTATTGCAATCTAGACAGCGTTCAACAAATTCTTTAGCTCTATCATCAAGTCGCCATATGTGATCTATCATTTCATCTATGAAAATTCGTTGTAACACACTTTCTTCATTAGATATATTATTAAGTGTCTTGCAACTAAGAAAAATTTGTGAGAAAAAAATTGTTAAATTTCTTAAAGAAGCACAACAAAGTAGTTTAAACTTATAGCACAAAAAGTCGTACCTTAATTTGCAATTAAATAAATCAAATGGAGCTTGAGAGGCAACTCGTCCAAGGATCTCTATTATTATCTCGTGAGGAAGACGGTTCAATTAGGTTGGTTTTGCACAAGATAGTCTCTTCATGGTTGGAAATTAGGAACCGTGGTAGTTTATACTCAAAGGGATGTACTCGAGATAAATAAAAGTTGTGTGATGAACTTATAAAATTTCGGCCAAAAAATTGTCTATATATATATAAGAATTTAAAAAAAAAATCGAACAACTAAAAAGCTTTCAAAATTCAAAATTACATTATATTTTCAAAAAACCGCAACATAATTAATGTTGGTCAAAATGGAATTAATTCTATAAGGCACTGATTCATGTTATGAGTAATTGTGATTGATTGGTTGGATATTGCCTTTATGGAAATATATAGTGTCATTTTAATTTAAGTTAGGAGTGTCAATCTTTGAGTAAATCTCTAGATTTGGTTATACTACTTGCCTTAATCAAAGCTTGAATCACGATAATTGTGACATACTACAACCGAAAATTTGTAATGACACTTATACGTGTAATAAAATCGGTTAGTAATAGGTAGATGAATTTTTAAATGGATAAATAAATAAAAGTAATTATTCAGTTGACAAAATGAAGTTTTAAATACTAAAATATAACACATATAAATGCTTGGCTGCATTAACATTGACAATATTCGCTCTGTGACCTACATATAAATAGATTATGGTTAACATTTAAAATGCATTTACATTATAATGACATAGAAGTATGACTATTTACATATAATATAAATCCATACTTGAAAATATTAGCACATTCTTCAGCCCAATGTACATATGTGATATCTTGAACCTTATGTCCCAGTAAATTAGAATTGCCAGCATCATGACTTAAAATGAAAACATAAGACTTCTTCGCCCGGGACATTAAAGTGACAGGAACAAATTTCCTGCCTTCATTCTAATTTTAATTTAAGAGAAAATATAATAGTTAAGTAATTAAATATAACAATTTTTATGATTTATAATCAATAAATCTCAAGAAATGAAAAATGAAAAATACATAAATACAAACCTGAACCAATTCCTTTATTATGTCGAATATAGTAGTGTGGTATATTAGTTCTATTTGTTTGTCTCATAGTAATATATTCATTCTTCCGGTATTGTCTTCAATAGTCATCATAAAAGATAAACTATATCAATGAAACAACTTGAAACTTTGTGTGTCAATGTCGACTATACTCCCAATAACCCTACATATTTGATTCTAAAAAACATTGAAAGAAGAAAGGTAATCATGTCTTTGTTATTTCATCAAAATAAAAGATGCTAAAGATATGTAATAAACAAAAGATTAAATCAAATCAAAAGTACAATTGAAATTACATGCTTTGTATTTAAATAGTGAGATATCTTCATTCGCTTTGCATTTGAAATGTTCAGAACTTTTGTAATTGGTAATGGACATGTTTTAATGAAATTCACCTTCTCTTTTACAAAATGGTCATCCTTAAACCTAAGTGCCAAACAAGAAAGTAAAATTATATGTGCGACATTTTATACAGATAAATTAATATTAATTTGTAAGAAATAAGAGAGTTGTAAATAAGACTAATTATTACCAATTAATCAACTGAGAAGCTTTCTTCGTTCGAGGTCGTATGTAGATTCTAGAATAAATTGTAGACGTAAAAAAAAACCTGTTCCGATATTAAAGTTTGTATACATAACCCCATAAAATACTACAGTATTTATAGGGGTCATTAAAAATTTCCACAATGACCTATAAATAAGAGATAAACCAAAATTAAAGATTATATAATTATTCATATTACCAAGGTCTTTTCCGATAGATAATCCACATGTTAGAATACACAATGGTTCATCAATTATTTCACTTGTTCGATAATTGCTTTTCTTAAGTTCAGTCTAACTGCAGTAGAACTATAAAAAATGAAAAAAAAATACTATCAAAAGCGTTTCTAATAGGTTATAAGATTTAAAGACAAATAATTTAGAAAATGTATAATAAAAATATTATAGTACCTTTCATCCAAACATTACTAACTCTTGTGTACCATTGCTTGTAAGATTTGTTGTTTGATATATAATAATTCCAAGAACATCTAAATTTTTACAAAATCGTTATATAACTATAATATATGAAGTAAAAAACAATCTAATACATATAAAAAAAATATTTCAAACTTACCTACAAATCCATGCAAGTCATCTCTAGCTTCTTCAACGATTGAATTTAAACTTGAAATTTTAATTTGAGATGACAAACCTATTACAAATCGAACTGTATGTCTCATAGCTTAAAGTGATTGAGAAGTTTGGGTCAAAAAATTGGTCATAAAATGTGATTATATACAATTTATAGATCACATCTTAAATATTTCTTAAAAATCAAAATTATCTAGATAGATGATAAATGATATCAATTTAGTATTGCAATAAATATAACTAAGATTTGGAAAACTACAACATAATAAAAAACTAAAAAACGATCAAATAATTGAAAAAAAAAATCTATAATAGAACTAAATTGGAAAACATTTAAATCTTATTACAATTGTTTGTGCCACAGCCTGAAATTCATATAAATTAATTAATAACTCGATGTGTAGTCATCACTTGCTATATAATTAAGTAACACTTTGTTTTTAAGCCGAAGAACATCCCCTTAATTCAAATCGACATCTTCAAAGTAATCATCGTAAACTTTATAAGCTCTTGGCGGAGTGCATTGAGGGTCATATAACATCATAATACAAAAATCAAAGTATGGCCGATAACCATCTATAGTGGTATAAACGTCTTCCACATGAGCCCACACCTCATTACTTTTATTAATATGATATGTAAACATATTAGATACATCATGGAAAAAATGATGACCTCCACGAAAAAGGGTTAATACCATAGCATCAACATCAAGGAAATTCGAATTTTCCATCTTACGGGGCCATACGTATTTCATTATAGCTTTACCTTTGTGGTTTTGTGAGGGAGATGACTTTGCCATGAAAAAATACAAAAGTTTAGATTGATATTTCATATAGGGCATGGTAGCTATTTATGGCAAATTTAATGGCTTTAGGTGGATGTTGGTATTTAAGTTGTGTGGTCAATTCAAATAAGAGAAATAAATATGCTCATAGACTTGACCGTTTTTTTTCTTGGTCATTATCAAGGCATTTAATTGTTAGGAAGTTTCTTTATTTTTTTAAGTCAAATTTCATAGGCTTTATTTAAATATATTATAAAAAGTACAAAAAAAACATTGTAAGTTATGTTGTTTTTAGTATGTCAAAGCATTTGACCGAAAATTCTAGTACATTGCTATCAATGCATTTAATTAGCTTGGCATCATAAATTTGGTAGTTGACCTTTTATGTAAAAAATAATTTGTATGTTTTAAAAATTCATAAAAAAGGAAAAACATAAACACATCCTAAAACGAATAAAATTATTATTCGACTTTCAAACTAAAAATTCGACTTACAAACTAAAAAGAAAAACTAAAAATTATTATTCGATATTTAAATCACCAATATTGCGTAATTAAAGGTCATACAATAATATGACAAAAAAACTAATCACTTTCATTAGATAAATAATGCAACAAAACTCTGTTTGTAGGTGGTATAACACCTCCGTCATTCATGTTGATTTCTTCAAATGGAATTCGACATAAAAAATGAGCTTGGTGAGGCTTGCAATGAAGAAAGTGTAGTGCCATATATTCTAGATCAATATAAATTCTAGAATCCTTTATTGTAGAAAAGACATGCTTCGACATATACCAATTATCACAATTCAAACTAGCATTTTTTGCACGCTATGCGTGCATCTCATATTAACGTTATTCTTCTCAATTAGTTATTCATCAGTGTTACAAAAAAATTGATCCTAACAGATATTTATAATTGTTTTTATCTTTTTAATCATGTTCTTCTTAAATTAATATTTCGTTGGGTTTTTAGTTTATTTGTTAATCATTATTCAAATATAGTATTCAAAGAAGTATATATAAAGCAGAAGAAAGCTTGTGCTCAAAAAAAGTGGAAGAATTTGTGTATCATGTTCAATCGTTGAAGATTAATAAAGTGGAAGAGTTGGGTTTATATAATAGAGATTATCGAATAATAATCAACATTTAGGTTTTAAAAAATTATCAATATATTATTAATATGAAATTCAAGTTATAATTTTTTCTTCTGATTGTGTCAATCAAATTGTCAATTTAATTTTTGATCAGAGTTTTTCACACATATGTAAGAAGAGGAAATTATTCTCCTTAATTTAATATTTAATTGAAATTTCAAATTCAATTCCATTGTTAACTTGTTCAATATATATGGCAAGTAGGAAGAATTGAATATTATTTAATATATATAACAACTTAAATTCATTAAGGGTATATCAGACTTTTTAGAAGGGGACACCATCTTCCTCCCCCCTTCACTTATATAATAGAGATATAAATCTTTATAGTATTACTTCGAAAATATCTTGCTATAGCCATCCAAACTCAAGTTGAGTATTATACAATTGAAAAAAAACGGCTCCACTGTTGTTTCTATAAGAGAGCGCACAATTATGCAACAAAACAAATTCCTAAGTAGTTATTGGCAATATCCCATTCTTGGCATTGCACCGCTGCTGCTCAACATCAGAACGTTAATATATGAAGCATTTGTCAAAAGATACCTAAACCTCTACCCTCTACTATGATCGCTACGTTACCAAACACTTAAAAATTCCTAAGTAGCATTTTCACTAGTGGAAAAAAACGCAAGGGCTGCGGTGCAAGGGCTGCGGTTTATTGCAAAACGCAGCCCTTAAGAGTGAAGGGCTGCGGTTAGCATGAAAACCGAAGCCCTTTAGTAATAAAGGGCTGCGGTTTTGGGCTTAACCGCAGCCCTTTAGTGAAGGGCTGCGGTCCATATTAAAACCGCAGGCCTTTTCACTTACGCGCGTTTCCCCAAATACTAAAACCCTAACTTTTCCCCCTCTTTCCCCAATCCCGATTTTTCCCTCCCTCACCTCATCAAACCCCCTCTTTCTTCGCAGCTCATTTCCCCAGCCCTTCTCTCTCTTCGCAGCTCTCCTCACCCCTCCGCTGCCGTTCGCCCACTGGAGTGAAAAACAT
Organism: Beta corolliflora; assembly: GCA_947648045.1. Lineage (NCBI taxonomy): Eukaryota > Viridiplantae > Streptophyta > Magnoliopsida > Caryophyllales > Amaranthaceae > Beta > Beta corolliflora. Next base: position 344,474 of record CANSZD010001751.1, read on the forward strand.
ATCGCCGGGCTCCCAAGGCGGTTTCGATCAATCGAAAGAATTCCTAGATCTCGTAAAATCAATCGGCGAAGCTCGATTTAGGGCGGAAGAAGACCGCATCGTTCTTCACGAGATCGAAACCCTAAAACGCCGAATCATCGAACCAGACATACCTAAACGCAAGATGAAGGATTTTATAATTCGCCTCGTCTACGTTGATGGATTGGTGATGCAATTCGGAGTGACGAAGCCGATTTCCATGGCAGGACCTGCTGCTGCGGATTTGCAAAGAACTCGTGAATTGGAGAAGGTTTGGTGTTTTTTTTTTATTTATTCTTGATCATCTTTTTCAAGTTGCAATTCTCGTTTTTTATACCTTGGTTTAAAGATTGTTGCTTGTTTGATTACCAGTTTTGGTTGAATCTGGTCTTTATGAAAGCGAAGACAAGGTCGCTAAGAGGGAAGCGGTTTTGGCTCGCCTTAGAGAGGTACATGAATTATCCACTTTGGATTGAAGTTATTTGTTTTTTTTGACATGAATTGAATGCGCAATTGTGTCCATATTCGAGCTCAGGCTGTGGATTGATTATGTTTTCGCCGTCATATAAAAAGAGGATCTTAAGATTATATGGAAAGAATTGGATTGAGGGGTGTATATGATTGGACATCACTGTATTTGGGTTAGATTGTGCAAATTAAATTGATACTTTTGTTCTGCTATCATTCAGCCAAGCATCTTTATGATCAGAAGCTTTGTAGATGTTTATCTTGTATTTCGGTCTGCATTGAATTACATGTGGCATTAAAAGTTCAGTATGACTCATGATGATAGTATTCTCCTTAAACGTACTGGCTACTTGACTGTTATGCTTTTCCTTAATGAAGACCATGATCTTATCATCCTCATTGTTAATACTATTCAAAAGGACTTGAAATCTGATAATTATCTTGTGGTTTGTGCTGCTTTGAATGTTGTTTGCCGGTTGATCAACGAGGAGACGATACCGGCCGTGTTGCCTTAGGTTGTTGAGTTGCTTAATCATCCTAAAGAAGCTGTTAAGAAGAAGGCGGTTATGGCGTTGCATCGGTTTTATCGGTGAGTCCACCGTCTTTCGTTTCTCATCTTGTCTCCAATTTCCGCAAGGTGCATTTTTTTTTTTTATTTATATCTAGCATCTGCATCTAACTAAATTACTGAAAAATCCAAAGTCATTGGTTTCAATTGAACCTAATACCGAGAAATGTTCCTCCATCTTTCCCTGTATATTTCTATTTTTTTGCAAAGTCTTTGTATATGTATCTCTCATATATTATTTGCTCGTCTTTGTTCTGAGTGGTTGGAGAACTCCATGGTGATCTGTATTTGGTTGCTTGCAGGGTGGTAGTAAACTATGACTTTCCTGCAGGAATTGAGTCATCGTTTTAAGCCCCGCCCCCTTGCTACACCCCCACTCTGACCCCGGCACCCCCCCGCCCCCGCACCCTGCCCCCTGCTACACCCCCACCACCCCCAACTGCCCAAGAAGACCCCCACCCTGACCCAGGCACCCCCGGCGCCCGCACCCCCGCCCCCGCTACACCCCCAGCCCCACCGCCCAGCCAGCACCCCCGCTCCCCCCTCGCCCCCACACCCTCACCGCCCGCTACACCCCCTGCACCCCATCGCCCACAGCGACACCCTCGCTCCCCCATGCTACACCCCCACCCCCAACCGCTGCCAGACACCCTCCCACCCCACCCCCGCACCCCCTGCGCCCCGCACCCCTACCCCCTGTCGCCCGCACCCCTACCCCCTGCTACACCCCGCCCCACTACCCAGCAGCACCCCCCTCTCGCCCCCCTTGCTTCACCCTCGCCTTGCCCCCGCTACACCTTCACCCCCCGTTGCTCGGCGACCCCCTGCTCCCCCGCTACCCCCCTTGCTACACCCTCACCCCGCCCTCGCTACACCCCCGGCCTTAATTTCAATTTCGGTCTTAATTTTCGCTTCCCATTCGCTGTCTCCTCTCCTTCCCCATTCGGTTCCTTCATCTTCTTCACTCTTATTGTTCAATCATCATCATAATTGGTTATGATTTTGGGGTTTCGATTCTATCACAATTGGTTATGATTTTATCTGTTTTGTTAAAGGTGTTCATTAATTTGTTAATTGATTCTTTCTTTTTTTAGTTCCATGAAATACCTAATTGTTCCTCTCATTTTTCTCTTCCCTTTTATGAATTTTTTCATCAGATGCTTAAAGATGCTGCACTTGTTGACGTTATTGCCAAGAATAAGACTGATCAGGTACTCAATCTCAGACCATCTCATCCTTCCATTAACTTATCTTAGAATTCTTTTTTCGATTATATTTTAGAAATTAGAATCATCCTATCCGAAGTTGATTGTTCGAGGATGAACCTTATTTATCCCCCTTTTCCCCTTAGTTGAAGATGATTGTTCGAGGAATTAGTATGGGCATTGTAGCCCCTTTGGGATCATGGTGTTGGTTTTATTGAATCTTTTTGGCATTGATTGATTGTTTCATGCATAAAGTTGGTGAATATTAGTTAGTTAATGATTTTTGTGGGATTTCTTGGCCTACTATGCATCTAAGTGGTTATTTTAGGACTTCAATTGCTTGATCCATGGATAATGAAGTGGTTACGGCTTGATATTTGTGTGTTTTGATGGCCTAATAAGCAATTAAGTGGATGTTTTCATGGTTTTTTATCTCTTGATTCATGCAAAAACATGATTGTATAATGTAATCTTATGCATTTAGTGTCATCAAATGTAATTTGACAAACTATTATAATCATCTAAGTTTGTTGATTCATTTTCAACTACATTTGGGGTAAGTAGAGAGCATTTTTTTTTGTTTAATCATGTAAAAAAACTCAGTTATGGGAGATTAGAACAGCATAACAATTAATTATGGACAAAAAGAGTAAAGGTATATAGTAGTGCATAAAATAGTTGTAAATTTATGATAATAAGCATGCATGCGTGCTATTATTTTCATTAGAAATCTGAACGTTAGACTTAAATTATCGGATCATTTTCATACTTGAAGATGCATCCCTCATGTATGTAGGCGATGGAATCCTCTTCGTATGATGCTTAGTCTTAATCTGTCCGAACCAATCGATTCTAGCTAGTATCATGTTCGAATTCACAACTAACAAATGGGCCACTAGAATGATCGATGACCATGATATATCAGATTCTTACGCATATAGTAACCCGTGCCCAGCAGACCTCCCCCCCCTGCCTTGCCTCCCCCGCCCCGCACTCCCCCCTGCCGCACTCCCCCTGCACACCCCTCGCACTCCCCCGACCCCTCCCCCATTGCTGAATCTTGCCCCCTGTTGCACTCCCCCCCGCCCTGACCTCCCTAGACCCCGCCACCCTCCCCCTGCCGCACTCCCCTCCCTTGCACAGGCCCCTTTCAACCACTTGCACACCCCCTTCCCGACCCCGCTAGCCCCGACCCTAATATTTTAGCATCTATATTTTTGTAACTTTCTTATATTTGTATAAAAATCATAATTTGTAATGGAAAATGATATTTTTATATATATATATATATAACTGTTTGAAATTCATTTAGGACTAAAAATGCAAAAAAAGTTGGGTATGTTTGAAATATACTATAAATAATTAGTTTTCAAGAAAAAAAGATTAGCTGCATATTGATATATTTTTTACACATTACATTTCTCCATCATTCTTCAGTAATTGAAATGAATTTGTTGTTTTAGCTACACTTTACTTGTTGAATACCAAAGTATTACAATTATTATCTGATATTGCCAAATTGACATCATGACCTTTAGTCTATTCTTTTTCTTCTTTACTTTTTCTCTGTGTACTTTTTGTGTATCAAAAGTTTCATGCTACAACACTCACGCTATTCGTTTTAAGCCAAAGTTCTAGCATTTAGTCATCGTTTTAAGCCCCCGCCCCTTGCTACGCCCCCACCCCACCCCCGTCGCCCCGCACACTTGCCCCCTGCTACACCCCCCCCCCCGCCCGGCAGCACCCCCCGCTCCCCCCTGCTGCCCCCTACTACACCCCCCAACCCCCCACCGCCCAAGAAGCACCCCGCACCCTGCCGCCCTCTACACCCCCAGGTTCACCTCTAAATTATAGCGATTTTGGTTTTATTTGCCCAGGTTCTATCATCTCCAGAGAAGTTGCTTTCGAGGGATCCGGATGCTAGTCTTGGTGGAGTTGTTGTAATGCTAGTTTGTGTTTGTGATCCTGCTCATATATTGCAATTCGAACACTTGAGGGCAGCCTCAAACTAATGTAATTCAGTTATTGTTCTCTATATTTGTGTAAAAAAACATAATTTATGATACTAATATATATATATATAACTGTTTGGGAACATTTAGGACAAAAAAATGCAAAAAAAAAAGTCACAAGGGCTGCGGTTCTAGCAAAAACCGACCCTTGGTGGGTTAAGGGTCGCGGTTAAGGGACAAAACCGCAGCCCTTAACTCACCAAGGGCTTGGTTTTGTCCCTTAACCGCAACCCTTAACCCACCAAGGGCTGCGGTTTTTGCCTTGACCGCAGCCCTTAACGCGTTAAGGGCTGCGGTTAAAAACCGCATCCCTTCCAAAATGCCAAGGGCTGCTAGTCCAATGGCTGCGGTCAAAAAACGCAGCCCTTGGGCCCCTTTTGACCGCAGCCCTTGGGCTTTTTTCCTCTAGTGTTTGACCATGTCAAACCTCTACCCGCTACCTCAAACACTAATGCCATTAGAACCTCAAAAAGGAAAGATTGAGAAAAACACTATACCAAGTAATATTTTGATGCAGACTATACCAACTAATATAATTGTAAGATAAACATTAGATGCAGACTATTACCAAGTAATATACCAAGTAATATAATTTTACACCTCTTTTCCTCTTCATTTCACTAAAAAATAAATGGCACACTATCCACAAACTCAAACCGTACGCCTCTGTTATCCAACCTTCTGATTCACCTCCTCTTCCTCTCACTTAAAAAAAAATGGTACTCTTCAGATTCATCCTCTATTTCCTTCAATTTCCTCCCTCTTTTTTTCTCTCTCCTCTCACCTTAACCTCCATTAGTTAAACCTTCACTTCTAAACTATCCACTTCTCGTCACATTTAACATTACCGGTGTGGTACCGCGGTGGTAGCAGCGGCTGAGGTCGCGGAGGTTACGACTCCAGCGGAAGAGGACGTGGCGGATATTCGGCGAAACAGGCAGCAGAGGTCGCGGCGGAGTGAAAGCATGCACTACACGTTATATCTAATTCTTGGGTCGATTTAATTTTCTAACAAAGAAAGGTAATTTCTTAATCTAGATTTCAGTAATTTCTCTATGATCCCAAAATTTTATCTGGAAAGTATACACCAATTTCAGTTTTTTTCCCCTTGTCTAACTTTTAAATTCTGAGTTCACAAACTGATCAATTTTGTTTATGGGTAGAAATTTCCCCCATTTTCATCAGTCTCATATTTAAAATATTCTCCATTTCTAAATGTTAACACTTTCAATTTCAATTATATTTGAAATGAAATTTTAAATTTTTCATACACAATTTGAATTTCAATTATAGTGTAATTTTTAAATTTAGTCGAACATTGTACATATTCTTAAGATTTAGTCAATATAGAACATTATAAATATTCTTATTTTCAACTTGCAATCTGCGTACCTGATTAACGGTGAAGTTTACTGCAAATTTGAGACTGCCTTGAAGCTCCAAGTAATGAAGAAAACTGATTTTTTTTTGGAGTTTGTGTTTGTAATTTTTTAGAATACCGTGAATATGATTTTGAGTTGTATGTAATTTTTATGTGGTATTAATTTGGGTAATGTTTTGATTATGAATCTTTTTTATTGGCAATTATATTAGTTGATTGGATTTTTAGAGATTTAATTGAAATTATTTTGGCAAGTTTATGCTTGATAGCTTATTGCTTGATGATTGAAATTATTTTGGCAAGTGTATGCGTGATTTACTGTTGATTTACTGATGTAATATTTTTGTTGTTTGGGGGCAATTATGTAAATGCCTAGGGGGATACCATTGCTCCCCCCTTGGCTTATATAATAGAGATCTTCTGGATCTGCGACATCCTTGCAAACTTTTTAGAATTCAATATGACCGGAACGAAACATTATTAGTACCATACCTTCGTGGTCAAAAAAATTTGAATGCTCCACTTTAGGATGCCAAACCTTTAAATTTCTAGGTGAAGATGGTGTGTCAAGTGATTCATATTCATGCTCCATTTGAAATAATATAAAGGTGGCCGGATTATAAGATTGTGTTAAGGGTATGTGAATTTTGATTGTGTAGTGCTAGGCAAATATAATTAGGGTATTTATAGTGAAAATACTAATTAGGTTTTCCTCCAATAAAAGTATAAGAAATCCGAAATTCCATATTAAATATTGATTGAATCAATCCCTAAAATCACGTCTTCCAATTTAGGAATGATTTTGATTTAGGTGATCAACTTGCACATGATTGAAGATTGTAATTGATTGAATTTCGCATGATTAGAGGGGGGGTTAAAATTTTCAGCCATAACAATAGAGAATTGAGTGACACGTGGCGATTTATCCTAGTTGGACAATGTTTTAATCGAAAAACTGCCATGTAGGATTAATGAGGATGAGAGGCTCGAATTTGAGGGAGAAATCATGAGAGCAATTTTCAAGGTGACACGTAGGAGAAAATTATCCAGCTTTATTAGTGTATATAGATTATCAATTACAAGGTTGAAAGTAAGAGTCAGATTAATCTTCAATAAAGTAAGTGGACTCTACTAGATGACCTATGTTGACAATCTAATCAGCTGGGTCGTTTGCTTCACGGTAGATATGGTTTATGCTCCAACTAGAGGAGTGTTGCAGGAGGGATGATGATGTCTTGGATGATGTGTACTATTTGCCATGGAGAGTCCAGATGCGTTTGACCAAGTTGATGACCAAAATATTATCACCTTTAATTTGAAGATGGTTGATTTTCTCCTGAATTGCTAAAGAGATATCTTTGCTGAAGCTTCTGCTACAAACACCAGAGTTGTGCCGAGATTTTAAGCACAGCTGGGACTAGGTTGCCTTCATGGTCAAGGATAATAACACTTGGTGCTGCTGAAGGAGGATGAACGGCCCCAGTTGTTGTGGAAGGGAGATGAACGGAGATGTAGACACATAATCGTGTCTCCCCATTTGAAAACACTATGATGACTAATACCGCGCTATAATTAGTCTGGATCGAAGAAAGAATAAAAAGTGAGTCCAAAATAAATATTTTAAGTCCAATTCTTATTCTAACCCTTTTAATAACCCATTTATGAAAACATTTTCTATGAATAGCTTTACTAAGCCCACTTTCCAAAACGTTTTAACATAGCTTTATAAAAGCCCATGTTCGAAAAAAAACTTATAAAAATATAAAAGCCCAATTGCTAAAAACCCATTTTCTTGCCCAATTTGATTAATAGAGTTAATTAATTGTATTAATTAGTTTTATTAATCATTTAAAATATTTGCAAAATATATTTTATAAAAAAAATCATCTTTCTCCAAAGGACTTTCAAAATATTTATCTTTATCTAAAATCTTTTGTATAATCTTTTCAATACAAAATCTTTTAAAACCTAGTTGTTTTCGATTACCTATTACTCTCTAAACACCTAATACTAGATAAATCCACCTCCCTGATTCTTACTGGATCCGCTACATATTCACCGCCTAACTACAATCCTAATACCGCCTGCACCCTACAACTACAGCCTAGCACAATTCTCTACGCACTAATCTACCACTCATCATCGTCACACCATAATCCCTTTGTGTGCTAGATCAAGCTCGCTGCATCACCATCCTCATAATACTACTCTAAACTAACACTAATACCCATTGTTCTCTTCTTCATGCGCCACATCATAATCCGTTAAAAATCACCACTTGATCCTTGTTTACACATCTGGCCCATTCACGTTTAATACACCAAAATCCTACGCCACTACTTGATCATCACTCATGCCTATATTTTTGCAATACAAGAAATTGTTTTGTTGTTATTGTCATGCAACACTCAAATACAAAACACAATATTTTCAAGGCTCGTTCCACATATTTTATCCAAGATCCGTACAAATCAACGACCCAGACGGAGGTACAATTTTTGAGGGTCAATCAAATTAAAAATTATTCTTTTCTTTTTTTATTATTTTCTTGAACTTACTATTCATGATCTACTCATGCGACTGTAAATAGTTATGTATTACAACTACCCCCTACGCATATTATTTTATTTTTATTCTTCAGGAATATTATTATTTTCATACTTGATTGCAATATTTTCCACCTTGTATATTATTGTTAATCAAGACCTAAATAAATGTTCCAACACTTGAACCAAATAACATGAACAACATGCTAGTAACCCAGTTATTTTGATTGCTTAATGACATACCATTAAAAACTAGTCTTTTATGTGTTTAACGAACCAACCTAGACTAATCTTTTTTAGGGTGTTGAACATATTATTTGGCTATTCTTTTGCATAATATTGCTATGAATCGTGTTAAGTAGAGGCCAGCAATTGGTAAACGTGATTCTAATCATGTTCTTATCCTCATCCCAGAACTCAGTTTTTGATATATGACCATAAATGAAGTTATGACGGGGAAATCTATATTGGATAAGTTCCAAAGTTGTCCCTAAGTTTTCCCAATATTCGATTAGATTTATGAGTCTTCCTGTAAAGACTTGTTGGCGACTTCGAAATTGTTTTTTTTTCAATAAAACCCTTCAATGAGGTAGTCTAATACAAGCTCACACCTCATAGGCGAATAAAAATACGCGTACAATTTTGTGACTTACTGGGGAGGATTTAAAACTAAGTTTTAATGAGTGGGTGAAACTTGTAAAATACGATTCATTCGCTTTTTATGCTTTTGAATAACATACAGTTTTGCATATGCATAGCTATTTATCTGGGCCACTATAAGGACAATCACCTCTGCCTCATTAGCGCATGTTCTATGCGTGAGGCCACGTCCAGTGGGTTTCCGCTTTGTCCTTCCAAAAAGCTTTCTGGTGATAGTGTTGGATCTTAGTCATAAGCAAACCTACCCAACCATGGCATTGTTCCCTTACACGTGACCACGTTTTTAAGCAAAGGTACGAAGTGTGGTATCAATCTCTTAGTCATCAACCCTTTTCAGTCTTAACCTATACCTGACCAAAGTTTCAAACGTAGATCTTGAATCTAGGATGAGAACTGCATACTATTTCTTGCCTATTTGACATCATTAATTCCTTGCTTGCTATGTTCAACATTCTTTCTCTCTGCATTCCTATCGAATTAGGCTAGAAAACATTGAAAAATGGCAAATAAACCATCGAACCTCGAAAATCGCATCGCAAACATCATGCGCCAAACACAAGAAGCTTGCGTGGCATGCAAGAATCATGCGCCTGGCGCAAGATGCTTGTGTGGCACGCAATCTTCTTGCATGTGGCGCAAGCTTCACGCTTCGTCCGGGGTTCAATCTCGACAATTTATTTGCCGGATTTCGATCGTATTAGCATTATCATTCATGATCATCTTTTTCAAAATCTATTCCCTGTGTTTTTCGGAAAATCCTCCATCTATTTCAAAATTTCATCACATTCCTTTTCTGTATCTCATATCCTTTTGAAAAGCAATCCTATATCTTTTTTGTAAAAACTATCTCCTATCTTTTTCACAACTTCATCTCATCTTCTATCAACTATCTTTTTCAAAAATTCATCCTTTATCGTTTATCATGTCTTTCCATGTATATCATCTCATCTCTTCATGTACATCATTTAGGATTCATTTTTGTGTTTATCTTGTTATAAAAGTGTCATCCATTTAGGAAGTCTAACTCCATTAGAAGTCCATCTAGCCCAAATGTCTAGGTTCATCCTGTTTCGCTCCATCTGGAATTCATAAACTCGTCTAACTCCATTCATGTTAGGAGTCTTAACCCCATCTTAGTTCATCAAACTAAGAAGTCTAGGGTCCATAGGAGTTTAAGTCCATTAGAATTTCGTCCCTCCTAGGAGTCTGGGTCCACTAGAGTCTCACGCATATAGAAGTCTAGCGTCCTTAGAAGTCTATCAAGCTAAAACTCTAAAATCATTAGAAGTCTGTCACACCTAGGATTCTAAAGTTTATGAATTCCATATCAATTAGGACTGCATTCATATTAGAATCCATTTGCATTACATAGTCCATCGTTCATACACTTCATGCATAAGTAGAGTTAATAGGCATTTAGGAGTCTCATTGCATCCATACTCCTCATTTCATCTCATGCATTACGCATTTAGTAGTCTTCAACTACAAGCAATCTGATTCCCTCTTTTGGGATATGTAGGGAGCCTTTACAGGTTCGAACGCATAGACTGGTCATGCATATATGCATTTGGTCTAGATGCATCCAAAAAAGTCATGCATACAAGCATCAGGTCTAGGTACACCAAAAAAGTCATGCATACATGTATTAGGTGTAGGTGCATCCAAAAAAGTCATATGCACGCATTAGGTCTAGATGCATCCAAAAAAAATCATTCAAACATCCTAGAAGTAGTTTAATCATTCATTGCATCCAAAAAAAAGTCACACCTAGGGGTAGTTTCATCATTCATCACATACAAAAAAAATCATTCATTTAGGATATGCTAATTTGGTTATAGAAGCTCGACTTTAAAAAAAAAATCTTTTCAAATATATATTCCATCATTCCATTTCTCTCTCTCTCCATCATCACTCTATTTCTAACGTCCCACATGATGATCCATTGTAGCGAATACGCAAAATGTTAAGCACCCTTCAAGAATAGTTTGATGAGATTAAGAGCATGCTAGTAGATCTTATAGCTCGGGTGAATGGGTTGGAGAAAAATCAACACATCCTTCAAGAGAACCATGATCAAATTATCAAACATTATACCATTTTGATGCAATGGTAGCTGACAAACAAAGAACCAATGAACTGCACGATCGATATAGTACCATATAGCTCACTTCTAAGACCTTTAATCAAGTCCAACTTCAAAAAGCAATCTCCTATACAAAAAAGTATGCTGCTTTCCAGCAGAGTCAAAAGGGTTATTAATGATTTACCCAACTTTCAAACACTCAATAAAATAAGGAAAATGTTACTCCAATCGGAATACTTTCTAAGCACCTTCATGTCGCTGTCTCACATGAACCTACATTTGATACCATTAGGCCTCGAAGAAAACTTAAGAGAGATTATACCTCACTGGGTATAAGTTAAGGAACTGCTTTGGACCGCCTTCACGCAAGAGGCGCTCTTTCTCCTCTTGAGCCTACTCTAGATCCAGACGAAGACTAAAGGGGGCCAAATTGGGACAAAAATGCTTATTGCAAGTACCATAGAGGTCATGGACATAAGAGTGACAATTGTTACCCATTGTGAAGCCTTATTCAGGACATGCTTAATGATATGAGACTTCCAATTTCTCCTGCTACAAAAGTGCCTCAGATTTAAGATCACTTATTACGCGTAATGTGGGAGTCTAGATTTAAGATTTCGTAATTTCTGTTTTTTTCTTTTATATGCCCAGTCTAATATAGGATATTCCTTTATTGCATGTGCTCATAAATTCCATTTAATAAATGAGTATTTACTTATTTATTCTCTAACCTTGCATTAATTGGATTTTCTATGTAACAAGACAATAAAGTCGCATTTTCAATTTGAGAAAATTAATTGGAATTTTCTATCTAAGACAACGTTAAGGTGGCGTTTTCAAATTTTTGAAAATTAATTGAGATTTTATATCTAAGACGATGTAAAATTAATTGAGATTTTCTGTCTACGACGATAATAAAGTCGCATTTTCAGTTTTAGAAAATTAATTGGGATATCTATCTAAGATAACGTTAAGGTCGCGTTTTCAAATTTTAGAAAATTAATTGGAATTTTCTATCTAAGACGATGTTAAAGTCGCATTTTCAAATTTAGAAAATTAATTGAGATTTCTATCTAAGACGAAAAATAAAGTCGCGTTTTCAAATTTTAGAAAATTAATTGGGATTTTCTATATAAACGACGTTAAAGTCGCATTTTCCATTTTAGAAAATTAATTGGGATTTTCTATCTAAGACCACAATAAAGTCGCATTTTCAATTTTAGAAAATTAATTGGAATTTTCTATATAAGACAACGTTAAGGTCGCGTTTTCAAATTTTTGAAAATTAATTGAGATTTTATATCTAAGACGATGTAAAATTAATTGAGATTTTCTGTCTACGACGACAATAAAGTCGCGTTTAAAAATTTAGAAAATTAATTGGGATTTTCTATCTAAGGCAACAATAAAGTCGCATTTTCAACTTTAGAAAATTAATTGGGATATTCAATCTAAGACGACAATAAAGTCGCATTTTAAAATTTTAGAAAATTAATTTGGATTTTCTACCTAAGACGACATTAAAGTCGTATTTTCAATTTTAGAAAATTAATTGAGTTCTGTCCAAGACGACAATAAAGTCGCGTTTTCAAATTTTAGAAAATTAATTGGTGATTTTCTATCTAAACGACGTTAAAGTCGCATTTTCAATTTTAGAAAATTAAATGGGATTTTCTATCTGGGACGACAATAAAGTCGCATTTTCAATTTTCGAAAATTAATTGGAATTTTCTATCTAAGACAGCGTTAAGGTCGCGTTTTCAAATTTTTGAAAATTAATTGAGATTTTATATCTAAGACGATGTAAAATTAATTGGGATTTTCTATCTAAGACGACAATAAAGTCGCATTTTCAAATTTTAGAAAATTAATTGGGATTTTCTATCTAAGACGACGTTAAAGTCGCATTTTCAATTTTAGAAAATTAATTGGGATTTTCAATCTAAGACGACAATAAAGTCGCATTTTCAATTTTAGAAAATTAATTGGGATTTTCTATCTAAGACGACAATAAAGTCGCATTTTCAAATTTTAGAAAATTAATTGGGATTTTCTAATTAGGACGACATTAAAGTCGCATTTTCAAATTTAGAAAATTAATTGGGATTTTCTATGTAAGACGACAATAAAGTCGCATTTTCAATTTTAGAAAATTAATTGGGATTTTCTATCTAAGACAACGTTAAGGTCGCATTTTCAAATTTTTGAAAATTAATTGGGATTTTCTATCTAAGACGACAATAAAGTCGCTTTTAAATTTTAGAAAATTAATTGGAATTTTCTATCTAAGACGACAATAAAGTCGCGTTTTCAAATTTTAGAAAATTAATTGGGATTTTCAATCTAAGACGACGTTAAAGTCGCATTTTCAATTTTAGAAAATTAATTGGGATTTTCTATCTAAGACGACAATAAAGTCGCATTTTCAAATTTTAGAAAATTAATTGGGATTTTCTATCTAAGACGACAATAAAGTCGCATTTTCAAATTTTAGAAAATTAATTGGGATTTTCTAATCTAAGACGACAATTAAAGTCGCATTTTCAAATTTTAGAAAATTAATTGGGATTTTCTATCTAAGACGACAATAAAGTCGCATTTTCAAATTTTAGAAAATTAATTGGGATTTTCTATTTAAGACGACATTAAAGTCGCATTTTCAAATTTAGAAAAGTAATTGGGATTTTCTATGTAAGACGACAATAAAGTCGCTTTTAAATTTTGAAAATTAATTGGGATTTGCTACTTAAGACGACCATAAAGTCGCATTTTCAATTTTAGAAAATTAATTGGGATTTTCTATCTAAGACAACGTTAAGGTCGCGTTTTCAAATTTTAGAAAATTAATTGGGATTTTCTATCTAAGACGATGTTAAAGTCGCATTTTCAATTTTAGAAAATTAATTGAGATTTCTATCTAAGACGACAATAAAGTCGCGTTTTCAAATTTTAGAAAATTAATTGGGATTTTCTATCTAAACGACGTTAAAGTCGCATTTTCAATTTTAGAAAATTAATTGGGATTTTCTATCTAAGACGACAATAAAGTCGCATTTTCAATTTTAGAAAATTAATTGGAATTTTCTATCTAAGACAACGTTAAGGTCGCGTTTTCAAATTTTTGAAAATTAATTGAGATTTTCTATCTAAGACGATGTAAAATTAATTGAGATTTTCTGTCTACGACGACAATAAAGTCGCGTTTTCAAATTTTAGAAAATTAATTGGGATTTTCTATCTAAGACGACGTTAAAGTCGCATTTTCAATTTTAGAAAATTAATTGGGATTTTCTATCTAAGACGACAATAAAGTCGCATTTTCAAATTTTAGAAAATTAATTGGGATTTTCTACTTAAGACGACAATAAAGTCGCATTTTCAATTTTAGAAAATTAATTGGGATTTTCTATCTAAGACGACAATAAAGTCGCATTTTCAAATTTTAGAAAATTAATTGGGATTTTCTATTTAAGACGACAATAAAGTCGCATTTTTCAAATTTTAGAAAATTAATTGGGATTTTCTTTCTAAGACGACAATAAAGTCGCGTTTTCAAATTTTAGAAAATTAATTGGGATTTTCTATCTAAGACGACAATAAAGTCGCATTTTCAAATTTTAGAAAATTAATTGGGATTTTCTACTTAAGACGACATTAAAGTCGCATTTTCAAATTTTAGAAAATTAATTGGGATTTTCTATCTAAGACGACAATAAAGTCGCATTTTAAAATTTTAGAAAATTAATTGGGATTTTCTACATAAGACGACATTAAAGTCGCATTTTCAATTTTAGAAAATTAATTGGGATTTTCTATCTAAGACGACAATAAAGTCGCATTTTCAAATTTTAGAAAATTAATTGGGATTTTCTATCTAAGACGACAATAAAGTCGCATTTTCAATTTTAGAAAATTAATTGGGATTTTCTATTTAAGACGACAATAAAGTCGCATTTTCAAATTTTAGAAAATTAATTGGGATTTTCTATCTAAGACGACAATAAAGTCGCATTTTCAATTTTAGAAAATTAATTGGGATTTTCTATCTAAGACGACAATAAAGTCGCATTTTCAAATTTTAGAAAATTAATTGGGATTTTCTACTTAAGACGACATTAAAGTTGCATTTTCAATTTTAGAAAATTAATTGGGATTTTCTATCTAAGACGACAATAAAGTCGCATTTTAAAATTTTAGAAAATTAATTGGGATTTTCTACATAAGACGACATTAAAGTCGCATTTTCAAATTTTAGAAAATTAATTGGGATTTTCTATCTAAGACGACAATAAAGTCGCATTTTCAAATTTTAGAAAATTAATTGGGATTTTCTACGTAAGACGACATTAAAGTTGCATTTTCAATTTTAGAAAATTAATTGGGATTTTCTATCTAAGACGACAATAAAGTCGCATTTTTAAAATTTTGAAAATTAATTGGGATTTTCTGCTTAAGACGACAATAATGTCGCATTTTCAATATTAGAAAATTAATTGGGATTTTCTATCTAATACGACAATAAAGTCGCATTTTCAATTTTTAGAAAATTAATTGGGATTTTCTATTTAAGACGACATTAAAGTCGCATTTTTAAATTTAGAAAATTAATTGAGATTTTCTGTCTAAGACGACAATAAAGTCGCGTTTTCAAATTTTAGAAAATTAATTGGGATTTCTATCTAAGACGACAATAAAGTCGCATTTTCGAATTTTAAAAAATTAATTGGGATTTTCTACTTAAGACGACATTAAAGTCGCATTTTCAATTTTAGAAAATTAATTGGGATATTCTATCTAAGACAACAATAAAGTCGCATTTTAAAATTTTAGAAAATTAATTGGGATTTTCTATCATAAGACGACAATAAAGTCGCATTTTCAAATTTTAGAAAATTAATTGGGATTTTCTATCTAAGACGACAATAAAGTCGCATTTTCAAATTTTAGAAAATTAATTGGGGTTTTCTATCTAAGACGACAATAAAGTCGCATTTTCAACTTTTAGAAAATTAATTGGGATATTCTATTTTAGACGACATTAAAGTCCCATTTTCAAATTTAGAAAATTAATTGAGATTTTCTGTATAAGACGACAATAAAGTCGCATTTTCAAATTTTAGAAAATTAATTGGGATTTTCTATCTAAGACGACAATAAAGTCGCATTTTCGAATTTTAGAAAATTAATTGGGATTTTCTACTTAAGACGACATTAAAGTTGCATTTTCAATTTTAGAAAATTAATTGGGATATTCTATCTAAGACGACAATAAAGTCGCATTTTAAAATTTTAGAAAATTAATTGGGATTTTCTACATAAGACGACATTAAAGTCGCATGTTCAATTTTAGAAAATTAATTGGGATTTTCTATCTAAGACGACAATAAAGTCGCATTTTCAAATTTTAGAAAATTAATTGGGATTTTCTACGTAAGACGACATTAAAGTTGCATTTTCAATTTTAGAAAATTAATTGGGATTTTCTTTCTAAGACGACAATAAAGTCGCATTTTCAAAATTTTGAAAATTAATTGGGATTTTCTACTTAAGACGACAATAATGTCGCATTTTCAATTTTAGAAAATTAATTGGGATTTTCTTTCTAAGACAACGTTAAAGTCGCATTTTTAAATTTTAGAAAATTAATTGGGATTTTCTATCTAAGACGATGTTAAAGTGGCATTTTCAATTTAAGAAAATTAATTGAGATTTCTATCTATGACGACAACAAAGTTGCGTTTTCAAATTTTAGAAAATTAATTGGAATTTTCTATCTAAGATAACGTTAAGGTCGCGTTTTCAAATTTTAGAAAATTTATTGGGATTTTCTATCTAAGACGATGTTATAGTCGCATTTTCAATTTTAGAAAATTAATTGGGATTTTCTATCTAAGACGACAATAAAGTCGCGTTTTCAAATTTTAGAAAATTAATTGGGATATTCTATCTAAGACGACAATAAAGTCGCATTTTAAAATTTTAGAAAATTAATTTGGATTTTCTACATAAGACGACATTAAAGTCGCAAGTTCAATTTTAGAAAATTAATTGGGATTTTCTATCTAAGACGACAATAAAGTCGCATTTTCAAATTTTAGAAAATTAATTGGGATTTTCTACGTAAGACGACATTAAAGTTGCATTTTCAATTTTAGAAAATTAATTGGGATTTTCTTTCTAAGACGACAATAAAGTCGCATTTTTAAAATTTTAAAAATTAATTGGGATTTTCTGCTTAAGACGACAATAATGTCGCATTTTCATTATTGGAAAATTAATTGGGATTTTCTTTCTAAGACAACGTTAAAGTCGTATTTTTAAATTTTAGAAAATTAATTGGGATTTTCTATCTAAGACGATGTTAAAGTCGCATTTTCAATTTAAGAAAATTAAATGAGATTTCTATCTATGACGACAACAAAGTCGCGTTTTCAAATTTTAGAGAATTAATTGGGATTTTCTATTTAAACGACGTTAAAGTCGCATTTTCAATTTTACAAAATTAATTGGGATATTCAATCTAAAACGACAATAAAATCGCATTTTCAATTTTAGAAAATTAATTGGAATTTTCTATCTAAGACAACGTTAAGGTCGTGTTTTCAAATTTTTGAAAATTAATTGAGATTTTATATCTAAGACGATGTAAAATTAATTGAGATTTTCATTCTACGACGACAATAAAGTCGCGTTTTCAAATTTTGGAAAATTAATTGGGATTTTCTATCTAAGACGACGTTAATGTCGCATTTTCAATTTTAGAAAATTAATTGGGATTTTCAATTTAAGACGACAATAAAGTCGCATTTTCAATTTTAGAAAATTAATTGGGATTTTCTATTTAAGACGACATTAAAGTCGCATTTTCAAATTTAGAAAATTAATTGGAATTTTCTATCTAAGACAACGTTAAGGTCGCGTTTTCAAATTTTTGAAAATTAATTGATATTTTATATCTAAGACGATGTAAAATTAATTGAGATTTTCTGTCTACGACGACAATAAAGTCGCGTTTTCAAATTTTAGAAAATTAATTGGAATTTTCTATCTAAGATAACGTTAAGGTCGCGTTTTCAAATTTTAGAAAATTAATTGGGATTTTCTATCTAAGACGATGTTATAGTCGCATTTTCAATTTTAGAAAATTAATTGAGATTTCTATCTAAGACGACAATAAAGTCGCGTTTTCAAATTTTTGAAAATTAATTGGGATTTTCTATCTAAACGACGTTAAAGTCGCATTTTCAATTTTAGAAAATTAATTGGGATTTTCTATCTAAGACGACAATAAAGTCGCATTTTCAATTTTAGAAAATTAATTGGAATTTTCTATCTAAGACAACGTTAAGGTCGCGTTTTCAAATTTTTGAAAATTAATTGAGATTTTATATCTAAGACGATGTAAAATTAAGTGACATTTTCTGTCTACGACGACAATAAAGTCGCGTTTTCAAATTTTAGAAAATTAATTGGGAATTTCTATCTAAGACGACAATAAAGTCGCATTTTTAACTTTTAGAAAATTAATTGGGATTTTCTATCTAAGACGACAATAAAGTCGCATTTTCAATTTTAGAAAATTAATTGGAATTTTCTATCTAAGACAACGTTAAGGTCGCGTTTTCAAATTTTAGAAAATTAATTGGGATTTTCTATCTAAGACGATGTTAAAGTCGCATTTTCAATTTTAGAAAATTAATTGAGATTTCTATCTAAGACGAAAAATAAAGTCGCGTTTTCAAATTTTAGAAAATTAATTGGGATTTTCTATCTAAACGACGTAAAAGTCGCATTTTCAATTTTAGAAAATTAATTGGGATTTTCTATCTAAGACCACAATAAAGTCGCATTTTCAATTTTAGAAAATTAATTGGAATATTCTATCTAAGACAACGTTAAGCTCGCGTTTTCAAATTTTTGAAAATTAATTGAGATTTTATATCTAAGACGATGTAAAATTAATTGAGATTTTCTGTCTACGACGACAATAAAGTCGCGTTTTCAAATTTTAGAAAATTAATTGGGATTTTCTATCTAAGACGACAATAAAGTCGCATTTTTAACTTTTAGAAAATTAATTGGGATTTTCTATTAAAGACGACATTAAAGTAGCATTTTCAAATTTAGAAAATTAATTGGGATTTTCTATGTAAGACGACAATAAAGTCGCATTTTCAAATTTTAGAAAATTAATTGGGATTTACTACTTAAGATGACCATAAAGTCGCATTTTCAATTTTTGAAAATTAATTGGGATTTTCTATCTAAGATAACGTTAAGGTCGCATTTTCAAATTTCAGAAAATTAATTGGGATTTTCTATCTAAGACGATGTTAAAGTCGCATTTTTAATTTTAGAAAATTAATTAAGATTTCTTTCTAAGACGACAATAAAGTCGCGTTTTCAAATTTTAGAAAATTAATTGGTGATTTTCTATCTAAAAGACGTTAAAGTCGCATTTTCAATTTTAGAAAATTAATTGGGATTTTCTATCAAAGACGACAATAAAGTCGCATTTTCAATTTTAGAAAATTAATTGGAATTTTCTATCTAAGACAACGTTAAAGTCGCGTTTTCAAATTTTTGAAAATTAATTGAGATTTTATATCTAAGACGATGTAAAATTAATTGAGATTTTCTGTCTACGACGACAATAATGTCGCATTTTCAATTTTAGAAAATTAGTTGGGATTTTCTTTCTAAGAAAACGTTAAGGTCGCGTTTTTAAATTTTAGAAAATTAATTGGGATTTTCTATCTAAGACGATGATAAAGTCGCATTTCCAATCTTAGAAAATTAACTAGGATTTTCTACTTAAAGCGTCAACAGAAGTCGCAAATCATGTTTTCAAAATAGCACTGATGATAACTGTTTTATGGAGAATATGTTATCTCAAAATAAATTTTCTGTCAAAATTTTGTGTCTTTTCAAACATTAGTCATCATTTCATCCAAAATACGACCAATGTGGGGCATTCTGTAGAAACTAAATTTTGAACCCCTTTCTTCGTTTAAAATTTTAAAATAAAGATTTTGAAAAGAAATAAAAATAATGAAAACCGTCAAGAATTGTGGAACGCGCCCCCCGTCAATGGCGTGTTTCGCCCCGGAACGGGAGTTTCATTCCATCAAATGTTCTTAATTATTTCAAGTTAGTTTTTCGAAAATCTGAAGAAAAAGAGTCGTGATTGAGCGCCGAGATTTTAATCGTCTCCCAAAACAGGCGGGAATCAGTTTTCTAGATGGTCAAGTCATTGTTCATTGAATAAAGAATAAGAATATATATTCTTTATCCACTAATCACATCCTTTATCCATTAGTTAGGGAATAAGAATCATGAAAAGGGGTGAGAATTAGAATCAAATCCCATGTGTAAGAGGCAAGAATCTGGATTTTTTCCGGCGGATTCGAGTTATGCGCCAGCAGGCACATGATCATGCGCCAAACGCATGATTGTGCGCCTAGCGCACAACAGCATCTTGCGCCAGACGCAGGGCCATGCGCCTAGCGCACGAAGTTGTGCCTAGCGCAGGCTCCTGTGTTTGGCGCAGTGATCCAGTCAGTTTTGTTTTTCACGTTTTTCGATGTATTTTTACGTATTAGGATGTATTTAGGGAAGAATATTTTCTTAAAATCTGATTTGCTTCATTGATGAGAAAATCCAAAAAGAATAACAATATTTGTGTTTCTAAAGAAATTTGATGATGTCATTAGGGTGAGGTCATTAGAGTGATGTCATTAGGGTGATTAAGGATGGAAAAATCAGTTTTTTTTGGGTTAAAAATCAGATTTTTTTGGGGCTAAAAATCTAATTTTCTACTATTTGAATCCCTAATTCTTCCACCTCATTTCCCTATAAATACCCTCATTTTTTACTTCAAAAAAGAAGTTGAGCTAAAATTAACTTAATTTCACAACTTCTCTCAATACTACTCTCATCTTCTCTACTACTACCTTCCTCTAAAAATCTCATTCAAGAAAAAGAAAGTAAAAGTTAGGAAAGTAATTAGTAAGTAAAGAAGTTCATCAAAAGAAAAACACAAAAAAGGGTTTAAGTTAGTAATTAAGTGGATTTAGAAACTCACTTAGATTTTAAGAAAATCACAAAAAAAGGTTAAAAACTTTGCAAAAGGAAGTGCATCATTGAGCTAGCAAGGTAAAGTTGAGGCTCTTGTTATTTTCTTGATTATCTTCTTAATCACATACTAAATTTCTCCTTGTTTCTTCTTATCATGTTTTTAATTTTTGGAGTGATTTGGGTATGTGAAAGTCCTAATAGATTCCCAACCTTAAATCACCCCACCTAGAATAGTCAACTCTAACGGGAAGACTCTTAGGAAACAATGTGTTTATGTGATTTTTCTTAATCAAGTTGTTGTTCATCACAAAAAAAAAAACATGTTTTCATAAAAAAATTCAAGTAGAGTTGTGCATAAAACTCTCCATAAAATAAAATGTGATGCTGTAATTATAATCAGTTTTAATTTGGTACTTTATTTCATTTTTCGTCTGCATTAACTAAATAGTTGATAGGATATAGTATTTTTCCTATGATGTGCAAGATGTGTGCAGCAACTGGGTTTTGGAATTTCTAAAAAACGAATTTTGTATAAATAAATAAAAATCATACAACTTTGTTATGCAAAACTGATTTTGTCCAGTACCACATAAGCTTGTCTTGTTAATAAAATTTAAAATAAATTCATTTAGAGAAAACTAAAAACATCAAATTTTAAGAAAACGTCAGTAGCTTTCCAAAAATATAAAAATCATGTTCATATAAATTTTATACAATTTTATATTATTTTACAAAAACGTTCATGTAAATCACTGAATTCCAGAAAATTGATTCTCTCTTCAGTTAAGAAAATAAATAAAAAAGGGTCTTAAAAGTGTCCAATTCAAGTGACAATTTCTAGTCTAGTTCTTCAAAGTGTCTAAAATGTTCATACCAAAATTCACTTCAAAATAATTTCAGCAAGTTGGATTTCAAAGAATAAATTGGATAAAGGTCCTGTTTTGACCAGTTTTAGCATAAAATTCACCATAATTCGAGTTTTCAGTAAAAGCTTATGAACTTTTTACACAACATAAATAATTCACTTACCTATCCATAGATGTATCACATGCTCAATTTAACTCTTTTTACAATTAACTCAAGTTTCAGATTTTTTTTTTCTTTATGCGAAAATGTTAATTAAAAGCCATGATATTAAAAGTTTTTTTTCTTAAAATTGTTCATTTTTATTACGTACATAAAAACCAATAAAAATCATCATTAAAAATCAAATCAAAGAGGTTAATTAATCTCTAATTTTTCACAAGTTACAAGTAAACATGAATTTCAAAGCCCATTCAAGAGGATGAACATCAAGGAGCATCATGGTGAAGATCAAGATTGAAGATTTGTATAGATCATAGATTTTGTACATTTTGTTGTAATAATAAATTTCTTTGTAAATAGTTACTACATCACTCAGTTACTAAAATGTGGAGATGTTTATGCATAATTTTGATAAATAATTCCACAACTCTTTTAAAATAAAATGAGCAACCAATGTTACAAATTTTGCATGTTGGGCCCAATATATCATAGTATATGAAGTAAATGACTCAATCTCATTTAAGAGGAAAAATTGCAAATCTAACTAAGTTAAATTGTATGATGATCCATCTTACATTTTAAAAATGTGTTCTCCATCATCAAATGGATCAGTCATATATAATTTGACATAATTAGATTGGTAATTATGATCTTCGAATTGATTATAGGCCGTTTCATGTGTATCGCTTTAAATGGCCAAATTCCAATTAGCCAAACACAATATCCAAATTTGATCTCAAATTGATCATTTCTCTCTAAATGACTTATTGTTACCTAGTCGAACTTGGGATTTGGCTTGAGTTTTGAGTGAGCATCCATGGCTATTTATTGGCCATCAATAGTGATAAAACCATGAGCTTTGCAAATGGTTTAATGAGAAAAACCATGTAAGAATTTGGTGGATGCGAAAATCAATGGAAGGAGTTGGTAGTTTTTGGAGACAAAACTATGGTTTCCACTTTCATGATTACACGTATAATGCAAAGGAAGGAAGAAGAAGAGTGGACGGGACAAAATGATAGTATTAAATTAATCCTTTAAGTGATAAATGACATTTGAGTAAATACATACTCTTTAGGTAAAATTCAGGTTTTTGTTTAGTCATAATTAATCTCAAAAATAACATTATAAAATTAATACATATATTTATAAAATTAAACTCATTTTAAATCGATGCAAATAACATTATAAACCTCATTCGTAATTAATAGAATGCGACTATAAATTCGAAGTACAGTCACTTTTTAGTTGATAGTCAAAATTACTATTAAATAAACTGAGTTAAAAGTTTAAGGGTATCCAAAGTCATTTACACGATAAGTTGATTCAAAATAATTATTACTTTAGAAACTCACATAAATATACATTCTACCAAATAACTTTAATCTTCATTATTTCATAAAAAGTACAGTCACTTTTTAGTTAATAGTCAAAACTACTAATACATAAACTGAGTTAAAAATTTAAGGGTATTACATACTTAATTGTATTTTCAGTAAATATTAATTATTCTTGATAATTAATAAATATATTCCTAAAATTCACAGATATTTCAAAAATCAGATTTTTTTTTTTCGAAAAATAGCTGATATCGGAATTCAAAGGATAAAACTTTCATCAAAGATAAAAAGGAATATTTAAACTAACGAAAACCGCTTAGATCTATGTTGTGTCAAGAGCACTAGCATGCGTGTACGCGACACAGAGGCAGTTTACAAAAACGAAGAAACGCATTGAAATTTGCACTAATGCACAAACCATGCGTTGGACGCATGGCCTGTGCGCTCCCATGCACGGAGCGCACGCTCCGTGCGTCAGACACATGGTCCTAATTATCTTCTTCGAGTGAATTTTGGGTTTTATCTCCTATAAGTACTCTTGGTTTGACCAACGTTTTTTTATACGAATTTATTACTTTCGAATACACTTTACAACACACTTACATACTCTCTCATACTATGAAACACATTCAAGCTCCATCAATTTCCATTTGATCTCCATTAAAAATTTAAGATTTCTCCTCCTGCATATCGTTACATAAGACCCACGAGACAAAGGTATAATTACTGAGGGTCAATTTCAATTTAATTCTTATTTTACCAATGTAGACACATAATCGTGTCTCCCCATTTAAAGATCCAATGATGAAACATACCGCGGCATTAGTTGGCGCGACTCACCGGAAGAGCAATCTAAAGAACCATTCTAAAATGTGTTTCGAAATGATATTCTAAAGCCTAATTAATTGTTCATGATGATTAGTTGTATTTCAAGCCCATAAAATGTTTTAAATCCATTTTAAAAGCCCAATCAAATATTTATTATTTCAATGGATATTTTTCATAAATATTTTATTATGTTTGATAAATAAATCAGATTTTTAATCCGCAAAATTCCATCTCCAAAATTTTAGGGATAAAAATGTATCTTCGAAAGACGCGCAATGGAATATGCTCGAATATACCAGAATATGCGCCGGACGCGGGGGCTATGCTCAGCACGCCATGTGCGTCCAGCACATAGGCCAGAACGCGTCAAGCGAGCCAATGAGCACCTGACACGTAAATTTTGTGACTCACACAGAGTCCTGCGTCAGATGCAAGTCTTGTGTGAGACGCAACATACTTTTCTCTCTTTTCAAAACGCGTTTACACATGTGCATCTCTGATTGGGCTGGCTGCGTCAGACACACCAATGTGCGCCTGACGCGTGGCACTGCGCCTGCCACGTAGGCTTGCACCTGGCGCAAGGCTTGCGTGGAGCGCAAGTTTCTTTTTTCCTATAAATACCCGTATTTTCCTGAATTACGGACGACTTTTCAATATTATTATTTTACGCACACAAATTCTCTCGAATACTCCGAAATACACTTTGAATACTTCAAACACTCAAACACTCAAATACTTTCAATACTTTTAATAAATTCTTTCATACTGCGTTCTTGGTTCCACGATTGATTCGCCTAAAGATCGTTGCGCTCCTCAATCTAAGCCGCATAGGTATAATACCTGAGGATCCTTGAATCAATTATTTTTATATTGAAGTTACTAATCATTTGTTTCATGACGTAGATCTTTGGTATAAAATCGTTCTACTGTATATTCTAACCTCTCCTTTTCCTTTTATTTATTTTTCATATATTACATACTTGCCTGATCATTCTATGCCTATTTTATGATTATCCTGCTTATTGCTTTTATCACCTCACATGTTATTTATTGTTAATCAAGACCTACAGAACTGTTCTAATATTAATCAGATTAATTTGGACAACCGGCTAGGTTCCCTGTAATATTGATTGCCTAAATAACATATCACTAAAATTAGTCTTTTATGTGTTTCCTGAACCAACCTAGACTAAAATATCTTTAGGGTATTTAAAATATTATATGATTTTTCTTTGGCATAAAATCTGTAATGAATCGATATTTAGTAGAGGCCAACTTTGGGCGAATGTGGTTCATTATGACTATATTCGTACCCTCACCCCCGAACTCAATCTTTGGTTCATTTTGACCATCTATGGAGTCAAGACGGGGAAATCTACATTGGATAATTTGTCCCTACGGTTTTTCCATATCCAATTATGTTTATGATTCTTCCTAAAAAGAATTGTTGGCGACTTCTTTCAAAACAATTTTCAATAAAACCTTTACAATGGGGTAGTCAAATATAATACGCGCTCACACCGCGTAGGCGAAATAAAAACACGCCTACAATTTGGCGACTTCACTGGTGAGGATTTTAAAAATTAATTTTTATAAATGAGTGGGTGAAACTCGAAAAATACTATTCATTCTTATTTTTATGCCTTTGAATAATATACTGTTTTGCATATGCATGGCCATTGTTCAGCCACCATAAGGACCATCTACCTTGCCTCATTAGCACATGTTCTATGTGTGAGGTCACCCCCGGGGGATTTGTGCTTTGTCCTTCCATAAATCTTCCTGAGCGATAGTGTTGGATCTTAGTCATAAGCAAATCTACCCAACCATGGCATTGTTCTCTTGTTCCTGACTTGAGACTGGAGTGCGTCTTACACGTGGCCACCTCTTTAAGCAGGGGTACGAAGCGTGGGATCAATCTCTTAGTCATGGACCCTTTTCAGACTGAACCTAAACCTGACAAATAGTTTCAAACATAGAACTGGACTTTAGGTTGAAACTTTTGCATCCATGTTATATGACATTTGCCTGTGATTGCAATTCTAGACTGCTATTATTCTGTCAAATTGTCATTATTATGCGTCGTTCCTAAAACCGCGTCTAAAAACAAGAAAAATTCATCAATCGGCCAATTCGTCGCCTAAATCCCCTAAAAACGTGTCGGGGAGTAGTGCGCCAAGCGCATTAAGTTGCGCCTGGCGCACCATTCCCGCGCCAGACGCACGGCTGTGCGCCGCGCGCAGCAATGCTGCGCGGCACGCAGTCTGTGCATCGCACGCTTTTCGTCAATTTAGCTGTCGTAATTGTCGATACTACGTTCAGTCTTATGTGCGTCTGTTTGTCTACATTCGCGTAGTTTGGTCATTCTAGGAGTCTCACCTAATTAAAATAAAATCAGTCTTTTCATGCAAGGTCTAGTCCGTCCTAAAAAAAGTGCATCAAGAAAAAAAAGTGGTCATTGTGAAGTTAGAGTTGTCATGCATGTCTACCTCTTTTCACCTTCTCCCTGCTATCCCTGTCAATCTTACCTTACCATATTCATCAATTTCAAAAGTTACATTTTTCAAAATCAATCCTACATCCTATTCTATTCTACCTTTTTCAAAAAATATTTACTAATCATCATCGTACCACGACATTTCAAACAAAATTTATCAAAATTAATTCATCATCTTTTCCTAACAAAAGATAAAAACAAGGGGTTCCTTTCAAAAACAAATTTCGAAAATTCTAAGCACAGTCTAAACACCTTCAATCCAATCCAATCCAATCAACCAAATCCAATTCACTTGCATTCATATTAGGCCCATCAAAATTTGAGTACATGCATGCATATTAGGCCCACTAGCATTAGAGTCCATCTTAGGCCCATATAAGTCTAGTTCAAGTCAAAGGTAGGCCCATGTGCATCTCTATGTGAACCTTTGTCTATGTCAAGCCCAGTCCAAGTCTAATCCCAGTCTATTCCATTATAAGTCCAATCCTATTCCATCTCCAATGTCAAGCCCATGTGCATCTCCCAGTCCAAGTCAAACCTATGTGTCAATTCATATCCTAGGTCTAGTTTGCATCTTCATGTAAGCCCTAGTCAGTCTTTGGACTATAAAAATTCAGTCTTAGGACTATAAAAGTTCATCCCTTAAAGTCTAGCCTGCTTGCTCACCCGTAAGTTCAAGGTCTAGCATTCCTTAAGTCTATAGGTAATTTTTGTGTCTAGCCTGCTTGCTCACCCGTAAGTTCAAGGTCTAGCATTCCCTAAGTCCATAGGCAATTTTTGTGTCTAGCCTGCTTGCTCACCCGTAAGTTCAAGGTCTAGCATTCCTTAAGTCCACATAGGCAACTTTTGAGTCTAGCCTGCTCAGTCTAATGTAAGTTTCGAAGTCTAGTCGTCTAGCCTGCTTGCTCACCC
The DNA here is from genome assembly GCA_947648045.1 of Beta corolliflora. NCBI lineage: Eukaryota > Viridiplantae > Streptophyta > Magnoliopsida > Caryophyllales > Amaranthaceae > Beta > Beta corolliflora. The sequence continues at coordinate 372,095 of CANSZD010001751.1, forward strand.
GTAAGTTCAAAGTCTAGTTGCCTAGCCTGCTTGCCTTAAGTTAAGAGTCTAGTCTCCCTTATTGTCCAGTCTTCCTTAAAGTTTAGCCTACTTGCTCACCCGTAAGTTCAAAGTCTAGTATCTCCTAAACCCAATCGTGGAGTCCAGTTTGCTTGCATAGTCCGGTCCAGTTCATGTCTGCATTTGCATATAGTTAAGCCCATGTCTCCATCATGGTCAAGTCCATACTAGTCCAAAACCCATAACTATTTCCATTTCCATTTCAAGATCATTTTCCATGTTCATTTCCCATTTTCATTCCCCATTTCCATTTCCACTTCTCATTTCTCATCTCTTATTTCCATTTATCATCTCCATTTCTCATTTCGAAAACATTATTTCTTAAAATTCACGAGGTCCATTCGATTTCTGTTCAAGATTGGTCGAGAGATTACAACTTAGGAGCGCCTAATGGAGAAACAAAAAATTGAGCCCACTTTAAAGCTCATCAAGCGCACTATCACCACCCCGACTTCATTTAGAGTCATGAAGATTACTTTTGACCACCTTCACAATAGAGGTGCGATCACTTCCATAGGGTCTACCGCCTTCACATTAGAGGCACGATCACTTCCATAGGGTCTACTCTGAACCTTGCACCTAAAAGATAATTCAAAAGGCACATCTGACATCTAATATCAAATACCATCACTGCGCTGCGAAACATGGTCGATGACAACAGACTTCTAATGCCTGTTACAACGAGAATCAGCATCACCAGCATTTAACCCTTTTGCGTAGTGCATCAACAATTCAACAGGCTTAGTCTTTTATTGATGGTTTCTTAGGATGAGTCAGGGAGTCCTTACCCTGAGCCATTTTTGTCCTTTTCCATCGAGTTTATGTCACTATAGGTCTTAATTTCTCATAGCCTTTCCATTTTCATTTTCATTGCCCTTCCATCATTTTATTTATGCTTCTAATTCAATGATGAAACTTAAATCACCTAATAACTTGACTAATAATAACAAAAAGAGATCTGAAAAAAAAGAGAAAAATGAAAAAAAGGGACATACTTTGGATCAGGAGTTATCACCTCTTTCCTCTATCATCCATAAACCATCATCTCTATTAGCCAAATAATCCATTCAAAATGAAAGCTCCACAAATATCCTTCAAGCCTTCCAGTACCCTAAACCAAACTTGTGTGCAAGCCTCACTACAAAAAAAAAAAAAAAATCAATGCCAGGCAAAATAAAATAGAGAAAAAAATTCAAAGTGCAAAAACAATGAAAAAAGCAAAAACGCACAGGACAAAAAGAAAAGATTCAAAAAGAAAGAGCCAAAGGCAAATAAAAGTCAAGCTAGGGGGCTTGCACACAAGTTCTACCCCTCATTCAAATTCCTTCGATTCATCAAACCTTTAATCCATATAATCCAAATTCATAATCCTTTCATCAACCCTAACTCCTTCTCCAAGGTATGTCCAAGCCCGCTAAGTTGAAAACCCGAAAGGGCGGCCTCGGCAAAAGTTAAGGCACAAAAAAATTATAATGACAAAAAAAAATCTGATCTGGAACTACGAATGGTCTGATTCCGCAAGGATACGTAGGAATCCTCATCTCGAGGTCCGACCGCTTCAATAAAATAAAGGAAAAATTGTTTTAATTAAGTCAACCTTTGCGTGGTCTTCCAATTTCAAGTCTAACTTTTGATTATTCCTAATCAAGTCAAATTTGTAGCACCATTAAGTTTAATTAGGATAAATGACCGGTAACCTGATAAATTGGTAAATAACAAAGTTTACCAATTAACCCACCCATTAACCCACCCAAAAACTGAAAACCCACCCATTAACCTACTCAAAACTGAAAACCCACCCAAAACCGAAAACCACCCATTAACCCACAACAACACCATCCCCACCCCACCCACAACAACACCAGCCCCACCACCCCCTCCCCGTCCCCCTTCGAATCTCGCGCCTCCCCCTCCCCCTCCCGCGCCGGAAAATCGCTCCTCCTCCCCCCCCCCCCTTCGACCGCGCCTCCCCCTCCCCCTCCCCGCCGGAAAATCGCTCCCTCCTCCCCACCCCTTCGACCACGCCTCCCCTCTCCCCTCCCCCACCCCTTCGATCGCCGCCCCCTCCCCCCCCTTCGAATCGAATCCGCGCCTCCCCCTCCCCCACCCCTTCGAATCGAATCCCGCGCCTCCCCTCTCCCACCCTCGTTTCCGCCGTTAAAGAAACGGAGGAGGCGGCATAGGTCGAGGTGGGTCGGGGAAATCATTCCCAAACGGAGAATCGAAGAAGCCGCCGCGCCGATTTGAAGGACTACGATTGCGGGCCGCGGCGAGAGTGAGGGAGGAGGACGGGGACGAGTGCGCCGGCGAGAATGAGGGGGTGCTGGTGGTGGAGGAGGGGGTGCTGGTGGGGGGAGGTGGGGGGAAGGGTGGGAGTGGGAGGTGCTGCTGGTGGAAACGCAGCAGGGGCGGGGGGGGGAGGAGGGTGGGGTGGGGGGACGTGGCCGGTGGGGGTGCAGGGCGGGGAGGGAGGGTGGGGGGTGGGTGTGGGGTGGTCCTAAGGGAGAGGGAAGAGAAAGACGAGTAGAGAGAAAATAAAACAAAAAAAAATAGCAAACCAATCATATGGCGACACGTGGCACATGTAACCTACTAAATAGGTCACAAACAGGTTACAACTCAATAGAAGAAAATAGCCCTACAAGCCAAACTCAATCAGAGATAATCAAAAGTTAGACTTGAAATTGGAAGACCACGCAAAGGTTGACTTATTTAAAACAATTATTCCTAAAATAAATTAGTCATGGTCTAATGATTTGACTTTCTAGAATTTAGGAGCATAATCTCTTTCTAGATCCCGACATAGACTCGAGTCCGAACCTAGCCTCGTTAAAGCCTTTTCCCACCTACATTCATTTGAGTCACGAATTTAAACCTTTTATTTTTCAATCCAAGCTCTCCTTGTCCCCAAAGGACTCTCCAACAATTCCATGGTCTCTGGCGATACCTGACTTTGCCCATATCAATTTCCCAATGAAGAATCCCCAGTGAAAACTTTCATTGTTCAAGACATAGCAACTACATTGTAATATCCGATCAACTACATTTCAACATCAGATCAAATACAATTTCAATCAAGGCTCATAATGCCTAATTCAAGGCAAGCTCACCCAAAGTGGGGGCTTCCTACGTGTGGTGGTTCCTCCAATTCAAATCAAACTCCCGAAAAGTTGTAATCCGCGGACCTCGTTTACGAACCCCGATCATTTACTAAAAATGATTTTCGAAAATCATTCTATGCATTTCAAATCAGTCTATCATTCTATCATGCTATCCATCTTGCAGCCTTGCAAAACCCTGACCTTGCATTGCATTTCATACATTCTAGTCCTGCATAACCCTGACCTTGCATGACGTGTCATCCATTAGCTTTGCATAACCTTAATCCTTGCATTGCGTCTCATGCATCCTTAGAGAGTCAAAGTTTGCATCATTGCATCACTGTGTGCTTATGTGAGTTATTTGCACCTATCTGCTAACATCTTCTTCTGCAGGTAATCAGATTGCTTGTAGTTATTGTCTTGCATACTAACTTTGTTTTGCAGAGACCGACGATTATAGATCAGTTCTAAACTGCAGAGCGTTTAGAATCGTTCTCCGTCCCGACACCGTATACTTTGACTATCGGTTTCCTGAACCTCAGTCAAACTGGGGGCATCTGTAGACACATAATTGTGTCTCCCCATTTAAGGATCCAATGATGAAACATACCGCGGCATTAGTTGGCGCGACTCCACGGAAGAGCAATCTAAAGAACCATTCTAAAATGTGTTTCGAAATGATATTCTAAAGCCCAATTAATTGTTCATGATGATTAATTGTATTTCAAGCCCATAAAATAATTTAAATCCATTTCAAAAGCCCAATCAAATATTTATTATTTTAATGGATATCTTTCATAAATATTTTATTATGTTTGATAAATAAATCAGATTTTTAATCCGCAAAATTCCATCTCCGGAATTTTAGGGATAAAAAAGTATCTTCGAAAGACGCGCAATGGAATATGCTCGAATATTAAAGAATATGCGCCGGACGCGGGTGCTGCGCTCAGCGCGCCACGTGCGTCCAGCACATAGGCCAGAACGCGTCAGACAAGCCAATGAGCGCCTGACACATAGATTTTGTGACTCACACAGAGTCCTGCGTCAGACGCAAGTCTTGTGTGAGACGCAACATACTTTTCAATCTTTTCAAAACGCGTTTACACATGTGCATCTCTGATTGAGATGGCTGTGTCAGACACACCAATGTGCGCCCGACACGTGGCACTGCGCCTGCCACGTAGGCTTGCGTGGGCCGCAAGTTTCTTTTTTCCTATAGATACCCGTATTTTCCTGAATTACGGATGGCTTTTCAATATTATTATTTTACGCACACAAATTCTCTCGAATACTCTGAAATACACTTCGAATACTTCAAACACTCAAATACTTTCAATACTTTCAATCAATTCTTTCATACTGCGTTCTTGGTTCCACGATTGATTCGCCTAAAGATCGTTGCGCTCCTCAATCTAAGCCGCATAGGTATAATACCTGAGGATCCTTGAATCAATTATTTTTATATTGAAGTTACTAATCATTTGTTTCACGATGTAGATCTTTGGTATAAAATCATTCTACTGTATATTCTAACCTCTCCTTTTCCTTTTATTTATTTTTCATATATTAGATACTTGCCTGATCATTCTGTGCCTATTATATGATTGTCCTGCTTATTGATTTTATCACCTCACATGTTATTTATTGTTAATCAAGACCTAAAGAACTGTTCCAATATTAATCAGATTAATTTGGACAACCTGCTAGGTTCCCTGTAATATTGATTGCCTAAATAACATATCACTAAAATTACTCTTTTATGTGTTTCCTGAACCAACCTAGACTAAAATATTTTTAGGGTGTTTAAAATATTATATGATTATTCTTTGGTATAAAATCTGTAATGAATCGATATTTAGTAGAGGCCAACTTTGGGCGAATGTGGTTCATTATGACTATATTCATACCCTCACCCCCGAACTCAATCTTTGGTTCATTTTAACCATCTATGGAGTCAAGACGGGGAAATCTACATTGGATAATTTGTCCCTACGGTTTTCCCATATCCAATTAGGTTTATTATTCTTCCTAAAAAGAATTGTTGGCGACTTCTTTCAAAGCAATTTTCAACAAAACCTTTACAATGGTGTAGTCAAATATAATACGCGCTCACACCGCGTAGGCGAAATAAAAACACGCCTACAACCAACAATCTATTTGTCGTGATGTAAACCATTAGAGGAATTAACGCTCTCTTGTACATTCTTCTCTAAATCTCTTTTTTTTTCTTTATATTCTATATCATTATTATTCATATGCATGCCTGTATGATTTAATGTTTTCACCACCGCGCCTGTTTAATCCTGCTAGTCAAATACCTAAATAAATGTTCTAACGCTAAATTCAAATAAATTGGACAATTGAACCGGCATAGATTAATTTTTATATTGCATAGACATATTGTGTGGTTGTTTAATTGCATAACACTCGAAATGCATCGTATTAAGTAGAGGCCAATAATGGGTGAATTTGATTCCTAATCATATTCGTACCCTCACCCTCGAACTCAATCTTTGGTTCATTGATTAATTATGGATTCATGATGGGGAAAGCTACATTGGATAAGTCCCTAAGTTGTCCCTAAGTTGTCCCTAAGATTTTTCAATATCCAATTAAGTTTATGAGTGTTCCTTTAAAGACTTGCTGGCGACTTGTTCATTTTCAAACGTATTTCAAAACAATAGATTTACAATGAGGTAGTCATATACGCACTCATCCTGCGTAGGCAATAAAAAGACGCCTACCAGAAGACTAGTGTGCGTCCTACACGTGGCCATCTTTTTAAGCAAAGATACGAAACATGGGCAATCTTGTTGACTCGTGCAAGAGGGGGGGTGAATTGTTGTGTTGGATCCTTAGCACTTTCTGCAGAATGTTAAAGAATTAAAGTTAAGAATACAAAGACACGAGAGAATATTTATGAGCGAGAAAAACTTCCTAGGCCTAATATGAAGAACAACTCCACTTTTATAATAGGCCAACACCTCTGTTACAACCTATTATATACTCGGATCCTTAAGTTCTACTAGGAACTTTTACACTCCCAATAAACAGTTCCCTCTAACTGCTGAAGCTCTTCTCCCTCCACTCTCTTATCTTTACTCTCACACACTGTCTGAACTCACTCAAGTTCACTCCCCTTGTACTATGAAAATTACAACTCTTTTGAAATACTCTTGTACACTAGAACTTATAAGAACTGGACAGGAACACAACTGGAACTCTCACAAATAATGACAAGTGATTAACTATTTATATTAAGTAATGAGCTCCATTAAACAACCCTTAGACCCTTGATGTCAACTTAACCAACTAACGCCCACTTTCCCTAATTGGAACTTACACGTTCTTATATGCTTGCAGCTAAAGACTCCTACATTTTAGTCCACTAACTGAATTAGAACACATGCCTTATTGTTTCTGAAAATTTTATTCCTTAAAACACTCTAACTAACCTGGTTTGGAACCTAGATATTTATTTAATTAAAAACCTAACTAATTACCTAGAATTATGGCATGAACAATTTAGACTCTTATTAGACTCCATTAATTCAGTTAATTACTAATTATGATTTATGTTTAGACACAAACTGAGTAGACTCATAGACACCTAAGTTTCACTCGAAACTTGACTCGTGTTCTAGTCAGACTCCATACTCCAGTGTACTAACAAAAACTCCTAATTTTCTAGACTTTTGTACTCTTCAAGATGCTCCTGCTCTGGAACTCTTTACTCATAACTTCTCTTTGAAACTTGGCTTTAATTAGCTTTGCTCCTGCTCTGGAACTCAACTTGTATCATCCCTTGTTCCATAAAGTAATTCCTGCTTTGGAACTCCTTGACATTGGCTTGATTCCTTGTTTATATAGTCCTTGACCTTCTTTCACTTGGAACTTCACTTATTTGTGACTTAAAAGCTTCTTACTCCATAAGTTCCTTCCAGCAGCTTTTAAGCCCTTAAGAACCAGTTAAACCTCATAGGAACTCAAATGTTTATTAGGCAAGTATGTTTGTGTCCAAGTCATCATCAAAACTCATAGATTAACAATTTCTCTCTTTTAATGATGACAAACAAGGCAAATAAACTTGCACACAAAAAAAAAATACAAAAATTAGAAAACATACTAGGAACATAAACTAAACTAAGTGTTAGCAAAGTTTTTTACAAACATACTACAAAAATATTGACAACAAAAACTAAGTATTTACAACTATGAAACTGAACTTGACTGACTTGAGATTATTGGAACTCATGAGAATAAACTTCTGGAAACTTGTGCAAAAAAGAGAAAGAGACGTTTGCTTTAATTCTTCCCCCTTTTGGCATCATCAAACATACGTAAGTTCCAGTAAGATAATTTTAATCATCACAGCACCATTAAACATGTTAATTGTTCAGAACATGGTTAGAGACAAAGTAAAATTCTCAAGCTGCAATTTCAGAATATTAGCCATCAAGTTACAGTTAGAATTATAAGAGAAAAATATAAAGAGACATTGTTCCATTGTGCAAAGTGTATAGAAAAAAACATAAGTTTCATTCCCATTTCTAAGATTAGAATTACAAAAGGAAATGAAAATGAAAATGAAAAGAAAAGAGAGCAAAATGACAATAATACAACATCATTCGGGTTACACAAGAAGGAAGAAAAAAGGGTTAGGCTAGGTGATGGCAGGCTAGGGTAGGCTAGGAACTTCTTCTTCAGTCACCTCCTCTGTTGTAATGCTTTGTCTAGCTTGGAGGATCTCTTCTTTGTTTTTGTTGTATGGTGGACACAATGGTCTTCATAGTGAGTTCCATTGAGATCATATGGCCTTGCAGTTCCTGCTGCAAACTCTTCACTTCGAACAACTCTTCGTATAAAGCCTTAACCTCTTTTTCCAGCCCTTGAGTTCCAGATGAACTCCCATCACCCTTTGTAGTAGAAACATGGACATAGACTGGTTCATCTTTAGGTTCCTCTACCTCCTCTTGATTTAGTCCGATAACTAGAACATCCTCATCCTTCACACGAGGCAAAACAGAAAGCGTCTTTCTTTTTCTCGATCCTTCTTTTTTCTTTCTTCTCTTCATTGTCTTCTTTTTATTCCTCTTCCTTCTTCAGTCTCTCTTCTTTTAAAACATAGGACAGCCACATTGTATGTCCCCCAACAACTAAATCCAGATATACCAATGTGGATTTTTTGGAGGTAGTTTTCTCTTTTCATCTCCAATGGAGTTTAAGACTCCAAAAAGGAACTTGCAGGGCCTTGGAACATTGCTGTAAGAACAGTTCCATACCCCACCTTGTAACCACTTGGAATATTGTGTTCCAAGCGAGCTACCATCATGGCAGGAAAAATTTACCTGTAGCTTGTTAGACAAGCAGTAAATCACTACACAATCCAACAATGTTGCCTCGCTCCTTTTGTGTGTTCTTAGCAAAACAACTCTCCTAACAATATTGTACAGAAGCTTGTTAAAGGTCGTGAAAACATTATGGTCAATCTTGTTGATCCCAGCCTTTCCACCAAAAGCAACAAGGATATCATTCTTGGATTCCCTACCAAATTTTAAGTTGTACTTCCCCTTAAAATAATTTTCGTAACCTTCATTCGAAACTTTGGAAAGATCCAAGAGGAACTCAACATCAAAACTAAATGGAATTCTATTCACTTAACTAGAAATGGTACCCTTATGAAAATGAAAATTTTCACAAAACACATCAAGAGCTTTAGGATAAATAGAATGATTTGAGATCTCACTCAGCAGATAAACCCATTTTTGTATTACACTCCAATAACTCCCGGTACTTTATTGTATTGCACCACACCAGATTTAGGGCAAACCCAGGAAGATACCTATTTGCTTGCGCTTTCTTGAAATTCGGGAAGATGATGGTGGCTCTGAGCCTGATAGAACATCAAGGTTATGGGAAGGAGGGTTAATTTGGTCGGAACATGGTGGTTGTGTTGATGGATGATAGGCGTGTCGCGCACCTAACAAAGATAATTCCTAACTAACCTCCTAACTATGTAGCAGGGCAAGTCAAGGTCGAATCCACAGAGACAAACAGTATTAAACACTAGGTATCTTGACTCAATTTAACTAAACAAGTGACAAACAATGGTGGAAAAAATATTGAACTAATACTAACACTAAACTATGATAATTACAAATAGCACACGAGGTAGAATCAATTAATAAAGACATCTAGAATTAAGTATCCCCACTAGCACGAGTAATACATGAATAGTTCCCATCCCAAATAACATAATCAATCATCCAAAAGGAATAATGCACCCTAAAAATACCAAAGATCTCTCCCGAGTACCTATGGCTGCCCTAAACAAGCAATCATACCTATTCCCATGGAATCATGCAAGAAAGAGACATTAAACATGGCATCACAAATAAATTCCTAGTAATCCTATCTACTTATTCCCATAGAGATATTCATACTCTTGATTGAATCAACAAATCCATCTAGATTCAATTCCCATTGTAAACAAGACATAAGGAATCAATTCAAAATCACCTATCCCTAGTATGATAATGAAAATAAGCACAATTCAATCAAACAAGAACAATTAATCACATCAAATTGGAATTATGGGAGGAATTCATGCATTAATCATTGCTAGGGTTCAACTTAACCCTAGATTATAAAACTACTCACTCATAATTGAAATAACAAAGCAATTGATAAATAAATTGAAAGACATAAGAATAATAAAGGAAAAGAGGAAATTAGAAAAACTTAGTCTTTACTTCAATGAATCAATCCCAAGCAACCAACTTGTAGAAATCAAGGTTCAATAAATGGAGTTTACTCTCAAAAATCTCTCTAAAAAGTAGTACTATGTTTTTTTAATCTTCAAAAACTGCCCAAAAGTATGTTTAATAAAACCTAATATTGTTTACTAAAACTAGAAAAGGAAACAATTAAAGTCGCGGAAATTAGGCGAATAACAGCTTGCACAGGCAAGCAGAAAACCGCACGGGCGTGCGCTATGTCGCACGGGCAAGCGAGATCTCGCTTGGGCGTGCACGCGACACAGAAGGTTTTGTTGATTTCGTTCACAGATCTGCACGGGCAAGCGGGATCTCGCTTAGGCGTGCGCCTTGGTGCATGGGCAAGCGAAATCTTGCGTGGTTTCGCGAAGACCAAATTCTTCAATATCATCATTCCTTCAACCCCAAAGCACTCAAACTCATCTTCTCGCATCCGGAAACCGCCAAATAGACCATCTACGAACCATATTAGTTTCTCTTAGTCACAATCGGCCTCAAGAACCTGAAAATCACATAAAAGAGCCGAAAGTATCTCGAAATAACACAATGGTTCAAAAGAATGTTCAAATCATGCAATTAGACCTAAGATGCACTAAAAACTACATGAAAATGAGACTTAAGACCTACTTAAATGCAACTAAAAACCGACTTATCAAACTCCCCCAAGCTAAACTATTGCTTGTCCTCAAGCAATCCAAACTAAGAAATCAAGGAAGGAGTTCAATAGCCGCCTCAAGCAAAGGATTCATGTCAATTTTCAAAACCAATTCAAACATATTTCAAAGTTATCATGGTAGAAAACAATCAAACCTCATAGTATAACACAAGGAAAAGCAACCATCTTACCACAAGTTCTCCCCTAAGCTTGACTCAATCAGGAATAAAGTAGCCCTCACTTTAGTCGTGCACAATATCTCTCATGTGTATAAAAAGGGTCAGATGATCGCTCAAGGCTCCATTCCATTGACTATATCCTACCATAAGCTTGCATATCTTCTCACTCTCTACCGCTACGGGACTACGTTACATGCAAAGATTCATGAGGACTTCATACGGGTTGTAACGAAGGCTTAAGGTATGGGTATGGAAAGTTTTTGGAAAGTGGTGCTCAAAAGGGAAAGTGAAGCTTTTCAAACACCTTTGACAACAATTACCAAACTCCAAACACAAACATTTCAATTGCACTTCAATTTTTTTTTTCATTAACGAAACCATAACTCCTCAAATAGAAACTCCAATTTCCTTTTATTGTAAGCCATAAATCACAATATTTTTTTTTTCATTTTGTTTTTTCTTTTTTTCTGATTTCTTTTTTTTTTTCGAAGGATTTAACCAAAATCATCTATAGAGGAAATTAATAGGAGTATTAAAAGTAACTCTGAGGAAATGAACTCAACACAGATCACGAGCTCTAACTAAGCATTATATCACATCAAACACCACAACAAATCTCCAATATCACAACTTAACTATCATCAACATAACTTCACAATCCCCTAGGTAGGACAAGGTAAAGGGTTAGAGATGTAGCTAACAAAAGAATCAGGCTAGGCTCACAAGGGTGACAAAAAGGAGTAATCGATGTAGGTGGCATTTGGCTATGTAGCTCAGAAATCAACAATTGCCTCAATCATATTCAATGCATAAACAAGTCAATGCGGTTTCAAGGAGTATCAATGCAAGTTCTAGAGAATAGTCGTCAAGGAAGAGCATCACACACAAAAGAAAGAAGACTGAAAAGATGTCAGTCTATAAGGCATAAGAACATCCTCACTAGGTTGTAGCTACCAATACTGATCAAATCGCACATAGGAGAGACCAATCTTACCACAAACCAATCAATTCCTTGTTAACTATGAGATTCTCAAAAACAGTTTTTTCTATTTTCACAAGCACATGCATAGATCTTTGCTATCATTGGGGGACTACTCCTAAATGCAACCTAAATGCAAAAACTACTACGCAAATGATATGCAAGATGCATCCTAAAAATGAAACTATATGCAAAAACGGGAAATACGGAATGCCTAAATAATGATTAATATGTACACATGGTATGATATATATCCCTCCCCCCAAGCTAAATGGCACAATGTCCGCAATGTGCAATAAAAAGCATGCAAAGAGAAGGGATAAAGGAAACTCAAGGATCAGGAGAAGCATCATGCATGGGATGATCGCTGGAGCTGCCCGGTGGCCATCCTTGCGATATGTGCCATGCGCGAAGATCGCGTAGCAATTCGGGAACATCACCAAAGGTGGACTGGAAAGCCTGGTACTGAGAGGTCATCACATCCATAAAACGCTGCATAGCGGCAACAGAATCGGTGTGAGACTGATGGAGCAGTTGAACCTCCGTACGAAGGCTCCCAATATCTCCTCGGAGCGCATCAAGGTGGTCAACATAAGGGGCTACTGGAGGCTCGTCAGCCTGAGTAGACGACCCTGGAGCATGGCTTGGCTCGCCGCTCTGTTCCTCAACAGGAACCCAAGGAAAGTCAGGAGCAAAGAGCCAGTTCTGCGGGTCGTAGATGACGGTGCGCTCCGGGTTTGGAAGGTAAGCATAGGGACGTTGCCCAACCTTCCAAACATACCCATCGGCAGTAACCTCATTGGCTATCCAACCCATGGTCTGGAAAGCCTTCAAATCAAGTCTCGTGCTACCGGGCATGACCTGCTGACCTGTCAAATCAACACCAAAGGAAAGAGCAATCACAGAAATCATACCACCTATAGCAATTTCACCCCGAGACTTGGCAACCTCATCAAAATGATCCATGAGCCAAACAACGGGGTTCAAGAAACTAGCTCCATCGACAAGGCACCACAAAATAAAAAGCTCACGAGAGGTGACAACCCCGGCACTATCTCCCCTAGCAAAAAGAGTCAAAGAAAGAAATCTATGTGTTGTGCGGAGGCCGGGGCTAACAATCCCAGAAGCCTTAGCACGCTGGGGATAATAGACAGCTTGACCCGTGAGCAAGTTCCAAAATGTATTATCATCAAAGCGCTCGGGTCGATTAGAATGGGGGCCATATGAACCCTCGGTAGGCCAACCAAAAATGGCATTTAACTGGTTTCTATTCAATTGCCTAGACTCGTTCTCATCAGGAAATATATCAGCAATTGGAAGATCCTCATCACCTTCAATATCAAGGACAAGTCGAGAAAGGTGATCAGCAACAACATTTTCGGCTCCTTTCTTGTCCCGAATCTCCAAGTCAAATTCTTGTAGCAACAGGATCCACCGAATCAAGCGGAGCTTAGCATCTTTCTTGCTCATCAAATACCTTAATGCCGCATGATCAGTGTGAATTATCACCTTCGACCCTACCAGATAAGATCGAAACTTCTCCATTGCATACACCACTGCTAATAATTCCTTCTCAGTTGTGGCATAGTTCATCTGGGTTGGATTAAGAGTCTTACTTGTATAGTAGATGGCATGAAGCTTGCCATCTTTCCTCTGACCCAGCACTGCTCCCACTGCATAGTCACTAGCATCGCACATAATCTCAAAAGGGAGATTCCAGTCAGGCGATTGAATTATAGGGGCAGAAATAAGAGCTTTCTTTAACCTGTGAAAAGCCTCAGTACAAGCATCAGTAAACACAAAAGGGACATCTTTGCCTAAAAGTTCAGTTAGAGGTCGAGCAATTTTAGAAAAAGCCTTTATAAAACGGCGGTAAAATCCCACATGACCAAGAAAACTCCTTACTCCTTTGACAGAGTTAGGAGGTGGTAGACGCTCAATGACCTCTATCTTTGCTTTGTCGACTTCGATGCCCCGATGAGAAACAACATGACCCAAAACAACTCCTTGTTGCACCATGAAATGACATTTTTCCCAATTGAGAATCAAATTAACTTCTTGACATCTATGGAGCACCTTTTGTAAATTTGCAAGACAAACATCAAAGGATGTTCCATAGACGGAAAAGTCATCCATAAACACTTCCATAGAGTTCTCAATAAGACTTGAGAAAATTGCCATCATGCAACGCTGAAAAGTGGCAGGAGCATTACATAATCCAAATGGCATCCTTCGATATGCAAAGGTGCCATAAGGACATGTAAAAGTAGTCTTTTCCTGATCACTTGGATGAATAGGGATTTGGAAAAAAACCTGAATATCCATCCAACCAACAGAAAAAAGAATGTTTTGCCAACCGTTCCAACATCTGATCAATGAAGGGGAGGGGAAAATGATCTTTTCGGGTGGCCTTATTCAATCTCCTATAATCAATACACATGCGCCACCCTGTCACGGTTCTAGTGGGAACTTGCTCACCCTTGTCATTCTTGACAACGGTCATGCCTCCTTTTTTTGGGACTACTTGAACAGGGCTAACCCACGTACTATCGGAGATAGGGTAGATTATTCCTGCATCAAGCAATTTTAGAACCTCTTTCTTGACTACTTCCATCATATTTGGATTGAGCCGTCGTTGAGATTCTATAGAAGAAGCATGTTCGTCCTCAAGAATGATTTTATGCATGCAAAATGAAGGATTAATGCCCTTAATATCATCAATGGTGTACCCAATGACATTCTTGTATTTTCTCAAAACAACAAGTAGCTTTGCAATTTGAATGTCATCAAGTTCAGCATTAACAATAATAGGGTAAGTATTATTAGGACCCATGAATACATATTTCAAAGTAGAGGGGAGAGGTTTCAGTTCTACCTTAGGAGGCGTAGTACTCTCCTTAGTTTCTCCCGAGCTCAATATCTCCTTGATAGGCTTTTCAGATTCAATGGCTCGTGTCTCCTCTAGAAGTCTCTTGTATTCCTTGGTTTCCCAATCTTCCTCATCAGCACTACCCATCAAGACCGTTTGTAATGAATCATCAAGTTGCAAACTGAAGGCATTGGCTTCTATCACCTCATCAAGAGCATCCACTCTATAAACAGTTTCTCCCATTGAAGGAGAATTCATGGAGTTTGTGAGAGTGTACTCCATCTTCTCATCACCTACTTCAAAGGTGATCTTACCCTTCTTCATGTCAATAATGGCTCCAGCAGTGGCCAAAAAGGGTCTCCCAAGGATGATGGGAACTTGTGCATCTTCTTCCATCTCCATGACAACAAAATCACATGGAATGAAAAATTTACCAACTCTAAGAGGAACATCTTCAAGGATACCAAGTGGAAACTTGACTGTTCTGTCTGCTAGTTGGAGAGAGATGCGTGTGGGTTTCAGTTCACCCATGTTGAGTTTCTTGCAGATAGACAATGGCATGAGACTAACACTAGCCCCAAGATCACACAAAGCATTCTTGATAGCAATATCACCAAGTTTTACTGGAATAGAATAGCTGCCTGGATCTCCTAGCTTTTCTGGAAGCTTATTCTGCAAAATAGCACTACACTCAGCTGTTAGTGAAACAGTGACATTCTCTTCAATTTTTCTTTTGTTAGAGAGCATGTCTTTCAAAAACTTAGCATAAGAAGGCATCTCAGAAATAGCATCCAAGAAAGGGATGTTGATGTGCAGCTTCTTCAAAATATCAAGGAACTTCCCGTATTTCTTCTCAAGTTTTGCCTGTGCCAATCTTTGAGGGAATGGAACAGGTGGCTTGTATGGTTGAATAGGGATGACAGTGGGTTCCTTTTGCTCAGTGTCTTTAGCTTCATCTTCCAAAACCTTCTCACCTTGATCTTCTTCACTCAACCTTATAACTTCTTCTGCACTTGTCTTTTGCTCAGTCACCTTCTTTGTGGGCTCTTGCAATTCCTTACCACTCCTCAATGAGATGGCATGGATATGCCCCTTAGGATTTGGTTCAGTTTGCCCAGGGAGTTGGCCTGAAGGTTTAGAAAGATGACTAATTTGTTGGGCAAGTTGGGTCATCTGATTCTCCATCAACTTATTATGAGCATTGATTTGTTGGAGAGAGTTGTTGAAGAATTCATTTTGCTTGGCTTGATATTCAACTTGCTTTGCTTGAGAAGAAGCTAGATTCTCCATGATACTCTCAAGGTTGGATCTAGAGGATGAGGAGGAAGAGTTAAAAGGTGGTCTTTGTTGAAAACCGGGTGGTTGAGAGTAGTTGGTGTGTGGAGGTTGAGGTTGGTTATTTTTGTATGAGAAATTGGGATGATTCTTCCAACCTTGGTTATATGTGTTTGAGTATGGGTTGTTTTGTGGTCTTGTGTTTGTGTTTAGGAGGGCATTAGCTTGCTCAGATATCATGCCCATGGTGTTGTATTGACACTCATTCAATGAATGGCCCTGCACTTCACAAATCTCACAAATAGGTGCTATTGGTCCGCTACTCAATTGATCAACCTTGGCCGCCAAAACCTGCACAGTGTTAGTCAAAGTAGCAATAGCATCAACCTCATACTTACCTCCCCTTTTAGGGGCTCCACGAGATACACTCCAGTCATTCAAATAGTTGTTGGCAGCCATATCATCCAACAATGTCTTAGCAGCTTCCGGAGTTTTGGCCATGAAAGTACCGCCAGATGCAGCATCAATAGAACTTCTAACCTCATGCTTCAGACCATTGTAGAATGTCTGAATCAATAGCCACTCAGGAATGCCATGGTGTGGGCATTGTCTTTGCAAGGCCTTGTACCGCTGCCATGCCTCATAGAGAGATTCCAATTCGTGTTGTTGAAAACCAGATATTTCATTTCTGAATTTGGAAGTCCTCATAGGAGGGAAGAATTTGTAGAGAAAGGCCTTCTTCAGTTCTGGCCATGTGGCGATCTTTCTCACTTCTTCTTCTTTTAACCATTCCTTTGCTTCGTCCCTGAGAGAAAAAGGAAAAGCACAATATCGAATCAGATCATCAGAAACATTTGTTAGTTTCAAAGTATTACACTTCTCTAGAAAGTTAGCCAAATGATCAGTAAGGCTCTCTTTTGGTGTTCCCGCATAAGAGTCCTGTGAAATAAACTGAATAAATTGTGGCTTAAGCTCGAAGTGTGTTGCATTGGTGGTTGGCCTGGTGATGGTGGTGGTGGTCTCATCGGGCATAGCATATTCCCGTAGAGACTTTGGTGGTGTTTCATCTCCCATTGTTGATCATTGTTGTTGTCTTCTTCGTTGACCTCCTAATCTCCCTTCTTGTAGCTTCAATCTCGCGATCAAGAGTAGCTAGATCTTCTGGACCCTTGCTACGAGTGTGCATGCAACAAAGAAGACTGAAAGAAAAGAGATCAAACAATAAACAGAGTAACAATAATCGAACAAAAAGAAGTTTAGCTAACTAAATCAGAGATAAACTAATCTAATACCGTTAGTCCCCGGCAACGGCGCCAAAATTTGATAGCCGTGTCGCGCACCTAACAAAGATAATTCCTAACTAACCTCCTAACTATGTAGCAGGGCAAGTCAAGGTCGAATCCACAGAGACAAACAGTATTAAACACTAGGTATCTTGACTCAATTTAACTAAACAAGTGACAAACAATGGTGGAAAAAATATTGAACTAATACTAACACTAAACTATGATAACTACTAATAGCACACGAGGTAGAATCAATTAATAAAGGCATCTAGAATTAAGTATCCCCACTAGCACGAGTAATACATGAATAGTTCCCATCCCAAATAACATAATCAATCATCCAAAAGGAGTAATGCACCCTAAAAATACCAAAGATCTCTCCCGAGTACCTATGGCTACCCTAAACAAGCAATCATACCTATTCCCATGGAATCATGCAAGAAAGAGACATTAAACATGGCATCACAAATAAATTCCTAGTAATCCTATCTACTTATTCCCATAGAGATATTCATACTCTTGATTGAATCAACAAATCCATCTAGATTCAATTCCCATTGAAAACAAGACATAAGGAATCAATTCAAAATCACCTATCCCTAGTATGATAATGAAAATAAGCACAATTCAATCAAACAAGAACAATTAATCACATCAAATTGGAATTATGGGAGGGATTCATGCATTAATCATTGCTAGGGTTCAACTTAACCCTAGATTATAAAACTACTCACTCATAATTGAAATAACAAAGCAATTGATAAATAAATTGAAAGACATAATAATAATAAAGGAAAAGAGGAAATTAGAAAAACTTAGTCTTTACTTCAATGAATCAATCCCAAGCAACCAACTTGTAGAAATCAAGGTTCAATAAATGGAGTTTACTCTCCAAAAGCTCTCTAAAAAGTAGTACTATGTTTTTCAATCTTCAAAAACTGCCCAAAAGTATGTTTAATAAAACCTAATATTGTTTACTAAAACTAGAAAAGGAAACAATTAAAGTCGCGGAAATCAGGCGAATAACAGCTTGCACGGGCAAGCAGAAAACCGCACGGGCGTGCGCTATGTCGCACGGGCAAGCGAGATCTTGCTTGGGCGTGCACGCGAGACAAAAGGTTTTGTTAATTTCGTTCACAGATCTGCACGGGCAAGCGGGATCTCGCTTAGGCGTGCGCCTTGGTGCATGGGCAAGCGAAATCTTGCGTGGTCCCACGAAGACCAAATTCTTCAATATCATCATTCCTTCAACCCCAAAGCACTCAAACTCATCTTCTCGCATCCGGAAACCGCCAAATAGACCATCTACGAACCATATTAGTTTCTCTTAGTCACAATCGGCCTCAAGAACCTGAAAATCTTATAAAAGAGCCGAAAGTATCTCGAAATAACACAATGGTTCAAAAGAATGTTCAAATCATGCAATTAGACCTAAGATGCACTAAAAACTACATGAAAATGAGACTTAAGACCTACTTAAATGCAACTAAAAACCGACTTATCAATGGATAGACGGTGTTGATGAGTTCCACAAATATGGGTTGAACATCGGTATCTATAAGGGTAGGGTTTGGTTCAACTGAAGTTGTGGATGTTTTGGTGCCGGTGAAAGGAGCTTCTGATGTTAAAGGAACATTAGTTTGTGTTGGGATTGATTTCGGAGTTTCCATGGTTGAGATTAGGGTTGAGGTTTTCAAGAATTCGAGTTCAAAGGAGAACATAGGTTTTGGGGTTTTGGAGAGTGATTTGTGCTGGAGGTTGTTGAGAGTTTCGCGGGTTTTTATGTTGGCAGTTTCCATTCTAGAGAGGCATGAGACTTGATGGAATTTGAGGGGTTTTTGACGAAAAGTGGTGTTACCTTAGTGCTTTCATAGAAAAACTTACGCTATTAACACGGAACCTAATATGGGAGGAACATGAAAGGACAAAAGATAAATATTTTTAGATTTTTAATTTAATGTGGAAATAAAAAATAAAAGTATAAATAGATAAAATCAAAAAAAAATCTTTTTGGATTTTCATTTAATGTGGCTGGAACATGCGCAATTTCAATGTATCTCAAATTTTACCAAGTGGTATACTTGAAGTTTTCCAGTGTGATAGGGGTAATATTATGAGACATTAATGAGTTATTCTACTAAGTTCCGCCAAGAACATGCTTGCGCATTCCGATTGTGATGATAAGAAAACCAGTTACGAACTTAACAATATGTACAAACTTACTTGGAGGGTTCCTTTTGCAATTATCTCATCTTGACCATTCCAAGTTCGATTTGCCTCCTCTAATGTTTGTCCTTATTTAAAGGCTTAGTTAAAATGTTAACAATTCGATTTTCAGTTGGACAAAAGTCTATCCTAATCAAGCCTTTCTCAGCATTGTCTTTTAAGAAATGATGACGAATGTGAATATGCTTAACACGTGAATGATGCACTAGCCATTGATATGAAAATGACACTTGTATTATCACAGCAGATAGGAACAAAATCATACAAAACATCAGAGTCCCTTAGTTGTTCTTTTATCTAAAGCATTTCGGAACAACATGCAGCATCAGCTACATATTCAGCCTCTTCTGTGGATAAGGTAACCGTGTTTTGCTTCTTGAAACTCCAAGAAACTAAACAAGTTCCAAGGAACGATACCATACCTGAGGTGCTCTTTCTATTGACTAAGTCACCTGCATAATCAACATTAGTTAATCCCTTCAACTCAAATGTGTCACTTTGAGGATAGAACAAGGTTAACTCATCAGTGGTTCCTTTTAGGTATCTCAATATCCTCTTGACATCAACTATATGAGATTCTTTTGGATTTGCTTGGAACCTGGCACATACACCGGCACTAAACGAAACATGTGGTCTACTAGCAATCAGATTTAACTCAGAACCAATCAGTCCTCTATATTGAGTTTGATTCACACTTTTCCGATTAGGATCTTTATCTAATTTGGTGTTAGTTCCCATAGGAGCGTGATTAATCTTTGAATATTTCATCCCATATTTCTTGAGAAGTTCCTTGATATATTTTTATTGATGAAGGGAGATTCCTTTCTCAGTTTGCTTGATTTGCAAAAACCAAGAAAGAAGTTGAGTTCCCCCATCATACTCATCTCGAATTACCTGCTCATAAGATTAGCAAATTCCTCACACAAGAATTCATTAGTAGCACCAAATATAATGTCATCCACATAAATTTGAACAAGAAGAAGATTTTATCATTTTGATTTCAAAAACAATGTTTTATCAACTTTTCCCCTTTTAAAATCATTTTCCAAAAGGAACTTGGACAACCTTTCATACCATGCTCTAGGAGCTTGCTTCAAACCGTAAAGAGCTTTGTCAAGCTTATAGACACGATTAGGCGTTTCAGAGTTTTCAAATCAAGGAGTTTGTTCCACATAAACATTTTCATTTAAATAACCATTTAGAAAATCACATTTAACATCCATTTGAAACAGTTTAAAACCCATGTAAGAAGTAAAAGCAATTAGTATCCTTATAGCTTCTAACCTAGCAACTGGAGCACAAGTTTCGTCAAAATCAATAACTCTTGTTAGTTATAACCTTTAACTACTAACCTGGCCTTGTTCTTGATGATAGTGCCATGCTCATCCAGCTTATTCCTGAACACCCATTTCAATCCTATTACTTTCTGGTGTTCCGACTTGGGTTCAAGGTGCCATACCTTGTTCCTCTTAAATTGGTTGAGCTCATCTTACATTGCTAAAATCCAGTCAGCATCCTCAAGTGCTTCAAAGTGATTTCGAGGCTCGGGAATGGATAGGTTTGCATTGTAAGCACAGAAGTGTCTCATATGTGATCTGGTCTGAGTTCCTTTCTGAATATTACTTATAATCAAATCTGTTGGCTAAGACTTTTGATATCTCCATGGTTTTGGTTGAAAAATCCACCTTCAGTTGGAACTTGAACTTCTCTGCTGGTGTTCCCTTCATTTTCTTGCCTGTTAGGAACTTCAGCATTGTCTTCAGGAACTTGGTCATTTTGCCTTCTTCAGAAGGTAGATTTTCTTAAACTTATGGTAGTTGTTTGTTGGATGGTTGCTATTCTTCTTCTGGATCTAGTCTCACTAGTCCAATATCAAAATCTTCTTGTTCCTGCACATCATCATTTACAACCTCTATAACACTGTCATATTCATCAAAAATAATATGTAAACTTTTCTCGACACACTTTGTTTTCTTGTTGTAGACTCTATAAAATTTACTATCTGAAGCATAGACAAGAAACATAGCTTCATCGCTTCTTTCATCAAACTTCCCTAAGTTCCATAAGCAATTCATAGGGAGTTTTATTAGTGGTTGGTCTAATCATGATACGAATGGTGATGTCGCACGCCGTGTTGACAACTTCTACGTAGAAGTTCCTTGGGAGTTTGCTTGCAATAAGCATTGTTGTTGCCATGTCTTCAAGTGTTATGTTTTTCCTCCCACACAAATCCATATGGATGAGCTATCTCCTCTCTCTCCTCAGCGCCTCTCCATCTCCTCATTGACTCGAATGGAACATTGCAGGGGGGTGAAATATTGTGTGGAACTCTTAGCACTTTATTTTGCGGAATTTCAAAGAACTAAACTTAAGAATGCAAAGACATGAGAGAATATTGATGATAAAAATATCCTAGGCCCAATAGGAAGAACAACTCAACTCTAATAAGAGGCCAACACCTCTATTACAACCTATACATTACTTGGACCCTCAAGTTCCACTAGGAACTCTTACTCTCCCAATCAATAGTTCACTCTACCGCTGAAGCTCTTCTCTCTCTACACTCTTCTCTTTACTCTCACACACTATTTGAACTCACTCAAGTTCAGTCCTCTTTTTCAATGAAAATTAGAACTCTTTATAAAAACTCTAGTACACTGGAACTTAGAGTAACTGGGCAGGAACACAACTGAAACTCTGATATACACTTAAAAGAATTATACTCTTAACTCTTGTTTTCATTCTCAACCATTGTTACAAATTATGACAAGTGATTAGCTATTTATATTGAGTAGTGAACTCAATTAAACTGCCCTTAGACCCTTGATGCCCACTTTCCCCAGTAATAGGAATTTGCACGTTCTTAGATGCTTGCAACTAAAGACTCCTACATCTTAGCCTACTAACTAAATTAGAACACATGCCTTAATTGTTTCTAAAAAATTTATTCCTTAAAACACTTTAACTTACCAGGTTTTGAACCTATATATTTATTTAACTAAAGACCTAACTAATTCCCTAGAATTATGGCATGAACAATTTAGATTCTTATTAGACTCCATTAATTCAGTTAATTACTAATTATTATTCATATTTAGACGCAAACTGAGTAGACTCATAGACACCTAAGTTCCACTCAAATCTTGACAGTGTTCCAGTCAGACTCCATGCTCCAGTGTAGTTACAAAAACCTTAGAAAATTAAAGTCCTAATTTTCTAGACTTCTGTACTCTTCAAGATGATCCTGCTCTGGAACTCTTGACTCGTAATTTCTCTTGAAACAAGGCTTTAATTAGCTTTGCTCCTGCTCTGGAACTCTGCTTAGATAATCCTTGACCTTTTTCACTTGGAACTCCATTTATTTGTGCCTTAGATCTAAAACCAACACTCGTAATTAATACCATTTTTTCCGTTTTTTACAACTAGCCAACACTCGTAATCAATACCAATGATGATATTCCTCAATATGCTCTTCTACCATGCATAGTTTTTCCTATTGAATTTTGGAGTCTTGTTGTCGTATCCCATAACATTCATTTCTTGAGTACTCATGATCAATTTCTCTAGGTGTTACCCTAAATACCAGAACCCGCTATTATACCAATTGAAGGTTTACAATGTACTAAAAAAGGGGGGGGGGTGAATTGAGTACTTGGAAGAATTGGTACTAAATCCAAATTCTTTCGATTTTAGGGGGAACCAATTAAGCTGGTTACTGACAGCGATAATAGAACTCAAAACCAGTTGAGAACACACCAAATTTAACGAGGTTCAGCAAAACAAGTGCCTACATCCTCCTATGCTAGTTTTCTTATTAATCAAATCTAAAAAGTAAGAATACTCTCGCACTCTCCCTGTTTCCCCTTACTCCAGGGAAACAACACACCCACACTAACTCTAGTGTGCTACTTCGCACTTGAACTCACAAGCACTCGCTAATGAACTCACAAATGCTACCCAATCTCTAACCCCTCTATTAATGATTCAATACAATCAGTTTGTCTTAAATCACGCTATCTTACAAAGCAAACAAAGAGTAATGTAAAGCTCTATGAAATGCATACTCTACTTTTGGAAACTGTACGTTCAGCTGTTCTCTTTGTGAAAGCCCTCAAAATTACTCAATAAAATCTAGGAGAGCATCAAAGGTGATGTAGAATAATTACTCAGTATTTATAAACCAAGGTCAAAGCTTTGAGCATACCCTAACTCAAGATATCAAAGATATGATTTTCTTATGTTAGGAAAGTATATCTTGACCAATATCTTTCATGAGGGAAAGACAATATCTAAGATATACACACGCTTAAGGTAATAAAATACTAAATTTTGATTCTAATGGTTGTCAACCTTTTTTTTTTTGGTAAGTAAATCAAGATATTGACGATAAAGAGCCAAAAACCGAGAACAATGCATCCTAGCTCTAAGCCAACCTTAGGTCGGCTAGGAGAACAGACTCCCCTTAAGAAACCTTTTTATTTTTTTTATTTAAGAGTATGTATAAAAATAGTTTTTCATAAATATTTTTCTAAATACGAAATTTAATCACCCAAAGAAAGTAATCGGTACCTATTACCTCGTTAGCAGTGTTTTGAATATGTAACCCACTTTGGTTCCCATATACAAAACCCTACTATTTGACATTAAGAACAACACAAAAAATTCCACTAAGAATATCATACACAAATATTACATGAAGACCTAAGATGAATCAAAAGAAAGATCCTATACTATCTTCATGCACTTCAATTCTTGAAGCTTCCCCTGAATCAACAATGTAATACTTTGTCTTTTCCTCGAACAACATCGAAAGGGCCTCCTAGCTTCAAGTCTTCGAAGAACCTATTTGCTACATAAGAAATATCATAGCATAGCAAATAGTCTTTGATCTGTTTCGAGATACGATCGGGATGCGGTTTGTTTCTCATCCGTTTCCTAGTGGCTCATAAACACCTGTAAAAATAATTGTTCCCTACAACTATTTGTCATCATTCAAAACCTAGGGGATGCAACAAATTTTCCCTTTTTTTATGATGACAAACTCTTTGAAGTTTCCCGTAACCAACAAGTTAGTATAAACAGATAACTTCAACCCAAGCTCAAATACTCGTTAAAATAGCCTACTTGACACAAGACTCAAAAGGTTAAACAGTTTACTATTTCAACTGTTTCCTAAGAAAAACTTAACCTCCTTTTTAACACTACACTAGGACAGACTCAATCTATACTTGACTTAGGCGCTTCAATTTCAAACTAACTTTCCTCCTTTGGGCATTATTAAAAATTACTCACTGAAAGAATCATTGCGCATAAGTTGTCGCTTCATCCAAGAATAGTAGCATCAACTACCAATAAATTCATCATGCTGCATGAAATCAAGTTAGGCATGCAACTTAATCCATAAACCAAAATGCAAATTATCCAAATACAAACCAACATAGTCAAACAAGAACCCAAATTACATAAAAAGGGGGGAAAACAGTAATGCATAAACAGTTATCAGAAGGGGAAGGGCGGAAACAGCTGGAAAAAGCAATCACTCCTCATCATCCTCTCCTTCTGAGGCATCATCATCATCATCTTCTTCTTCTTCTTCTTCTTTGTTGGAGGAGGAGTGAGAGGAATTAGCACCTTCTTCATTTTC
Source organism: Beta corolliflora (assembly GCA_947648045.1). Lineage (NCBI taxonomy): Eukaryota > Viridiplantae > Streptophyta > Magnoliopsida > Caryophyllales > Amaranthaceae > Beta > Beta corolliflora. Next base: position 397,148 of record CANSZD010001751.1, read on the forward strand.
CTCATCATCATATTGATGCTCTCCCATAGGATCAACAAGAAGACGAGAATCACTGGAAGACGAGGATTAGTAGAACCAAAGAGCACACCGAGTCGTAGGAAGTTGAGCCTTTACCTCCGGAAGGGAGAGAACCATCAACTCGTCTCGACCACCTTCTTCTCAAGCTTAGTGACCTTAGACTTGTAGAATTTGGACATACCCTCAATCAGCTTATGCATTTTATCTAATGTTTTCTCCTCGTTGTCCAACCTCTCGATTATAGCACTATCAAAACTGGTTCCCCCTTTGTTGAGGTCCAATCTGTCAATTAATATTTCGTTGCAAATGGAATGGAGGACCAGCATAATAGGTTTACGCAAATTAGCAGATTGATAACTAGCTTTGTTGGAGTAGGGAACAACAAATAAAAACTTATAAATCTCCTCACTGTTACCCCAACAATAGTAGACCAACCATCCCCAAAGATACTTATGGAACTCATCCCTATGTATATTAAGCAGAGAGGCCACACAAGATACAGACAAAAAAACTTGACAATCAAACACATATGAACCCAAAGACATACCGGGCAATTGTTTCAAATTAACATAGGATTCCCTAACAACATCCACAAAAGCATTCTTAACCCCTTGAAACAAAGGCATCCAACATTCAAATTTCAATAATTAACGCACTTCACATAACGCAGAGTAAATCAAAATAACCATCCTTAGTAGAACACCTAGACAACACACTTCTTTCAATAATAGGAGTTGAATCAGTAGAAATATGAGTTTCAACATATTTACCTTTTGCAGCGCGGTTGGTCTATCTGGATCCCATTTCTCTTGGTCCCCCTTACGGAACCGTGGAGAATGTTCCTCACAAACTTCTATTGTTTCCCTCTTCATAGCAGATCTGGTGACTCTCCTTCCCCTTGCCCTAGTAGAGGTAGATGGTGACCCTTCCTTGTGACAACTAACAACCGGATCTTCTTCCTCCTTTTGGTGCTTCTCAAAAGAAACCTCCATAAAAAAAAATCTTCAAAAACCCTTTTAATAGTTGCGAAGACGTAATCCTTTCCGATGTTCCCCCTCAAGAACACCTTCACCCTTCCCAATGGAAATTAGGTTATGGAAAATAGCGGGCATACGGTTTGATTTTCGGTTAATTTTGTGGTTGTGGTGGTGGAGGATGATTATGTGGCAGAGGAGGTTAATTTTGTGGTGCGATGATGGTTTGAGTGTGGGTGGTAGGGGAGGATATTCGGAGATAGTGGTGGAAGAGGGTGGATATTAAACCTGGACTTATAGAGGGGTTTTCGTTAGAGAGGGGAGGCATTAAACTCGAACTTCTTGATTTTCCTCATTTCTTTCTTGCACTAACCAAAGATTTCTTCCCATTGATGAAAAAATAGAGAACCTTGGAGAAACCGCTTCAAAGAGAGAGAGAGAGAGAGAGAAAGAGAATTTTCGAGTGTGAATTTGAAGTGATTGCATAGAGAAGGAGAAAATATATACTTCCTCTGTTTCTCAATAAGTGAAACATAGAGAAAGTGGGGGAATACTCATGGAATGTAAAGAGAGAAAGTTGGGACCGCAATAAAGTAAGGTAATTTAAGTGGTGAAATAAAAAAGTAGTGGTCCCCTCTTACTTTTTAGTGACATATTTGTAATAAAATTAAACTTTATTTCCATTTTGAGCTTGGTTGCACTTATTGTGACTATTCCAAATAAGGAATGTCTATCGCACTTATGGAGAAATGGAGGTAGTATATATATATATGTGTATATATATGTATGAGAGAATAATAATGGAAGTGAATCAGTTGAGTTTCAAAAAAGCAATTCTAATATGTGGAAGTAATCATAGCTTTCCATAAATACCCCAACTGCCGAAAATAAAGGTGTGTTCAAGATATGTACATTAGAGGTGCCTTTTTTTGGGACATATAACTGCAACATAATATCTCAACTTGCAGAGGTAAAGATACTCACTTAATTTTCGGAAAAAATCAACTTCCCAAAAACATATCGGTGCAATATTGTTGTTATCCTTAGTTGTTTCGTATAAGAAACTCCTACACCTAGTTCAGGCAACTTAGCATGATTTCACATTCATTCAAGCAACGATTCATTCTAATATTGGGAGATATAGAAAGCATCTACATGACAACCTGAAGGATTAAGCAAAGATATATGTATGGAATTTTACATGAAAGAGTACTAATCTAACCATCAGGGAAAACAGCTGAAGCCAAATACCTAAACCTATTAACTCCTAACAACACAGTTACATAAACTTAATTAAACCTAATAAGACTCTTAACTTACAAAAAGACAATCTACAAAAAGGTTATGTGAAGATATCAACAATTTGATCTTCACTCTTGCAAAACAATAATTCAACCAAGCCTTTCTGAACATTATCCCTAAGAAAATGATGTTTGATCTCAATATGCTTGGTTTTAGAGTGCTGAACAAGATTTTGTAGAAATATTGATAGCACTAGTGTTGTCACACATGATAGGAACACTTTCATAGACAACACCAAAATCTTTCAGCTGAATCTGTATATACAACAGCTGGGAACAACAAGCTGATGCTGCAATGTATTTCAATTATAATGTGGATAAGGCCACTGAATTTTGCTTTTTAGAGCCCCATGAGATCAAAATAATTCGAATTCGTATACCCTACTAGCTCAAGAGAGGTGCCTTTGGGGGTACCACAAGCACAAGTCATTTGTTCCCACCAAATACTCGAGTATTCTTCTAACAACCTTAGATGAGACTCCTTTGGATTGCTTTGGAATCTTGCACATAATCCTACGGAGAATACAATATCAAGTTTACTTTCTGTTAGGTACAAGAGGGAACCAATATCATCCCTCTATACAATGTAGCTTCCACATCCTTCCTCTTTGATGTATTCTATGGTTTCCACTAGACCAGATCTTGCACATGCTGGTAGTATTGTTAGTAGGTTCATGGGGCAACCTGGGAAGGAACAATAGCAGCTATGACGCGGATTTTCGTGACCTTAGAAGTACGTCTGATGTTAGTTGGTCTCATTTATGGGAATGATACACAATGTTTAGTTACTTGTTATTCTGATTCTGATTTTGCTGGAGATGTTGACAATAGAAGGTCTATGACTGATTCTGTATTTACTCTTGGTGGTTCTGTTGTTAGTTGGAAGGCAACTTTGAAGGCTATAGTTACTTTGTCTACTACTGTAGCAGACTACATGATGGAGAATATCGAATGTGTTTTAGTTTCGGATTTAGGCCAATTTATTTAGGTTAATTAGTAGGGTACTATATAAACCCTATAATTAACTTCTGCCTCCATATTGAAATTTGTACTCTCTTGTAAACCTTATAAAAACGTTTCTCCTCTGCCTGTGGACGTTGCTTATACATTGTTAGTTAACCATGTTAATTCTTGTGTCGATTGTTCTTTAACTCTTCGTTGATTTATTGCATTCGTTACAACAGATTTGTATCCCCTAGTATAGCTCTCTATGTTGGTTTAGGTAGTAGAATTGTTGCTTCAATCTCTTAAAAATAGTTGAAATTGCAAAGCCCGATATCAAACTAAACTCGTTTACATTCTATTTGAGGCTATGAATGACCTTGAAATGTAAACCAACAATCGTGAGCTGAGCTCGAAATTAAGCCTACATTAGTCGAGCTCAAAAAAGTAAATGCTTAACAAAACAATCTGGAACAAGAAATTCAAAAGCTCTGTCCAGCTCAAGCGATACTTGTATACCTATTATCCTTATCAAACTCGACTCTACAAGCTAAAACTCAACTCGCTTGGCAACCCAAGTTGTAATGAAAAGTATAAAAAAATCCTCGTTCGGTTTTTTAGTTGTATCATATGAACTTTTGACTTTATTCAATACATATTTCACGCACTTTGGCTTTGTTTATTTATTTAAAAATATCAACAAATATAGTAATTTAGGATCTTGTTACATTCGTCAAGTCATTTAGTTTCGTAATATCAACTTTTTAAAATTGTTACTTATACATAAATGTTTAAAGTCAGGTATTGGCAAAAGTGCAAAATGGATAAAAAAAAAAGGATGAAGTAGGACAATATCTCATATACTGTACAATATCACAAATGGTGTGAACTGTGAAGTATGAACAGTTGATCACAATAGAAAGAGCAAAACGAACAGTTAAAACACACATTTTCAATTTCAAAACAATATACGATAATATTCACAACATGCGTTGAAAAGGAGAAGCAAGAGCAAGGAAATCAGAATTAGACTCCAAAATTTTAATATCTTTCTCCTCCAGGATAATCCATGCTTCAACTCCGTCACCATTTGAATCAGTAAAATCACTCAAAATAATCAGATTTTTATGAAAAGAAGAGATAATCGCATCAGTAGGAACCATCCATTTAGGCTTCCCAAACCCAAAATCCAGATCACTGAACCCAAGCTTACACCAGCTAACAACCTTATAAGTAGGGATGGCAATGGGCAGTGTAAGGCTAGACCCTTACCCATACCCTAACTTTTGGATGTAGACCCATACCCTACCCATACCCATAGGGTAAATTTTTTTAGGACCCTTACCCGTACCCGTAGGGTCCGGATAGGTCTGCAGGTAGGTCTAGGATCTAAAATGGGTCCAACACAAAAATAAATCCGCTTACATTTTCACATGTATATATAATCGTTAAGCACAATTTCATATATTAATTTTGCAATTAGCACACATAATATCACGTACATTCCATACGAATACATATTTTTTGCACATTCCAAAAGTCTCATACATCAAAATATAAATAAATATATTTTTACGTGATTGTGATTTGCGGCTAGGGTTCCTAACTGAGGGAGGGTTTTAGTTTTATTGGAAGTCTACTAGAAGGATATGTTTATATATATATTTATTTTATTTTTTTATAAAAAATAAAAAATATATTTGGGTCTATGGGTAGGGTTTGGGTAGGGTGCAGGTATTTGGTAAGCCGAACCTCTTACTCCTACCCTACCGACAGGACGCAAACTCATACCCTACCCTTACCCATAGGGTCCAAAAAATTAAGACCCAAACCCTAATTTTAGGGTAGGATTTGGGTGGATCTGGGTAGGGTCCTGGACCCATTGCCATCCCTACTTAGCCCTCTCCATATACCCTGACAACATGGGGATTAACTTATCCCAACTTGCACGTACTGCCTCCACTCCTTTTTGATACTTTTCGCTTATCTCGTCCTTGATCTTAGAAACTGCTTCATGAATCTCTGCAGCGAGATCCGGAAGGCTGGCCAATGTCCCAGCCCGGGCTACTGCAGTGTCGATAAGGTTTCCGATAGAACCTTTCGGGAGTGGCGGGTTCATAGAGGGTCGCATGTCTACCGTAATTTGAAGTGTTGTATCAGTATGCTCGTACTGATCCCCGGCCATCTCTGAGACTACTAAGAGTTGCTCCCAGATAAATCCGGCCATTGCCAGAAATCGAGTCGGGTTGGGGACTTGCTGACTAGATGCCCTAGCCTTGAGGTTGGCTATAGCATTGTTCCGGAAGATATAACTTTTAACCACCACAGAAGGGGAACCGTGAATGTGATTTTTGTAACCATTTTTATTCGCCATACCCATCTGGAGTAGCTCCGGGTTACGCCGCGGAGGGAAGGCAGTGATGGCGGCTTCGAAATCAGGCTGCACTATCTTTTCATTGAAGTCATTTCTTGTAAGAGTCGCCCAATATTTAAAGAAAGTTGCGGAGGAGGTTCCATCCGTAACTTTGTGGATATCATACCATCCAATAGCAACACCTCCACAGGTGAATACATTGATTTGGATTGCAAGGTGTACTAACATGATTGGCAGATTATCGTCAACACTCAACACCAAGAACACCTAGTGAATCTCGAGGTGGAAGAAACTTGTTGACTAAGTTAAGTTTTCGAGGCGAGTTTAGTACATAGGATATAGGGCAATTCACTTGAGTTTGAATAAATGGTATCCCTTCGTCGTTGCAAGTTATGGTGGATTGTTTGATTTGGCCAGCTAATTGGTAGAATCTATTTAGTGTTTTTGAGAGGCAAATTTTTAGGCGATTGACGTTAAGGGGCTGTGTTTCGGGTGTCGCGGCGTAAAACACAAGGACGGACGTAAGAAAGGGCGGGACAAGTGGGAGGATCTGATCAACGTAAGATAATGTGAAATTTTTGCGATGAGAAGGCGTCGGAATGGATGGCTTCACGCTTTCTCTTAAGACTATTTTCACTTTTACTTCGACGGAAGTATTTCCCATTTGTTAGTTTTTGATTTTTTTTTCAATTTGCACATTTTGGGTGAAACATCTTAGTATTTTAAGGAACGGGTGGTTAGAACAATTTGCTCAACTTGGAATTTTTTAGATGTGCAATGAATGATAAATATTCTAAAATTGGGATTCCTAGCTTCAACATAAATATGATAAGTTTATTATAATCTATATCAGATAGAAAGATGTGCTATGTTTTCTTACATGAACCTTCATTGACAAGAAAGATAGCCTTTCGAGTTTCAATTTAAAAATTGTTCAAGACCATAACATGGCCGGTCCCTTCCCCTCACACAAAAAGTCAATTAAGAAGATCTAGAATATGACATTATGACGATAATTCAGATTATTAGTGCTTAATTAGTTCACATGTTGATTTATTCCAAGTGCTAATCCCTTTTTTTTGGATTTCTCCAAAAACGTTGTACGCCGTACATTTTTCAAATCGTACACAGTATCCTCAAATTTATATTCTTTAACGTACAATTACCTACTGCTAATTATATGTCATTAATTTTGTTTACTTTATATAATCTAGTGGAACCAATCTAACTTGTAAAAATTCCCTCTGTTTCTTTTAAATAGTTGCACTTTACCTTTTCACATTTGCCACTATAACTGTTTGAACATTAATATGTCTAAATTTGCATTTGTAAAAGTAATAAAAAATTGATATTCCAAAAGTACATATCGAGACAAATAAAACAAGATCCCACATGACTATATTTTTCTTTACCCATTAATCAGAAATGATAATCAAACATAAACTTGTGAATAGTGTCAAAACTGAAAGTGTAACAATTAAAAAGAAAAGGAGGTAATAGAGCTATATCCCATATCCAAGAGACAAATGAATCTTATCAGACAACACAGCTACATCCCACAACCATGAGACAAATCAAGCTCAATAGGTAATGCTTCTATATCCCACAAGCAACAAACACTTTCTTAAAATATAAAATCACCATCTCCAACTCGATCCATTATTTTGCATATTAACTCCCAACACAATCCTACTACTACGAATCCAAATTTCTTGTCCCACTTTTTTTTAGTTGTTTATGTGTCACTCAATATCATTGGCCCACATCATTAGATTTAAACAAACTTCTTATTTTTAAAAAATAAATAATTAAAAAAAATTAACATCAACCAATAAGATTGAATGGCACAAATAATTATACAAATAAGTATGACAGAATTTTTTTTATCCTTACTATCATCAGTCATCACCATTACCATCAATTTGCCATTCGAAGCTTCAGCACAATTGGTAAGAACAATGAAGGCACACACAATGACTTGCTCTATTCTCATTCATACGTGAAGTATATAGCAGTACAAGAATCTCCTTTGAGGAGGAAAGTCACCAAAGATAACAAATGTGCCTAAAATATGAAATATAACATAATCTCGTATTTCCTAAAATATCTTAACACCCCTCCTCAAGTTGGAGCATGGGGATCACAAATGCCCAACTTGGACAAGAGAAAGTCAAATTGAGACTTGCCAAGAGCTTTGGTGAAGATATTTGCTAACTGAGCAGAAGTAGGAACATAAGATGGAGCAATCAAGCCATCCTTGATGGCATCACGCACAAAGTGACAGTCAACTTCAATGTGTTTTGTGCGCTCATGGAACACATGATTATTAGCAATGTGAAGAGCAGACTGACTATCACAGAAAAGAGCAATGGCTTTAGGATGGTGAATGCCAAGACTCAACAAGAGACCCTTGAGCCACTTAAGCTCACAAGTAATAGATCGCATTGACCTGTATTCGGCTTCAGCCGAGGAGAGAGAAATAGTATGTTGTTTCTGGGTCTTCCAAGAAATAGGAGAATGACCCAAGAAAACAAGCCAACCAGACAAGGATCGTCTGATGATAGGACATGCAGCCCAGTCAGAGTCATACCAACCCTGAAGAGTAAGATCACTGTCTGCTCGAAGTAAGATGCCCTGACCAAGGGTACCTTTTAAGTAACGAACAACTCAGAGGGCCGCCTCCCAATGAGCAATACAAGGTGCCTGAAGAAACTGAGAGAGGATGTGAACAGAGTAAGCAAGATCCAGACGAGTGACAGCAAGATTAATAAGTCGACCAACAAGACGACGATATCGCTCCGGATCATCAAATAGAGCCCCCATGTCAGAACGAAGACGATGATTCTGCTCCATGGGGAAGGCACAAGGCTTAGCGCCTAACAAACCAACTTCAAAAATATTATCAAGAGCATACTTCCGTTGACAGAGAAACAAACCAGAGGCACTACGAGCCACTTCAATACCCAGAAAATATTTAAGAGAACCAAGATCCTTCATTTTAAAGCAATCACTAAGATAAGCCTTAAACAAAGAAAGTGCAGCGGAATCATTCCCAGAAATGATAAGATCGTTAACATAAACCAAAACATTAATCTGAGTAGGGCCTTGGGTAAAAGTGAACAAAGAGTAATCAGAATAAGATTGAAGAAATCCATACCCTTTCAAGGCTGTAACCAACTTGGCAAACTAACACCGAGGAGCTTGCTTTAAGCCATACAAAGACTTACGCAAGCGACAAACAAGATTAGGATCGGAACGAGCAAAACTAGGAGGGAGTTTCATATAAACTTCCTCATCAAGGTCACCATGTAAAAAGGCATTGTGAACATCCATATGATGAAGCTCCCAATTTTTAGAAGCAGCAATGGCAAGAAAAGCACGAACAATGGTCATTTTAGCAACCGGAGCAAATGTTTCATTATAATCTATCCCAGCTTGTTGATGGTTGCCAAAAACAACCAACCAAGACTTAAGTCTTTCTATCCAACCATCAGAGTGATATTTGATTCTGTAGACCCATTGACTACCTAAAGCATGTTTGTCGGGAGGAAGAGGTTCAAGAGTCCATGTACCATTATCCTCCAAAGCCTGAATCTCTTGTTGCATGGAGGCCCGCCAACCTTCATCTTTTATGGCCTCTTTAAAAGAACGAGGCTCCTATTGAGAAATAAGAGCTGCAAGAAAATTTTGATAATTTACAGAGAAATTGTCATAATGTATATAATGTGCCAAAGGATAAGGAGTACCTGAAGGAGGAGAGGAACTGGAGGAAGGAAGAGACGGACGGGAACTAGGAGCAATGATCGTATGAGTAACATAGTCACGAAGCCGAGTAGAAGGAAGTTTATCACGAAGATCACGGCCTAAGGCCGGTTCAGAGGATGTAGAAAAGGGAGGAGTATTCGTGACTGGAACCGAAGAAGAATCCAACGAAGAAACGGACTGGGCCGAATCAGTGGAGGACGCTGGAGTGGGAAAAAGCGAATGGGCTAAAGAATCTGACTGGACCGAGGAATGGTGATGCGCTGTAGTGGGAGAAGGAGAAGAATTGTGGGCTGAAGACTGCTGGGCCGAAGGAAGAGTATCTGAAGCGGGTGAGGGAGCAGAATTTGAGGAAGCGGTAGGTGGGGAATTTTGTGGGCTTATGGGTTCAGAAACATGGGGAAGGCTGGTATTGTGAAGAGGGGAATTTTGTGGGCTGGATGGGGGGTTAATTTGAGGAGGAGATTCATCATGGAAATCATCAAAGTCATAATGAATATAATCAGGATCAGAGAGCATGTTGGCAGGTTCAATAGGAACAGTTTCCGGATTTAGAAATGGAAAAGTTTATTCAAAAAATTTGACATCTCTAGAAATGAAAAATTGTTTAGCATCAAGGTCATATAATTCCATCCCTTTTTACCGAAAGGATAACCAATGAACACACATTTGCGACTGCGCCTTGCAAACTTGTCACCTTTTGTGTTCTGATTATGGGCAAAAGCAAGACAACCAAAGATACGAAGAGCATTATAGGAGGGAAGGAGACCAAACAAGCACTCAAAAGGAGATTTGCCATGAAGTAACAGAGAAGGAGTTTGGTGGGTGCGGATTTGTCGTGTGCACCTAACCAATGATAAATTTCTCCTACTCTCTTTTACAATTAAATGTAGAAGGGAAGTAAGGTTCGTATCCACAGAGAAACAGGGACAAGTTTAATATTTAGCGTGAATTAGTACCTAGATGACTCTAAGGGTCGAGTAACCTAATAAAAAGGGGGGTTTTCAAGTAGATTATAAACAAACTAAAATTAACTAGCAAATAGATAAAATGAGAAATCAATATGGAAAGATCTTGAATCCGATTAACATCCACTTCAATTTCATTATCGATCATTGAACCTCAACTCTAATTATTTTCATTATTATCTATTGTTGAGAATTAATCTCGCATTCTCCTTATTCTTAGTTGAATAGCATGATCAGCGTGACTATAAAACCCTAACTAAAGGATAACCTAGTCCGATCAGCGTCTAAGTTCAATCCAATAGCAGCAACAAACACCGAGAAACAATAGTCCTGCCAATGTCATACACGCGATAAACATTCAACAGTTGATTCAATTTCCCCAAGAAATAACCAAGACGATCTGCATCTAAGTTACTCCCTAGTTTGCTACAAATAGATAAAAGAATAAAACAATCCGATTCTATTCTTAAATCTAGCATTAGATTAATTACACAATCAAACTAGTAACGTTCCTAGCATAATTATGCAATAATCATAGAACACAATCATAGAAATTGAACCATAATCAAAGAAACTAAATAGAGAGGAAAGATCTCACAATAATACTTGAAGCTTCATGTTAATCTTCTTCAAGAACAGTTCAAGCTACAATCGGCATAGCAATAGCCAATTCCATAATTGAAATCTCTAAAACTAAACTAGAAAATGAAAACTAAAAAAAAAAAAGATAACAAGAGAAGAATGGAGTGTTGGAGATTCTCTCTCCTCAAGTGTGTTGTCCTCTTAGGTCTCCTCTCCCTAAATATTAGCTTTTAGGATGCTTTTAAACCCCGCACAAAAGTGGCCTCAAACCGACTTAAGAGTCGCCCGAGGTGCGATGCGATCGCGAGTCGCGAAGAGTACACTTGTCTTCCGCACACCTTGTTGGGCAAAGGAGGTCGCGAGTCGCGACATGGCTCGCGAGTCGCGAGGGCAGGGGAGTCGCGAGTTGCGCGAGCTACTTCGCGAATCGCGAGCTACATGGATCGCTGGGACGTGCGGCCGGCCGGGCGCCGCTTGGCGTTTGGGCTTGGCTTGGCGATGATGCTGAGCTTGCGGGGCAGACGTGAGCTGCTGCATTATTGGCGCTGACCATAGCTGCTGGGGGTCGAGGTTACTCGCGTGCTTGGCTCGGGCTTGCGGCAATGCTTGGCTTGGGCTTCCGATGATTGCCCACTATGTTACAATGCTATTCTTCCCGAGCACTCCCAAAACATATCCATATTACCTTAAAAGCTCGAAGCTTAGAACATTAACACTAAGTAACTCAGAAAACTCCGAACTTCCGCTAAGGTTAATATATATGCAAACATAAACAATTACAAACAAACCCTTAGCAAAGTGCACCCACAATATCATAAAAACTTCGTATAACTTGAGCGTATCAAATACCCCCACACTTGAACTTTACTCGACCTCGAGTACCAATTAAATCATCACCCAAGCTATCGACACCAACCTATACTCTCCATCAACTACATCATCATCATCACATCTTAACAACATCCGCTCAAAACCTAAACGTAAGGGACGATGATTCCCCCACACTTAGATTCAAGCTCACCCAAACCTTAAAAAATGATCTAAAACTACTTCACTGACCTAAACAAGCAAGCCATGGAACAATAAAAAAAAGGGATAAATTCCAAGCTTACTCCCAAAACAATCGGCTAACCAATGCAAGTTTAAATCCTTACCGGATAAGGCCTTAAATTTCAACAATGACCTCCAATTCACCAAAAATCAACAAAAGAAAGTGAAAGCCAACTATAAACAAATCTTCACAAAATCAAGGATGAAAAAAAAACCAAGAAAGCGTCTTCCCCCTTATGACACCAACTCCGGAAAATGAGTTTTCAAAATACATAATTCTCTCTTTAATCTCTCATTTTGCCTAGGAGCCCTTTTGGGTTTTCATCCTAGCTTCTCACATTTTTTTTTTCATCTCACCATCTTACCCGCTAAACTAGCTCTTTTTTTGCATAGGCCGCCCTTTCGGGTTTTCGACCTATCCGAGCCCTCAATTTTGCCCGAGTCGCCCACCCGTGCGGGTTTTCAACTCAGCGGGTTTCATTTCATCACTTTTTTTTTTAATATTATTTTTTCATTTTTTTTCAAATTGAAAGTAATAAATACAACATAGATACATGAGAATGAGAATACCCTCCCCCCTACTTAAACTACACATTGTCCTCAATGTGACGACAATTAGAAGAAAAAGTAAACTGAAAATGGGGGGAAAAATTGAAAATCGGGCACATCAAAGATCGAATGCTCAAGACTCGTAACACACAATCCGTCAAACTCAAATTTCTTAACAACACCAACTCAAATCTCATAAATCAACTCACAACCCTCTCCCTCGAATCACTCAAACAAATGACAAATTCAAATTTTTTAAATTTGTGAGATTTGCACCTAGCTTAAGAGATCGAAAAGATACGACAATCTCAATGTTCCAATTTTTTTTTGCCAACTCCTAGCGGTTGAACTCCTCCCAACGGGTTTTCTTTTGTGGATTTTGGCTCAAAGTGGATTAAGATTTGTTGTGGTTCATTTTAGTGGGTGGGCGGTGGGTGAAAGAAAATTTGTTGTGGTGGTGGAAATTTGATGAGAAATAAAGAAAAGAAAGAAAATAAGAGGGGTCTCGAGTTGCCTCCCGAGAAGCGCTGTTGTTTAAAGTCGTTAGCTCGACTTAGTACCTTAAGCTCAATAATTGGGCTTGTGCTCCATGTGTGACAATGGTGGCTCCATGTCAACCTCCAATTCAAGTACCTGCAAAACAGATTCAGAAGAACTCTTGCAATGCATCGTTAGTGGCACAGTTTCAAAACAAGGTGGTAAGTCAGGAGGCTTTTTCCGCTCTTTCAACTCGGGCACCATAACCTGCACGTTAGTAGGAGGCACACAATCCTCAACCAAGACATCATCAGCATTCATCAACTCATCAACCTGCTCAATATCAAGAACATCATGCAAAACAGAGTCAACAATGTTAATAGACCAAAGTGAGTTATCATCCTTAAGTAGAAGCTTAGGATCATTTATATCAAATGCCTCTACCTTCCCCTCAAACTCCAAGGTCAAAGAGCCAGCGCAAACATCAATTTTAGTGCAAGATGTTTTCAAGAAAGGTCGCCCCAAAAGGATTGGGGCGGCATGCTTATCAGGTTCCATCTCCAAAACATAAAAATCAGCAGGAAATTGCAATTTCCCAACCTTAACTAACACATCCTCTAATTTACCCCTAGGATAAACATTGGATCTATCAGCTAATTGAATCACCACACTAGTTTCATGTAAATTGCCAAGTTTCAAAGACTTATACAATGAATATGGAATCACATTAATTGACGCACCTAAGTCTAACATGGCTTTAGGAAACATGGTGTCACCTATAGTACATGGGATGGTAAACATGCCCCGGGTCATTGCACTTTTGAGGTAATTTCTTTTGAAAGATAACAGTAGACATGCTCGCTAGCCTTCACTTTTTGCACTACCTTTTGTTTTTGCTTTCTTTTCGAATTACACAATTCTTTAAGGAACTTAGCATACCTTGGTACTTGATTTAAAGCATCAAAAGGGGAATGTTTACCTCACATTTACGAAAGATTTCGTAAATGTTTTTGTTGCGCTCCGCATTGCGGGTTTCTCTCAATGACTCGGGAAATGGTGGCTCGGGTTCATATGGTGGAGGAGGTGATTTTTGGACTTTCTCATCTTGTTGAGGTGGCAATGATTTACAATCTGTTGTCGGTTCATGCTCGATCACCTCTTCCACGATCTCTTTGTCTCGAACCACTAACCTCTCTTTGCTTGCAATTTCCGCTCCACTCCTCAATGTGATAGCACTCACGTTCATTTTAGGGTTGAGTTCCCGTTTGGGATGGCAACCTCACCGAATCCCTAGCCTCTAACTTGGTTACAGCTCCTGCAACTTAGCTTACTTGGTTCTCCAAGTTCTTGATGCTCGATCGAGTTTCCTCTTGGAACTGCACCATGTTACCCTGCATGTTAGTCACATTTTTAGTTAAAACATTTAACATTTCTTCAATGGACATGCTAGAGCTCGAGTCTTGGCCTTGGGGCCTAGGATAAGGGTGTGGTGGTGGCCTCGTTATAGTGTTGTTGTTGATGTTGATTGCCAAACTCGAAGTTAGAATGATCTCTCCACCCATGTTCGGAAGCATAGGAGTAGGGATCATGTCTCTATAATGCTTGTTGGCCTTGAAAACCTACAGCTTTGACCTCTTCCCTAAATTCTTCTTGCATTTGAGGGCAAACATCAGTATGATGATCTAAAGAACAAATTCTACAAGCTTTTACCTGTTGAACTCTATTGTTCATTACCATGAACTCACGCATCATCGATGTAAGAGCTTGTACTTGATCCTCGGCCTTTGAAGAGCTAGAAGCTGGACTTTTAACATTTGCTTTACGATGATTCGATCTTCTACCGAACTGTCTCGAACCTTCGCCTAGTTCTTCAATGAGTTCTCTAGTGCAGTTGGGGTTTTGTTTATGAATGAACCTCCACTAGCAAAGATTCACCATTCGCACATCTTCGTCAGAAGAACCATTGTAAAAGTACAAAATGAGGTCTTCATTAGAATAGCCATGATATGGACAACTAGCACAAAGTCTCTTGAACCTCTCCCAATATTCGTAGAAAGACTCATCGTGTTTCTGCTCAATATTGCTGATTTCCTTCTTTAATGTTGATGACTTAGAAGCTGGAAAGAACTTCTCAAAAAATCGCTTCTTCATTTTAACCCAAGTGGAAATGCAACCAGGAGGAAGATAATATAACCAATCTTTAGCTCCATCCTTCAAAGCAAAAGGAAAAGCTATCAACTTGATTTGTTCATCCTTTGTTCCACTTGGTTTCATGCTAGTACAAACCACGTGAAACTCCGAAAGAAATTTGTTTGAATCTTCTCCATTGAGCCCATGGAACGAAGGAAGCAAGTGTATCAACCCCGACTTCAATTCAAAAGTAGTGCCTTCATCAAGAGCCGGAAATGAGATGCACAATGGTTGTTGATCAAGGTTAGGAGCCGTGAGCTCCCTCAAGTTACGAGTTTCAATTCTCTGAGGCATCTCTTCCTCCACTTGAACGTTAAAAGATAATTCCCAAAAATTTCTCACTAATGGTTCCTCAACCTCGAAAAGAGTCAATTCTAATTCGAGGATTGTACTGCAAAAATTCTTTGTTAGTAGCACGAGTGTTAACGATAAACAAAGAGCACAAGAAATACAATCCAAAAACACACTAAATACAAACAAGTAACACCGTTTCCCCGACAACGGCGCCAAAATTTGGTGGGTGCGGATTTGTCGTGTGCACCTAACCAAAGATAAATTTCTCCTACTCTCTTTTACAATTAAATGTAGAAGGGAAGTAAGGTTCGTATCCACAGAGAAACAGGGACAAGTTTAATATTTAGCGTGAATTAGTACCTAGATGACTCTAAGGGTCGAGTAACCTAATAAAAAGGGGGTTTTCAAGTAGATTATAAACAAACTAAAATTAACTAGCAAATAAATAAAATGAGAAATCAATATGGAAAGATCTTGAATCCGATTAACATCCACTTCAATTTCATTATCGATCATTGAACCTCAACTCTAATTATTTCCATGATTATCTATTGTTGAGAATTAATCTCGCATTCTCCTTATTCTTAGTTGAATAGCACGATCAGCGTGACTATAAAACCCTAACTAAAGGATAACCTAGTCCGATCAGCGTCTAAGTTCAATCCAATAGCAGCAATAAACACTGAGAACCAATAGACCTGCTAATGTCATACACGCGATAAACATTCAATAGTTGATTCAATTTCCCTAAGAAATAACCAAGACGATCTGCATCTAAGTTACTCCCTAGTTTGCTACAAATAGATAAAAGAATAAAACAATCCGATTCTATTCTTAAATCTAGCATTAGATTAATTACACAATCAAACTAGTAACGTTCCTAGCATAATTATGCAATAATCATAGAACACAATCATAGAAATTGAACCATAATCAAAGAAACTAAATAGAGAGGAAAGATCTCACAATAATACTTGAAGCTTCATGTTAATCTTCTTCAAGAACAGTTCAAGCTACAATCGGCATAGCTATAGCCAATTCCATAATTGAAATCTCTAAAACTAAACAAGAAAATGAAAACTAAAAAAAAAAAAGATAACAAGAGAAGAATGGAGGCCGGGAGATTCTCTCTCCTCAAGTGTGTTGTC
This sequence comes from Beta corolliflora, assembly GCA_947648045.1. Taxonomy (NCBI): domain Eukaryota; kingdom Viridiplantae; phylum Streptophyta; class Magnoliopsida; order Caryophyllales; family Amaranthaceae; genus Beta; species Beta corolliflora. Next base: position 413,777 of record CANSZD010001751.1, read on the forward strand.
CTCTTAGGTCTCCTCTCCCTAAATATTAGCTTTTAGGATGCTTTTAAACCCCGCACAAAAGTGGCCTCAAACCGACTTAAGAGTCGCGAGGTGCGATACTGATCGCGAGTCGCGAAGAGTACACTGTCTTCCGCACACCATGGCTGGGCAAAGGAGGTCGCGAGTCGCGACACGACTCGCGAGTCGCGAGGGGCGGGGAGCCGCGAGTCGCGAGCTACTTCGCGAGTCGCGAGCTACATGGATCGCCGGGCCGTGCGAGCGCCGCCGGGCGCGTTGTTGGGCAGGCTTGGCGGCTGGGCTTGGCTTGGCGATGATGCTGAGCTTGCTGGGCAAACGTGAGCTGCTGCATTGTTGGCGCTGACCATAGCTGCTGGGGGTCGAGGTTACTCGCGTGCTTGGCTCGGGCTTGCGGCAATGCTTGGCTTGGGCTTCCGATGATTGCCCACTATGCTACAATGCTATTCTTCCCGAGCACTCCCAAAACATATCCATATCACCTTAAAAGCTCGAAGCATAGAACATTAACACTAAGTAACTCACAAAACTCCGAACTTCCGCTAAGTTTAATATATATGCAAACATAAACAATTACAAACAAACCCTTAGCAAAGTGCACCCACAATATCATAAAAACTTCGTATAACTTGAGCGTATCTAGTTCTATTTATTATATGAGCGGAAGCAAGGACACACTCCCCCAAAAATAAATAGGTAAATGAGCTTGAAACCTTAAGGCACGAGCAACATTTAGAATGTGCCGGTGTTTGCGTTCTACCCTCCCATTTTGTTCGAGGTACCCACACAAGAAGTTTGAAATAAAATGCCGAGATTAGCAAAATAATCAAGTAAGCAATTGAACTCAATCCCATTATCACTTTTTACAATTTTGATAGTTTGAGAGAATTGATGCTGAACCATAGCCACAAAAGACATGAACATAGCAAATACTTCCAATTTATCAACCAACAAATAAGTCCGAGATAACTCAAGAATAATCATCCACAATAGTAAAAAAATAACGAGCACCACATCAAGAAACATGTCTATAAGGTCCCCATAAATCACAGTGAATTTTCTCAAAAACTCTAGAAGCCCTAGTGTCACTAGAAGGAAATTTATTGCGAGAATGTTTTGAGCGAAAACATATTTCACAATTGGGATCGAAACTACCCTTATGATTGCAAAGAGGAGGAAGTAATTTTACAACTTTTTTTGAAGGATGACCCATTCTTTGATGCCACAGTTCCATAACTGAAGATGTAGAGGAAGCACACATGGTGAAGAGAATCATTGCCCGTAAAGTAGTAGAGACCGTCCTTCCTAATCCCCATTCCAATCAGCCTCCTTCGTCGGGTCCTCGTATGACACACATGGAGGAGTTAAATTGGACAACACAATGTAAATCATCACTAAGTCGAGAGACGTAAAGTAAATTACAGCTCAAATTAGGAACAAAGAGAACGTTCTTAAGAGTGATATGATCCGTTAAACTAGACAAAGCGATCAAGGTAAAGATAACAAAGATCACCATTGGGGAGACCAACGGGACAATCAAATACACGAGTATCAAACAACCATGATTTGGTACCCGTAACATGATGAGTGGCACCTGTGTCAATTATCCATAATTTACTATCAAACTCACCATTTAACCGGTTTTCAGAAATTTTGGTATTACCAAAGAGACCCGCTAATGCTTTCCACCCGGCCTGGGAGTGAAGAGAGTGGAAGAAGATTGACAACCCGTAAGACGTAGAGAAGCTGCAGCCGCCGGAGGCAAAGTGTTGCACGAACAGAGCCAAGAGACTCGACCGCCCACATAGCCCAAGGAGACAGAAGAGCCGGCATTCCACCGACCACGCCCAGACAGACTTGGGCTTGTCTCGGATATCCATGAAGATCATAAACAGTGGGCCCCATGTCCTTTCTTCTTGCAATGTTAACATGTCAAATGGGCCCAACAATTCTGAGGTCTCATGACCGAGGTTTATGACACCGACCACATATGGAGATGGGTCGAGAAGAGGTACCACGCCCTGCCGCTGGCCGGGCTCTAAAAGCAAAGCCAAAGGCTTCGGCTTTGTGAGCGTAAGCTTAATAGATAAACGAACTCGTTCATCTTGAATAACAAGATGATACGCACAATCAAGAGATGGCAATGGGTCAAGAGACAAAATATTGGTGCGTAAATGATCATAATAGTCGTGGATATAATCCCATGTGAAATTCATGTAATTGGGCAGTTCACGACGTTGAGTGTGAAGTTCGGCCGCGGTACATTTAGAACAACATGTACAAGTAATAAGAGGTTCGAGAAGAAAAAGTTCTTCCCACAATGCATTCAATTCGCCATACATAAGTAGAGATTGACATGGTTTTTGTTTGTTCACAACGAGCAATTCAAGATTTGATTTGTTGAATTCGATGACCATTAACTAAAGAGAAACGTTGTTGAAGGTGATCCCATAAACGTTTAGGTTCACGAAATTTAGTTAAAATACTTTTTACCTCGGAAGAGATGGTGTTGGTGATCCAATAAACGATCATGGCGTTGATAGTTTGCCAAATCCGACTCGGTGCACGGAGGGAACGAGCGAAGAGATGGAACCATCAACAAAGCCGAATTTGCGGCGAGCAACCAGGGCCAATGGATGTCACGCCCAATCCGCATAATTATCGTGACCAAGACGCGTGGGGGTTATGAAGTCGCCGGACGATCTTGGGGTCCAAGGAAGAACGGTGAAGTAGACCTAATTTTTGTAGTTTTAGAAGTGGCGGGATCATCACCTCGCCATGGCTAGGGAAAATTTTTGATTTTTAGGCGTTTATGTTAACCTCCGCTTCCGATACCATGTTAAGAACAATGAAGGCACACACAATGACTTGATCTATTCTCATTCATACGTGAAGTATATAGCAAGACAAGAATCTCCTTTGAGGAGGAAAGTCACCAAAGATAACAAATGTGCCTAAAATATGAAATATAACATAATCTCTTATTTCCTAAAATATCTTAACAACTCTATCTCTCTAAAAAGAAAGTCAAAGTGCAATGGTTTTTCCTTCAAGGTTACGCTTAAACAAATGCTCCCAAAACTCTTCATTAACACCCCTCTCTCTCCTATGTTTTCTAAGAACTTTTATCCAAGCATCCTTCGAGCAAGCTGGGTCTCCCTACGTTCTCGAGCCACGTATATATTGGCCCAAAGACCAAGCCCGACCCGGCCCGTATCGGCCTCTATAATCTAGGAGATGATTCCCATCATGAAGTTCGCGGACATCGCATGCAAGCCCGAGCTCGGGTCCAATATACCCGAGCAAGTGTGTCATTTGCATGCATGAGTTCGTAGACAATGAGGAGATCGAAGACCGACAACCCGCAGCATATATTTCATAGGGGGTGCGTGAACCGTTGGATGGAACATGATCAAATTACTTGCCCTCTATGTAGGACGCCCTTCGTACCCGATGAATTAATGGCGGTTTAACATGAGAAGCTTAGGACAATTGCGAACTTGTGTCGTTCCCGAATTTTGTGGCGAGTTCTGTTTAATCAACAACTTCTTGTAGCATTATGAATTTATAATACATTGTTTTGTACAGTGTTATGAGATGACTTTTTATCCATATGTGGCATTTAGGCTCCATTTCGTAGGATGTAATATGTTTTTCATGAATATAAGTTTTCATTTTCCTCTCGATTTTCCGTTGTTTGGTTTAGCAAGGGGTGTAAAACAAGTTTTCCATGATGGAGAAATAACTCTTGTATAGGTGAAAATCATTTTCCTTTAAAAAAGAGAGGGAAAACTCATTTTCCTCCCTCCACCTTGAACCTTTTACTCTCCTCTTATCCATCCTCTCCCTTTCCCTCTATTTTTCTTTTTTTCCATATTTTTTTTTGCATTGAACCAAAAAAGAAAAATTAGCTTCGCAATTGAATTTTCCATTGTAAAATATCTTACATGAAAAATCATTTTACATATCTGGAACAAAAATGTCTCAAAAAGGGGGGAAATATAGGTCGTTTCAGTCATTTTCGAGCCGCATTTGCATGGGAATCAACTATGATTTTGGAAACTAGTAGAGTTCCTTGCTTCATAAATTTTTAACTTTTAACTTAAGTGCTAAAGTGTTCAATTAGATGTGAGCGCCACAAATAAAAATGTATAAATTACTATTATACCTCTTATCAGCCTAATAAAAACCGAAAACTAAGGGCTCATTCGGCATTATTACAAATTTTGTTTTATTTTTGTTTTATGCTTTTGACTCATGTGATATATATTATATAATGAAATAACATTTATTCATGCTTGAAAAATAATTATGTTTATTTTTAAAACAAAGAACAAAAACATGGCAACTATAGGCTAGTTCATTATTGTTTTTTGTATTGTGTTTGCAATTTTTTAATATCTAAAGATAAAAATATGAAAACTCAAAAAATAAAGATTCAAGTTTTAGTTGTCGATTTTTCAAATTGACAAGATTAGTATATATATATATATATATATATATATATATATATATATATATATATATATATCACTAAGTAGGTTTAGACCTATGCAACTTACACATGAAAATTTTTAATTTATAAAATTAAGATTTTTATGATACTTTTCCTGAAAACATGGTGTAAAAATTCATAAATATTTTACAAAATATTAAATATATAAAAATTAGAGATATTATAATTAAGCTTGTGTACTAAATGCAATTCAATATAATTAAAGAGAAAGTACGTTTTCCACTTTCGCCTTAAAAAAACGGTGAATCACCTAACTAAATAGACAATATATTTCATTTATATCTTACATTATTAAAATGCTCCTTAAGAAATTGGAATAAAGATTTCGTGCAATCGCTATTATCATTCATACTCGTACAATAGGTAGTTTAGTCAAGAAAAAAATTAAATGACTTCATTATTTATATTAATACAAAAAGAAAAACAAGAGTGCGAAAGTGACATAGAGTCTAATTAAGTAAACTCATAAAATTTTATCACTATATTCTAATTAATTTATGAAATTAATTTTCTAAGTTTTGTCTACATATATTGGGTTTTAAATAAATTAAATTTAGTGTTAAGCTACTATAACCGCAAAAATACCTCCCGAATGTGAAAAGTCATGGATATTATGCTTATGGTACGGTGCATGCCGTAATCATAAACCTAGTAATACCCCAATAATTCCCTTCCTTTTAAACTACCTTCGTATAGAATAATAGAGAATAATCAAAGTATTACCGCCAAATGTAAAAAACGTTTCCGGTTTATTCAGAATTTTACAACGGAAAATGGATAAAGATTTTAAACTCCAAACAAAGTCAAATAAAAGTCTTACATCTTGGGATACAATCGTGGCCCACCAAAATCAATCAAAGCCAATATTTAAAAGTCAACATCCAAAAGACAAATCAATATTTAGAATCCACACAACTCAAAATCAATAAATAATTCAACTAAAAATAAAAGTAATTTAAACTTCACACTTTTAGATGCATCATAATCTCCAACATAAATACAAGTTGTATGACCATCTAATACAAGTGGTCTGCCACCTATAATACAAAAGGTAAAGATGGGTCGTCACAAGCCATAATCCAAAACATAAAAAGCACATAATAAACAAAG